>CAMTDV010000029.1:1765576-2097460 GCA_947069175.1 Scalesia atractyloides
TGACACGTGTCCCTTTTTATTTTGGCAGTTTAAGCGTATAAGCATAATTTAACTAATAATATCTAATAATGGAATGGATATATTCAACCGATTCTGACAGTTATTTTATGGTGTTATTTCATAAAAACATAAATCACCCTAACTCATAAAAACTCCACAACATGTGTATTGAAAACATACATCTTATAAAGAACAGAAATATAACAGAAACAACACCCTAACTCATAAAAACACCACATCATGTATATTGAAGACATACATCTTATAAAGAACAGAAAATAATAGAAACAACACCCTAACTCATAAAAACATCACGACATGTATATTGAAGGCATACGTCTTATAAAGAACAGAAATATAACAGAAATAACACCATAAATATATAAAAACAGAAATAACACCCTAAATATATAAAAACAGAAATAACACCCTAACTCTTTGAAGGCAACAGAAACCTACTAGAGACACCAGAAAACACAACAATGCAAGGACCTTTGTCCTCATATTAAATATAACAGGAATAACACCCTAACTCATAAAAACACCACAGTATGTATATTGAAGGCATACATCTTATGAAGAAACATAACAGAAATAACACCATACAATTAAAACACCATTGTATGAACATAGAAAAAACATCATGGACTAAAACATTCAAGCGAGACGTAATTTTTTTCTCCACATAAGTATATAAATATGGTACTTATACTAAAGATAAAAAAACACTCGTTATTACTGTGTAATTTAAAAAAAAAAGAGTTACGTATAAAAAGTTATTGACGTTTAAAAAAGAAGGAAGAGACTTGCATGCGCATTAATGTTAGTTTTTTTAATTTAAAAATGTTAAATTTACCTTTATACTCTTAATCTAGAAAATTAATTAGCTGAATAGTCAACACTATTTACAAGATTGTCATCAATATCTCAACCATTAGATTAAATATTTAATGGTTTAAATTCTTTCTTATCATTTTCACACTTTTAATTTTTTTACAATAACCTCACTATATATATATATATATATTAAACTATGATAAAAAATACCTAAGTTAAAAAATTATTGTTATATATATATATTAATTAATTAATTAACTACTTAAGTAATAATAAATTATTGGAACTTGAACTTTATTAACGAGTAAAGCTCAAACTTAAGAGAGTTCAAGATTTAAACTAAAGAACCGAGCTCGAGAGCTCGTTACCAGTTATATGACCCTAGTTACATATCTCATGATTTGTCGGTGTATAACGAAAAAGCATAGATAAACTACATAGTTGTCATTAAATCATATATAAAATCCGATGGTCCCAAAGGAAAAATCTTCTAGTTAACGACCCAAATGAAAGAAAAACTGCATTATTATCATCCCTACAGCATCTTTGGTTATAATCATATTTATTTTGTAATTTAAAATTAATATATAATAAAAATGGAATCACAACGTGACTAGCTGTATTTTATAAGCTTCTAACTTTTATTATAAATGCAAAAGGTAGGCTATGCAGACTCACAACACGGATTGTGTTTACACGAGTTTATTGTATTATTAATGATTTGTAGAAGGTATAGATCTGTAATAATTATATTTACCTTTGTTTGGTTGAAAGAAATAGCTAAAGATTAATTTTCTATTAATACTGTATCAAAAAGAAGGATATATATATATCGGGTGAGGTTATTGTAAGAAAATTTAAAAGTGTGAAATCTAATGGTTGAGATCATAGTGGCAATTCTGTAAATAATGTTAACTATTAAACTAACTAATTTTCTAAATTAAGAGTATAAAGGTAAATTTAATATTTTTAAATTAAGAAACTAACATTAATACACATGTAAAGTTAACCCCTTCTTTTTTAAACATCAATAACTTTTTATACGTAACTCTTTTTTTAAAACAATTACACCATAATAACGAGTGTTTTTTATCTTTAATATGAGTACCATATTGATATATTTATGTAGAGTTATTTCTGTTTTTATATATTTAGGGTGTTATTTCTGTTTTGATTCTGATTAAAGTGTTGACTGGTGTTATATTAGGGTGTTATTTCTGTTATATACAATTTTAGGGTGTTCTTTATAAGATGTGTGTCTTCAATATAACTGTTGTGGTGTTTTTATGAGTTATGGGGTTATTTTTGTTAAGTTTTTGTTCTTTATAAGATGTATGCCTTCAATATACATGCTGTGGTGTTTTTATTAGTTATGGTGTTTTTATGAGTTATAGTTTTGTTCTTTATAAGATGTATGCCTTCAATATACATGTTGTAGTGTTTTTATGAGTTAGGGTGTTATTTCAAATTCGAAATCCCTGCAATAACTGCAAAAAATCGGTTGAATATATTCATTCCATAATTAGATTTTATTAGTTAAATTACACTTATACCCTTAAACTACCAAAATAAAAAGGGACACATGTCACCTCCATAATCTTTGTTATCCTTCTCGTACTTTTAAATTTTATCACACACACACATATATATATATATATATATATATATAATGCCTTGTTAAAATGAATTTAGCTAAACATAGAAAATAATGAGGAGGCAACACATGTTTCCGTGATCGAATGTTTGCCATCATTTATGAATGTAGGTTGCTTGCGCTCATAGTATCGCCATGTAAATACGATAACAATGTGTATAATAGTATAATAACATAGTTACTCATGTAGTACGTTACACGCAGTAGCGGATCTAGAAAATATTTGTAGGGGTAACGTTTTATAAAAAAGGGTAATGAAATCGAAAAAACGTCAAAAAAGGTTAAATTTTTCCAAAATTTACATTACCGCCGAAGCACCAAGGGGTAGCGGTGGCTACCCCTGTGTCTAAGGTATGTCCGTCCCTGGTTACATGTTAAGAAAGAGAAACTCAAATTTTAAATTATGTATATATATAAATAACATATATTAACAATAATGCTTAGTTTATTGTAGTAACAATAATGCTTAGCTTATGTGGACAGAAGGCACTCCTCTTAGAAGGTTCTTTAAAGGCATGTTAAGGGATGGGAAGTGTATTTCGTTTTAGTTGGACCCTTGGCTTTCAAACGAACCGCTCAAGGATGTGTATCCAAATTTACTTAGATTGGAAGCTAAAAAAGGTGTATTGTTGATAAGTGCATTCCTACCTCCTCTAATGCAAATCGGTGGAACTAGGTGAAAAGGCCGGAGACGTTTATGGAGGTTTCTGAATATAAATGGCCGATTAGGGCAATAGATTGAGTTTCTGTTTCTAACAGAAATGATAGTTGGTGCTGGATCGGATTGTACTCGGATGATTTTTCGGTTAAGGCGGTAAAAAGACTCCTTACAAAAGGGACGGACGTTAGTAGTAATTACGTTTTGAATTGGTGCAAGTGGATACCTAGGAAGTGTAACGTGTTTATGTGAAGGGCAGACATGGGGAAAATTCCTATGGGGTGACGCTTAGAAACATAAATATTGACATTGAAGAGGTTAGATGCCCTATCTGTGAATTGGGTGAAGACTCGGTGGACCATATATTTTCTGATTGTTTGGTCGCTAGTCTGATATTGCAGCATTTTTGTGTTTGGTCCAAAGTGGCACCGTTTGTCGTTGGATCCTTTAAAGACCTCCTGGAGATACACAACCACGTTGGCTTGAACGAGTTAGCTAAAGAGGTTTTCCACTGCATTGTGATTATCGGTTGCTAAAGCATTTGGCACACGAGGAACAATGTAAAATTTAATAATAGACAAGTGTGTGTCGAAGATATTATAAGTGAAGTAAAATTGATTGGGTACCTTTGGATTAGAAGTAGATTTAAAAAAGGTCCTTGTCTTGAGCCGATTGGTGTAATTTTGTTATTATATAATTATATTGGTTTGGTCGCCCCGTTTCATGGGTTGGTGTGTTTTTAATTATGTAATTTTGTTATTTATTTTTTCATTCTTTTCTAATTAGTAAGGGTACTTTTGTCATTTTACATAGACTTGACAGAGAAAACTAATGTCATCCATTCTAGGGACTAACCGAGTAACAACAGACTAAACCACAAAGAACATGAATGTAATTTTTAAAAGTTTGATACTAAAGGTGAAACTGCACGAACCAGAGGGACTATACGTGCAATTTACTCAATGTTTTTTTAAATAACTTGATGTTTTCAACTAAACTGTAATTCGCTTAGCGTAGCTGACTTTTAGCATCATGAATACATGTCAGGTTAAATAGGCGGATGCTTGATAGGAAGTCACGTGGCATGTAACGAAGGCTCCCATACCCTAAAAATTGGCATCCTATTAACATTTTTTTAAGTTATGTCTTTTTTTTTCCTTTTGCTCTATTATAGAAGTACTAGAAAATTTACAGCAGAATGACAAATAAACGGCCAATAAATTGCGTCGCGACCCCATTTTAAATAGCAAATTGATTTCTATCAAAAACAAAACTTTGGTTTCTTGACATTAAGAAATTGTTATATACGATCCTCTGCAATCTGTCTAGGAAACCGATATTCTCGGAAGCAAGGGAACCAACGTTATGTTGTAAACTTATATGGCTTGATGTTTTTGACAATTTAATGTTTTTCACTGTTATTTTATAACATTTATCAATTTAAAAACTATGTTTTAATGTTTGAACTCAACTGTAAAGCCTCTTAAGTTTGGGGGTTTACAAAGAAAAATCATTTTCAGAATAACTTGCCGCTATATGTAAATTCAACTTTTTGATTACAACAAAGTAATAAATAACAATATATTTTTATTTTGACATTTGAAGATATTATATTGTATGTAGAAGACATTAATGTTGGCTCACCTTTTATGAACTTCGTAGTTTCACGGCCCATATGATCCAAATGTGTTTTCACATCTCACATGGTGTCACATGTAAATGTTTATGGTGTCACACGTAGACAAGAAAGACCCACGTTTTCGAAGATTATCGGCCTGTTTTAGAAAATAGGTAAAACATCAAATACAAAAATCTTTAACGTATAAAATGTATAAATTGAAAGTTTTGTTGAAAAAATGTGGTGCCATTTTCGTAATTATTTACTCGTAGAGTGATTATCAAATGACTCTACAAACGATCTTGTAAGGTAATTTTGATATTGCAGGGTAATTTTGTAGAGTATCATAATTACTCTACAAATGATCTTGTAGAGTAATTTTGAATTGTATGTTTTTTTGATAAACCAGTAGAGTAATTTTGATACACTTAAAGAATAATTTTAATAATTACCTTATAAGCACATTTTACAAAATTACCTTACAAGATCATTTATAGAGTTTTGATAATTACTCTATGAATAGATACTTACAAAAATGCCACCTAATTTTTTCTACTTTTTTTTGCATTTCGTACGTTTTGTTCCGATAAGACTGTTTGTACAGGAACTTTTCGCTACAAAAGTAAAGTAGAGATGGGCATAAAAACCGGTTCCGAACCCGAACCGATGGAATCGAACTGGAACCGGTTCCAGTTCCTACCCGACAGTAAGTAGAACCGGTTCCGGGTTCAAAATACCCGTTGGTTCCAACCCGGTTCCACAATTTTACCATTTGAATCGGGTAGGAACCGGTTCCTAACCGTACCCGGTTCCTACCCGTACCCGGTTCCTACGTGGAACCGGTTCCTGACCGTTATAATATTACCGTTGGAACCGGTTATAGCCGTTAAAAATGTTACCGTTGGAACCGGTTATAGCCGTTGTATTTGATAACAACTAATTTTAAAAAGTTTGAAAATTCTAGTGACATGTTAAGGAATATGACGAGACCAATGATTCAAAAATTTTAAAAATATTTTTTAGAACTACCACCCGTTTTTCTATGTGCTGCTGCTTTAAATCCAGCTTTAAACGTACCGGGTGTTGAAGTTTTAATTGATGAAATTTATGACAAGTTGGATATGCATGAGGAGGATCCAACTTTAAAAGCAAAAACAAAAAAAATATTCAATGAGTGTATGGCCAAACTTTATGATCATTATTTAAAAAAATATGTTGAAAAAAATCATACAAATTTGTTTGAGTCTAGGTCCACGGCCTCTAACGATGAAACAAGCGGGGATCCACTTATAACCATGTTGAATGTCGTTAGAGACGAGACCGCTAGACAGCAAAGGGGTAGTGAACCAACAAGTGAACTTGGGAGATATAAAAAAAATCACTATTCGCTTACTATGACCACCGAGGAGTATAGGAAATTTGATGTTTTGGCATGGTGGAAATCGAAAGAATCCGAATACCCGATTCTAGCCACCATACTAACGGTCCAAGCTTCCACGGTAGCTTCGGAAAGTGTGTTTTTGTCACACCCCGACCCGCAGCGGAAAAGGTGATCGGGGCATGATTGGGTTATCATCAAAGCTCATGACATTTATTTTAACGTTTCATATTCATTAATACAATTTAATGGAAATTTACAATAAATATTACAACATGTTCTAACTATCAATCTAAGCTTCTTTGTTCTCTTCTAAGGCATTTCCTATGTTTTCCTTGCTTCAACCTGTTCACCTGTATCATGTGTAAAAGGGTTTTTGGATCAACAAAAAGTTGGCGAGTGAATCCTATGGAAAACATTTGAACACGTTTATTTAATTGATTATGAAATGAGTGCACAACCACACATGAGTAAAAATAGATGTAAACTTATTCAACAATCATTAGATATTAAATAAAGCACACATGAACAATAATGGAACGTTAAGAGGCACGCGTTGCTCTACTCGTCTCTCACGAGGAACTGATGGGCCTAATGAATGAATTGCATAAACATGATAATATGAAAGACATAACTACAAACAATATAAACTCAATGATACACACATGAACAATAATGGATTGGTTTTGAGGCACGCATTGTTCAACTCGTCTCCCACGAGGAACTGATGGGCTTAATGAATGAATTTCATATGATTTGACAAAATGAAATAAGTAATCACAACAATATAAACAATCTAAGTTTAGATCACGATATGGTATGGCACAAGTTTAAATAAACGAGTTAATTATTTTGTGACACATGACACACCCCAAAACGTGTAATTAAAAAGGGGAGTTGTAAGATTCACTCACAGTGGGTGCGTTCGGTTGATGATGTTGAATGCACGCGAAGTGGTTTTAACCACGAGTGAAATTAACCTAGATAAATAGCATTATGGTTCGGTAAGTAAACGGGTTTTATTAATCCATTTTAGTAGGATTGTTGGGTGTATTTTTGTGAGTTTAAGGCTATTTTCTAACCTTAAAAATGTTATTTTTAAGTATTTTTAATTGATTTTTAAATAAAATAAATAAATAAAAAAAATAAAAAAATTTGATTTTTTTGGTACAGTTGACCGTTGACCGTTGACCTTGACTGTTTGACCGGTTCGTATGCGTGTAAGTGTGCGCTGAGTGAGGCTCGAACCCGAGACCTCCCGTACGCGTGCACGCAGCTCTACCAACTGAGCTACGTGACTAACCCGAAATATATCTGTTTTTAATTATATTTATATACTAATTAGATTAAACCGAAAATCATTTATTTTTAAAAACAATTTAACTGAATCGGACCGGTGCGCTCCACAGGTCTCGAACCCGGACCTGTGGGTTGCGTTAACACACAGTCCACTGCTGGACTGTGTGTTTAACATGTTATATAAACCGATTTTTATTATACTTAAATACAAACTAAGTATTTTCATTTCTGACTTATTTAAAAAGGTAAATAATTGTCCGAGTCGGTGCAGAAGACCGGACTCGAACTCGTGTCCTGCGATTAAACATACACACAGTCCACCGCTGGACTGTGTGTCTATCTTGGTTATTATTCCGATTATTATTATACTTAACATATATATGAAATGAATCCGGTTCAGTTAGCAAAAAAATGACATTTTTATTAAGGCAGCGTGTGTGGGACAAGATTCGAACTCGAGACGTTAGTGTGTTTATTGTGCACACAGTCCACCGCTGGACTGTGTGTCTAACCTGAGTTATAACTTGATTTTAATTATACTTATATGTTACCGAACTTCGTCTTCTTCGTCCGTTTTTAACCAGAATCGGAAATCCGACTGGTTCAATGTTTTAATCGGTTTCTTTAGCGTTCTTTAGTTAATTACAAGTGAGATTTAAAGAAAAAGAATGAACGATTTAAGAGTGAGGTATACCGACTGGATTCCTCTGTTTCTCCGGCAGAACTCCGGCGACAGCAACAGGTTCCGGCGTCGTGTGTCTTGCAGCAGCGAGTCTTCAGAAAGCTTACAAAGGATGTGGGTGACTTCGGTATAAGCTCAGGGGGTTCAGTAAGGCTTAAAAGTGAAGGAATCGGTTTTCCGGCGAGATACAGAAGTTTTCCGGCGAGTGAGTTTTCGCCGAGAAAGCGTGTGGTTTTGAGCGAAAAAGTTTGCAGAGGTTCGAGGGGGTAGTTATAGGTCAGGTTATCGATGAACTTGGTCCAATTTCTGACTTGATTCAAAGTCATTACGTTTTCCGGCGGTTATAGTTTGTGTCGCGAGTTCAGACGTCGGTTATAACCGATGTGTGTTTAAAGCTTACGTTATAACTGAAGGAATCGTTAATTCTTGGCGAGATCGCCGGGATTTCCGACGACTGCATTTTTGGGCGCCGGTTTTGAATTCGAAAAAGATGTTATGAATTAATTGATCTTAATAATTAACAAAAGATACAAGTGGCGTAATGGTTTAAGTGTTGAGTGTTAAGTCTTTGTTTGACCCGGCGACTGACCCGGGTTCGAAACCCGGCAGGAACAAATTATTTTTATTTTCTTATTTTTGACAGTTTTTCAAAAACAAATTATATATTCCCATATAATAATTAATTATGTATCGTTTAAAAATATTTTGGGCATTAAATTCGCAACGAAATTTTTAACTGATTGTTCGGTTAATAACCAGAGCGGGTTTGGTAAAATCCGTTTTTTGACGGATGTTACAGTTTTCTCTTAGTGGCAGGGTTTTGTCAATTAGAAGAACAAGACTAACTCCGGAATCGCTAGAGATGGCAATATGCTTAAAGGACCATTTGGATGCCGTTGATCGTGTTTAACATAAAACTAGTCTAGAAGATGAAGTTGAGTTAGAGCATAAAATTGTTGACGAAGAGGAGGACGAAGAAGTGGAGACTAACGATTCGGACGACGATTGTACCGAGGTACCCGCACCTAAGAGAAACTCGTCGGAAAGTGTTGCACCTGCCGCTAGTAAACGATCAAAGAAATAAAATCTTACTAGAACCGGTTCTGAGTAATTTTTTATTTTTTTTTGTAACCGGTTAATTTTTTTATATATTGTAACCGATTAATTTGTTTTTTAATTTTAATCGATTATTGTTACTATTTTTATTTATCAATGTAACTAATAATAAAAATCAAACATAACAAACACAATAGAAAGAAACATTACACAAACTTTATTAAAACACCAACGATAACATTTATCAGGAACCGGTAAGCAGGAAGGGGTTTATATACAAAAAAAAAAACGCTTTTTTAATCAGGAACCGGTTCCACCGGTAACATTTTATCAGGAACCGGTTCTGAACAGTAAAAGTCGGCTTTTACTGTCAGGAACCGGTTCTGAACAGTAAAAGTCAGATTTTTACTGTCAGGAACCGTTTCTGAACACTGTCAGGAACCGGTTCCGCACCATACCCGGTTCCACACCATACCCGGTTCCATAATACCCGTACCCGGTTCTACACGGTTCCATATTCTTGGCTGTGAACCCGGGTAGGAACCGGACCCGGTTCCACACCATACCCGGTTCCAGTGACATCCAAGCAGAACCGGTTCCGGGTAATAATAAAACCCGATTATGCCCATCTCTAAAGTAAAGTGGGAGTGATTAGACCCGATGCATAACAGTAGGCCCAACTACTGTTTTGATCTAATTTGGACTGGCCCAACTATTATTTATGGGTTCCTTCAAATAAGATCACTATTAAACTAATCTCAAAACCAATGTGCACTACCGAATATTTTAATTACACTTTAATTTTTTTATTATGATTTTAATAATTTCAAATATAACAATAACTTTAACATACTATTTAGTGTGTGTATATATATATTATAAAATTATATAATCTTTAAAAAACTCATCTATTACTTGATCACATACATAGATACTCATTTTGAATGTTTAGAGTTTCGAGGTTTTTTTTACCAGTAAAATAAAAGATCTGATATCAAGTTTAAACTATATGCACTAAGCCACGTAATGACAAGAGATTTGAAGTCAATTACACCGTAAGAGTAGACGGAATGGGGGAATGAAGAGAGGAAGGCAAGTCCTCCACGCTACCCCCACCATCCCATGCTCCCTGTCCTTGGGCGTTACCCCTCCCAATGAGGAGTTCTCCATGGGCTTTGCCCTTCCTTCCACCTTGACGTTTTAGTCTCTTTGCCTTTGCCCCCTTGCCTTTCACCATCCTTGCTTTTTTGTGATGTGGAGGGCACAACCCCCCCCCCCCCCCCACAACAAAGTCCACGCGACGCCTACATGACAGGGTTTTGCCCCTTGTCCTTGCCCATAACTCCATTAGTTTATATATAATCATATAGCCTTAATATTTAGGCTTAGGCTCGTTAATCCAATTGCTTATATTATAAAGGACTCCTTCCTCCTGTCCTCTCTCTTACTCCTTGGACTAAATGATTAATCTTTCTCTTTCCGCACACAACTATTGCATATCATGGTGATACTACACGTTATGTCGTTATCATACATATGATTAATGTCTTATGTTTGCTTCTCACGTAATCGTCAAAGTATGGTTGGCCATGGACTCTTCTAACTGGTTTTATGTGTTCGCAACTTGATTCAAGATGTAAAATTGACCCAAGTCATTTTGTATTCAAAGACCCCTAAGATCACTTGACAAAAGCTTATTGTTTAATAACAGGCACACCGATATCATTGATTTTTTATAAAAGTAATAGTAAAATTTGTCAATTGACTATATGTTAGGGCATAGTTTCGATAATATTATCATTATATACCAAATAAATCCAAGTATAATCGAGAAAAATCCAGTTTATAATTTTTTTATTAGGTCAATAAATATAAAAAGTCGTCAATATCCACGACATTCTCTAATAATAATAAACTATATTATTATTGGTCATTTGACTATTCAGCCAAATCACTATTTAAGATATTTATTAATTATTAATTCTTAATTCTTAATATTAATATTAATTATTAATTATTTCAACTTGTTTTCATAAATAGCTAATCATCGGTTTTGTACTTGTGTAATTATTATATGAAACCCACTATTGTCTATTGTAGATACAAGTCATATTGTCAATGAGCTATTGGTTGAGGATAAAATTGTTTTTTTTTTAATTCTCACTGTATTCAGGGGGTTGGTTTGACTTGGATTGGAGGCGAGGTTTTACCGATTATTCTACTGTCATGCCTTCGGACGGATGGGATCGGGTTTTCGCGCATCTGGGAGAGCCAAGAGGCTGGCAGCGGTCGAGTAGTCGACATTGGTCACAGCGTCCGGTGTCACGATGGTTAACACATCGTTCATTGCCGTTAAAAAAAAGATACATGTTTCTTTTTATTTTATTAATTAATTAATACACGTTTACCTAACATATTATCGGATTTGCATTTATGGTATATAAATCTGTAAGAATGGTTTGTAAATATTATAAATCTTTTTCTTTGCTTGAGTGATAGCTTTATAAAAATTTTTATCTCTTCGTGTTTACTATTGTTTTGTAAGTTGTGTAATATTGTAATGGATATTATGGTCTATTTTCTCTTACAAAATAGTTGCGATAATATTTTTTGGACTTTGTTAATTGCTTAAAATATTTAATCCTTTTAAAGCAACGTAATTTTCATATAAACATACTTATATTATACTGTTATATACTCAACTAAATTTATAATAACTGTTGTATCGTTAAGTATATTCATGTTACAACTTACATAGCAAATACAAGGACTACTTTGTAATTTTTTAATGGATAGGATTTAAATAACCAAAACTTTCATGAATTGGCTGATAACACTTCCAAATTTCGATTTGTACACCATCACTCCCAACTTTCAACTTATTGGTCGATAACACTCTCTAACTGACTAAACCTTAACTCAGTTAGTTTTTGCTGATGTGGCCCTTTTGCTGACGTGGCATCTGATATGGCATTTTTTGATGACATGGCAGCTAACATGGACATGGCATTTTTGATGACATGGCAGATGACATGGACATGACATTTTTAATGATGTGGCAGCTGATATCAACTAACTGAGTTAGGGTTAGTCAGTTATCGGCCAATAAGTTGAAAGTTGGGAGTGCTGGTGTACAAATCGTAAGTTCGGAGTGTTATGGGCCAATTGGTGAAAATTGAGGTTATTTAAATCCAATATCTAATTTTTTAATCGTATAGGGTGTCATTAGTTAGTTTGTTAATTAGGGTTGTTTACATAAACAGATGACAGATATAATGGATTCTATCGACGAATTGATTTAGGATTTACCTTTTTTTTCTCTCTACGTGTTCTTCCATTCTCTTTATCTATCTTAATGTCTGATTACCAAATTGTATCGTAATAACTCATCTATGATAAAGTTGATAAGCTTAGATTCATCGATAGTTATGTGCTATGAAAGTACATTTTTATAATAAGATGAAGTGTAAATCTAACTTATTTACCCAAAAAATAAGTCATTAAACTAATCTCAACGTGAACCGTTTAGTAGACCAATTAAATCAACCTCCAAATTTAGGTTATATTATTTAGAAACCAAATGATGGTTTTAGGTTTTTTTTTTCAATAATCAGATTTTAAATCATTTGGGGTCAACCAATGATAACACATTCTAACATGAGAGATGCATAGGGTACAAAACTTAAATTAAATACAAATAAAAAGTAATGCTGATTAAGCCAAAATTTTATTTAACATTTTATTTTAGATGATATAGTACCAAGATTGGCATTTCAACATGTCCTAAAAAACTAATAGACGAGTATCGATAATTTTGGTCTCACACTCGATTACAAAACTATGTCTCGCATGCATACCCTTCAACATAGGGTGTTTGATTAAAAATTGCATGTTATCCAAAATCCAATATTAAATTTAGGAGTGAGTAAATTAACCTCCATAACCGATAACTAAACCATAACTGGCATAATCAAACCGCCATTAACTGATAACCGATGGTTATGGTTATGAAAGTTGGATTAACTGACCAATCGGTTATGGTTATGAAGCTTTGGTTAACCGAAATAACCAAAACCGAACCAAACCGAACTTGTATTGTTAACTATGTATAATGGATTATGTTTTACGTTAACTATATAAAGGTTTTTTACTAAGATAAACGTATGTTAGTAACAAAAGGACCTTGATGTACTGCCCCTTTATTTGATGAAGAGCTAAGGTTTTATGACCGTAATTTTTTTTGTTGTTGAGAATTACTTTACTAAAAACACTTGCACATCGGTACTTTAACCAAAAAGTGTAGTTTTGTTTATCTTGTAAAAGAAAGCCCAAGCTAAGTCTAAACCATGTATGCCCCTAATACACACCTTATTTATTTCAAACCTTGCTTGGTTAATTAACCGAATTGACCAAAACCGACTCCATAACCGAATAATCATAACTAAAGTTCGGTTACGATTATGATTATGGAATTCCGTAACCGAAGCTAGCGGTTTGGGTTAATGATAAAAACCAAACAAAACTGAGCTATACACATCTCTAATTAAACTCATGTTTAAAACAGACTTGAAACATCAAATCCCTCCTGGCAAACTGTATTTTAAAACAATAAAAATGGTGGTTACATGATCTCCAACAACATATATTTCATCAACAAAAATCTCTACAAATCTCTCAATTCTTCACAAAACATGATGCACAATCATCCTCAACGCTTAAGGAATCGTTCGCCTGAGGTAATCACTAATCACTCATCCAGTCTAACCACAATTCGCCGTAATTCCATACAGATTTAGGGTTTTTAGTCTACAATTGATGTAGATAACATGTGTATTGTGTGTATGATGTATTGATATTGATTTTTGCGTAACTTGTTACAAACTGCAGAGAAATTGGGTTGAAAAATGTTGGAATTGCACCTGTTTAGAGTTGATCTGGCCTAGGGTTGTGCACAAATGGCTCAATATTTCTGCTAATAGTTCTGATTACAGTACTGATTCTGATGATAGTGTTTGTGATCCTATCGGTGCAGGTTAGATAATTAGATTGTTGTTTTATTGTTTCTATGATGCTGTGTTTTTGAGGTTTGAAAGTTAGGGTTTAATGAGATTTTGTTTGCAGAGGCGTTGTGTTGGTCGAGTGGATCGGTGTTTAACGATGAGAAAGGAGATTTGCAGAATGATAGTTATGGTAAGAAGATATCATTTTGCTTTTGTGATTGTTTTTTTTATGGTGTTGATATATGTTTTTGAAGTTAGGTTTGTGGTTTAATATGTTGACCTGTTGTTCATTGACTTTTTGAAGAAAGGGCTTTTAAATTCTAATCATCAAGATTTATGTATAAGTTTGAAGACAGCTTTTATTAGAGTTGTTAACACTTAGGATACGGTTAGATATATTATCATAAATACTAAATAGGGAATTAAATTTTCAAAGAAAACTGCAGAATTATGTGATAAATTGATTCAAATCACGTGGTCTCGTTGCTGTTTCCTTTCTGACATCAGGAGCTTTTCCCAGGTCAAGAAGAAGGAAATCAGAGACATTTCAAGCACAACTTATTGACTCAAAGGAACTCAGGTTATATACTTATATATGATTCACAACACATCACACATCAAGTCACATTATTCGGCTTGTTATCATCAATACCGATCTAGTTATATCACTTACGCTTAAAACTTTTAGTTTACTGATTATTACTTTTAAAGTTGTCAAGGGTATCTGCTAATACTTGGAATGTTGGAGGGAACTTCCACCAGAAGACCTCGATATCCGAGACTGGCTCGGTACTGATTGCCCTGCAGATATTTATGTGATCGGGTAAGTATCGCTTTGATTTTAACTAAATTGCATAAAATATTATTTATATGATGTTCTTTTTTTTATAAAAGCAATGTACAATGTTCTACATGCTTGAATACACTATGGGTGAATTTATAAACAGTCCAATCCGTTTCATTTTTGGCTATATCCTTATATGTTATATGTACCCGTTTGAGATTATAGCATTAAACATTACCCAAGTTGACCCAGTTCACATAAAATGGGTAGATACTGATGGACTAATTGTAAAAGTAAGAGTAAAAATGCCAATTTCGTCCCTGAGGTTTGGCCACTTTTGCGACTTTCGTTAAAAGGTTTGTTTTTCTGCATCTAGATCCAAAAGGTTTAAATCTTGCCCCTCATTTAACGGAGAAACGGATGGAGTTAACAAGTTGGAGAAAAATCGCAAAGATTTTAAACCTTTGGATCCAGATGCAGAAAAACAAACCTTTGGACGAAAGTCGCAAAATTAGCTAAACCTCAGGGACGGAAATGGCATTTTACTCTAAAAGTAAATTATCATACATTGTAATTAATTTGAAAACTTATATCTTTTGTATATCAAACGAGCTAAAAAGATTGCATTTTTATGGAAAATGTATAGTCCATGAAGCATTACAAATGTAGACACCTTATTTATATTATTTTTTTTAAAAGTTATGTTGATTTAAATTGGATCTAACTTTAAAGTTTAGTTGTATTATTTTACATACAAGCAAGCCTACTGTCTTTTACTCTTAACAAGCATTCTTTCCTTGCAGTTTTCAAGAAATCATACCATTAAATGCTGGCAAAATTTTTGGTTCTGAAGACGACCGTCCAATTCCAATATGGGAAAACATCATTCGTGAAAAGTTAAAATATTCAACCCATAAAAACCAAATTCAAATGTTACAGTGACCCTTCTTCTCCATCAAGATTTAAACCATCTAATTATGCACCAAATACAAACATGAAATAGTGCTGGAAAGTGATAGCGACACTGAGGACCAAATACGCACATTTAACGATTCTGTAACTATAGAATCTAAGGAAATAGTAGAAGATCGTGTTGGTTCATTCGAAGATTCGGATACTTTTAAAACTGATCATCCTTTAGAGGAATATTTGACTGGAGTTAACAAAGTCAAACCAGAGGTCAACTGGCTTGCAAATCTGGATATTGACTCCGTTATGTACCAAAAACGAAAACCGCAATATGTGAGAATTGTAAGCAAGCAAATGGTTGGTGTTTTTATTACCATTTGGGTTCATAGAAGCTTGAGGAAGCATATAAGTAGGTGTAATGGGCTACATAGGTAACAAGGTTTGTTTCTTCTTTCTTTTAGAACATTTAGCATAAATTTCTCCAAATAAAAGTTTTTGGGTGACACTGATTGTGTGGCATGGGGCAGATACAATCAATTAGTTGTAATAAAAGTATAGAGTAAAATGCCATTTTCGTCCCTGAGGTTTGGCTAGTTTTGCGACTTTCGTCCAAAGGTTAGTTTATTCGCATTTGGATCCAAAAGGTTTGAAATCTTGTCATTTTCATCTGTTTCGTTAACTACATCCATTTTTTTCCGTTACGTCAGGGGTATTTTCATTCTTAAAGTAAAAAAGACCGAATTGCTCTTTAAGTGAATACTTGTACTTTATGCAAAATGCTTGCACATAAAAGTGAAAAAGACCGAATTGCCCTTTAAGCTAACCAAAAAGACGGAAATACCTTTGACTTAACGGAGAAAAACTGATGGAGTTAACGAGCCGGATGAAAATGGCAAGATTTCAAACCTTTTGGATCCAGATGCCAAAAAACAAACCTTTGGACGAAAATCGCAAAACTGACCAATTAGTTTTTTAAGCACTTGACAAATTCTGCTATTTAAGGACTTAAAAAGTAAATGCCACAAATAACGTATTTATAGAAGTAAAAGTTGATATGCTGTGATTTTTGTTTCTTTTTAAGGGGTCAATATCAGTGAGTATGTCTATATATCAGACGAATTTCTGTTTCATATACACTCATTTAACGTCTGGTGAGAGGGACATTGATATTGTTAAAAGAAATGCCGATGTCGATGAAATATATAAAAGAACACGCTTTAATTCAATGTCAAACGCTGCAGTTCCAAGGAGCATTAAGGATCATGAGTAAGTATAAGATTTAGATATGTTTATTTTCTCTATTGTTGCTAATTATATTTGAAATTGTGTTTTAATTTGAACTTTAAAAGGCCATCTTACAAATTGATCATGTAACTTTTAGGCGAATCATATGGTTGGGTGATCTTAATTACCGCTTTAATTTGTCGTATGAGGAAACACGTGATTTGATTTCCAAAAATGCATGGTCCAAGCTGTTAGAGAGTGATCAGGTAAGGTATGATATTAGCAACTTTGATTTTCTTGAATCAATCGATGATGAGGTTGTATGCGTTAAAAGTATACGTTGGAAAACTTTTGACCCTTTGGCCCATTCATTTTTAGCCAAAATTCTTATATTTTACCCATTTGAAATGTTAGCTAACAAAATACAAACCGAATGGACCCATTCATAAGTAAGCGGGCCGAAATTGCAAATCATAGCTAGAGGTGCAAACGAGCCAAGCCCTTGCTCGACCAGGCTCGAGCTCAAGCTCGATTAACTTATGAGAGCTCGAGTTCGGCTCGTTTATTATGTATTAATTAATATATTTAATAAAATAATATAAATAATAGAGTCGTTTAGGCTCGCAAGCTCGATAAGCGAAGCTCGGTTTCTAAACAAACTTATTTTTAGGTTCAGGCTCGGCTCGTAAACAAGTTTAAATAAGCTTGGTTTGGCTTGTTTACTAGACAACTTAAAATATGGGGTAAATGATATTAAATATTAAGAAAAACTAATATTACACTAAGGCTCGACGAGCCTGACAAGCTTCAAATGCCAGGCTCGAGCCCGGGCTCAATAAATAAACGAGCTTTATTTTAGGCTCAAGCTCGGCTGGGCTCGATATGGCTCGGCTCGTTTCGAGCTTTTTCTCGATCCGATCTCAAGCAGCTCACGAGCCGCTCAGCTCATTTGCACCCCCTAACCATAGCTAACAAGCGTATCTAAGTTTTTCCTTCTAAATTTGTAGAATCTATTAATAAAGTTATGATAAATCTGTAGCTAAGACCAGGAGGTGCGTTTGATGGGTGGGCAGAAGGCGCACTAAATTTTCCACCAACTTACAAATACGAGCCGAATCCAGATAAGTATTATGGCGAGGATCCTAAAGTTGGTAGGCGTACGCCCGCATGGTATTAATTTGTTTAGAATATTATATTTTTTTATTGTGAATAAATTCTTGTAAATTAATCTTTTGTTTGAATGGACGCTTTTGTTCAGGTGTGACCGTATACGTTCATATGGGAATGCGGCAACTGAGCTACAAACGGGCTGAGATTAAAGTCTCGGATCATAGGCCCGTTTCTGCATCGTATATGACAGAAGTTGAAGTGTTTTCTTTAAAAAAGTTACAACGGGCCCTTGCATTTACTAGTGCAGAAATGGAAAACTATGGACCGACCTATTTCAAAATGGTTTAGGGTCAGAACGGGTCTTTTTTTTGTGTACAGGTCGGTTGGTTTGTCCGAAATTCTTTTTGTCAAAATTTAGTTAATTTTTCAATAAGTATCATATTTTCAAGAATATGATTTAAGATGTATTCAATTAAATAACAAATTTTATTACATTGTAAAACATTCTGACATGGATTTTCTACTGTGCAGGGTGCATACAACTGTAATAACTACCTGATTCATTCACATGTTGAAACATGTTATGTTTTGGAGTCAAAGCTTTCTGTTATTTATTTATTTTTCTGATGGCATTGCATCATTCATCATTAGTTGAAAAGTTGGTTGCTAAGTATGTGATGTTTCATTATTGGCCAGAAAAATAAAAAATAATATGCACCAGCCGGGTATCGAACCCGGGTCTGTACCGTGGCAGGGTACTATTCTACCACTAGACCACTGGTGCTTTTAATGTTCTTATTCTCAGTCTTTTACTTATTAAAGAATTTTACTTTGGAATTTAATACTAACGTTTTCGATTTGGAAGAATATTTTCTGAAAAATATATTTTAATGTTTTGTAGTATTTTAGTTATTCACTATTTACTTGTAGTTTTAGTTCATATATTACTAACTAAACCGAAATGACAACAACGTTGTGCCTAGGGCTATAAACGAACCAAACGAACAAGAACAAACCCTTGTTCGTGTTCGTTCGTTAAGGAAATAAAGTGTTCACGAACGGTTCACGAACACAAATAAATTTGGCAAACACGACGAAGGCTAAAGGTGGATGACGGAGGCAATGCTGGAACGGAGGTCGATTATCTTCGTCGATGTGAATAATGAGAAAAAAATGAAAACGGTGTATAAACAAGATGGAAATAGGTTTTCCTAGTTTAACTGTTAGGGTAATAAAATAATCTAAAAATTTTAGATAAAGTATATGAAAGTATAAAGATCTTTAATTAAAACACCAACAAACCAACATGAATGAGCATAAATGAACAAATGTTCACGAACATCTTACCAAACGTTCACCAACACGATTGAACGAACGAGACCTCTGTTCATGTTCGTTCATTTAACTAATCAAACGGAATTTCCTCTTCATGTTCGTTCGTTTATTAAACGAGCTTCCTGCCGAACGATTCATGAACTGTTTGCTGAACGTTCGATTCGTTTATGTAACATCCTGATTTGTTTGAGATTAAAATACATTTTAATGAAAATATTTAATCTCTAATATAACTTTATATTGGCAAGATAGTATTTTTATAAAAAAATACTATGATGTAGTTTTATAAAAAAATGTAGAGGATTTACTTACAAAGGGTGAAATGTACTAAAATTTCATCTCCAATAATGATATATATGTATCCATAGGGGTTTAACTTGATTAAACCAATAATTTTGTTGATAAGAGAAAATACATATTTTAAATGGGGAACTAACAAAAAAAAGAAAGATGAAAAAGAAACGTGATCATTCTACCATCCTTGTTCGATTCCTAGGGATTTGGTAAGTGAATTCTTATATTTATGTTAAGAAACTCAAAATTTAGGGTTCTTTATGGTTGTTCAAACCCACGAATTTGGGGGTAATGGTGTGTGATTTTGGTGTTGAGCAACCATAGTCTTTATGCTCGAATGATTGATTGTAGCTTTTGAGTTATAAATTCATGTTGTATGTTATGATTTGTGGTAAAATTTATGATTTGGTGATTAGGGTAAGGATGTATGAAAACCATGTGAGAAGTTTGTCACACCTCGGATTTCCAACCCGAATCCATACACCGGTGGGCCCGGGTGGGGAGTATCGTGACGTCAGTTGATAATCGTCATAGTCAATTAAACACGGCAAAACGGAAGTTTTGGAGTAAAATTACTATTACAAACCGAATGTTCGAAAATACAAAATAATATACAAGCTTGTAATAGAAGATCCACAGGCGGATCATTAAAATGTACAAGAAAGAATATAAAATAGACTTTAGGCAGATCTAAGGAATTGCAAGATCCTCTTATTCACTACCGAGCAGCTACTGTCACACCCCGACCTGCAGCGGAAAAGGTGATCGGGGCATGATTGGGTTTTCATCAAAGCTCATGACATTTATTATAATGTTTCATATTAATTATCACAATTTAAAGGAGATCATACAATCAAATCATACAAATACAACATGTTCTATACATCTTTCTAAACTTCATTATTTTTCTTCTAAGGCACTTTCCTATGTGTTCCTTGCTTCATCCTGTCCACCTGTATCATGTGTAAAAATGGTTTTTGAATCAACAAAAGTTGGCGAGTGAACCTTGTTAGAAAACATTTATTATTTATTTCTTGTTGTATTTAATATGGAAAAATTGTGCAATAATCATATATGAACAAACGTAAATAAACATACAATAACAAACAAATAGCATACAATAACAAACCACCTTGCATGAATATGTAACATGAATGATAATGTAAATGTTGGCAACGTCTCGTTCACGCTCATAGGTAATGGGGAACGGCTCACGCTCATAGGTAATGGGGAGCAGACGGCCTATGATGAAATGTATGTGCGATCAAGGCTCAATCAAACGGAGCCGATCGTATGTTGGCAACGCCTCGTTCACGCTCATAGGTAATGGGGAACAGCTCAACGCTCATAGGTAATGGGGAGCGGCGGCCTATGATAATGTATGTACTGAAAATGATAAATTTAATCTAAACAATAATCACACAAACAGATGATACATGTTGAATATACATTTAATCATGAATATGATGGGTGCACAATAGTTTAAATGTAATAAATAATAAGACACATGATACACCCCAAAAACGTGATTAAAACGGGGAATTTGTAGAGATTCACTCACATTGGGTGCGTTCGGTGGATGATGTTGAATGCGCATGAGTTTAGAGGATTGATCAACGAGGAATAACTAACCTAATTAATAACGAAAAGGTACGGTAAATAAGTGGATTTTATTAACAATTTAAATAGGATTTTTGGATATATTTTTGTGAGTTTAAGGCTATTTTCTAACTTTAAAAACGTTATTTTTAAGTATTTTTAATTGATTTATAAATTAAATAAATAAATAAAAAATGTTGACTTTTGACCGTTGACCATGACTGTTGACCGTTGACCGGTTCGGTTGTGAATATTATTGCACTGAGTGAGACTCGAACCCGTGACCTCCCGTACGAGTGCACGCAGCTCTACCAACTGAGCTACGTGTCTAACCCGAAATATTTCTGTTTTTAATTATATTTATATACTATTTAACTTAATCCGAAAATCATTTATTTAAAAAGGATTTAATTGTATCAACCCGGTGATCTCCACAGGTCTCGAACCCTGGACCTGTGGTTTAGTTTGGCACACAGTCCACCGCTGGACTGTGTGTCTAACCTGGTAAATATTCCGGTTTTTATTATACTTAACATCTTACTGTGAGTTAACCCGGTTCGGTTTAAAAAAAAAACATTTTTATTTCTGAGGTTAGGCTTGTGATAGGAATCGAACTCGCGACGTGTGTGTCTTATTTGCACACAGTCCACCGCTGGACTGTGTGTCTAACCCGTTCATAATATTAATTTTAATTAATCTTATAAACATAAACGACTTCGTCTTCTTCGCTCAAAACACAGACAACGGTTAACCAAACTGTTTCTTGTTTAACTCGATTAACGAACATTATAAGAAATTGAAAGGTAATGAACGGAGAGGGTTTGGGGAAAGGATGTACCGAACAGGTGTCTTTCACAGAACTCCGGCAAGGATTCGTCGGCTCTGTTTTGTGAACTTCGGCTGTTAGGATCAATTAACAGTTTTGATTGATTAGATGTGAAATTGAGTTACTAAACAATGATTAACAGGAGGTTTAGTTGATCATACCGATTAACAGCGTGAGTTCGGAAATTCCAGCGATTTTTCCGGCGAGTACAGAAATCCGGCAACGTCGTCTGGGATCGATTCTGGGTGATGGATTGATGTTAGTAATGGTCTAACAATGGAATGGAACAGAAAGAGTCGAGGTATTTACCGTGTTGATGTGAGTCTCGGTTTTCCGACGAAAATCCGGTGATGGCAGAAAAGTTCCGGCGAGTGAAATTTCGTCGAGAATTGGTGTGATTTTGAGCGAAAAGATTACCAGAGGCTAGGGTGTGTATTTATAGGAAAGAATATCGATGAATTGGGTCCGATTTCTGTCTTGATTCGTTGGTCAATTATTCTCCGGCGGTTATGACTGATGTCGCGGAACTGGACATCGGTTATAACCGATGTAAGTGTTAATACGCACGTTAAGTCACAAGAAACCGACAGTAATTGGCGAAATCGTCGGGATTTCCGGCGACTGCGAATTGGGCGCGTCGGTTGACTGATTTGAAATCGAGTTTTTGTTATTTGAATTAATTGTCTTGATATATCACTAAAGAACACAAGTGGCGGAGTGGTTTGGTGGATGTGAGTTAAGACTTGAGGTTCCCGGCTGACCCGGGTTCGAAACCCGGCATCAGCATATTATTTTTATTTCATTATTTTTAATAATTTTTCAATTATAAATTTTATATTCTAATATATTTATTAATTATGTATCGTATAAAATTAATTTAAGCATTAAATACGCAACGAAAATTTTAACTGGTTGTTCGGTTAATAAACGAAGCGGGTTTGGTTAACCCGGTTTTTTACGGATGTTACAGTATCCCCTACTTTTAGAAATTTCGTCCCGAAATTTAAGTAGTGGCATGTTTGTCTTAAAAGGATGGTGTTTTAATTTGACAATTACATACTTAGAAGGGAGTAAGAGTTTAAATTTTTGTTTGAGGCGGTAACGTTCCTTGTAAGGGTTGAGTACCCTGCTACAGGAATTGCTTTTTGTTGCCTACGATAAAGAATATTTAGAAACAGAGTTGATTCACTAAGTATGATTTCATGCGCAAGAGTTTCGATATGTTTGGAAAGATAAGGTTATATCCTAAAACAAAACTTCTACTACTAAAACCTACATGGAACTTCTCATAATCGCCTGACAATGCCTCTGATCCTTTGACAAGAATACTTATATATAGGAAGTACCAGCGGCGTATCCACCATATTCTTGTCAAATTTTCATTGGCTTTATCAGTAAGTTATGATTAGTCCTATGTGACTCTAAAACATAACAAACACAACAACCAAAGCTTGCGTCTTAATTCCGATAGTATACATGTTTGAATGATGACAGTACCTCTCTCGTTTGTTATGATGGAGAGGTTAGTCCATGTAGAAGCGAGACACAGCTCAACTTCTTTAAATGATGAGACTGAGATACATCGTGAGGTATGATGATAGGAATGTTCAATCAATGAGTATAAAACAAAACTGAAATAGTAATTCGCATTAAGATTCTTGTATAAATTTCCAATTTGTAATTGAGATACATGAAAATTGAGATATCATAAAGAAAAAACATAAAAACTAAGCGGTTGGAGTTGAATCTTGATTTTTGGTGAAAGAGACTAGTTGGGTGGTTCCTTTGGGACGTCATTATCTTCAACAGGATTGGCGTTGATGTTGTAAACTCTTCCTCTTGCTGGTGGCCTAGTGGTTAGGTTTTCTTGATTTGTTTGGTTAACTGGGTTTGCTTGAGCTTGGGCGTGTATGATGTTAACCAATCGAGGGCACGTGTTTCTAAAGTGAGTAGGGTCGCCACAATTAAAACAAGCTCGAACATATGGAAACATGGGGTATTGGGGTTGTTGATATATTTGGATCATGTTTTGAGTAGGGGGTGAGGTTTGGTTTTGAGAGGTGCGGCAAACCTTGCTCAAATGACCATAGCGTCCACAATTCGCACATAGTCGACAAGGTAAGGTAGATGGATGGTGATAAAAACAGGTGTTACATCGAGGGTGAGGTCCTAGGTAAGGTTTCTTATTTGGGTATGTTGAGTTGGGTGCTACTTGAGTGATTGGGATAGCTTGGAGGGGTATGGCTTGTGAGGCTGGTTGATTGCGTTGGGTGACAGCGAAAAGTTGCCCATCTCGTTTTCTCTTTGAAATGGGTTGAGAAGGGGATTCGGTTTGGGTGGAGTTTGAGGTTTCAGTTGATGCTTCATCCTTCTTCTTCTCCTCCTTGAAGTCCTTATTCCGTATGCGGTTCTCAGTGAGCTCTGTAGCTAACTCCATTGCTGCTTCCAAAGTTGCAGGTGTGGTACTTATTACAGAGTCTTGAATTTTTGAAGGAAGACCTCGAATGTAGTGCTCGATCAAACGGTAAAGAGGAGTGAACAAGTTGGGAACCATTTGATTTAACTCGAGGAATCTCTTGTTGTATGTGGTGTGATCGCCTTCCTTTTATTTCAAAGAATAGAACTCATCCTCCAATTTCTTGATTTCGCTTCTTGGGCAAAACCGTCTTGTCATGATTTCCTTCCACTCTTCCCAAGACAAAATCATAGCATCTTCAACACCTCGTTTGGCCTTCTCTGTATTCCACCATGTAAGTGCTATTCCAAGTAAACGACCAGTAGCATATCGCACTTTGCGATCATCGGGGCAATCGCAATTTAGAAAAATGTTTTCCATTTCTTCAAACCAATGGAGGAGAGCGGTGATACCTTCAGTCCCTTCGTATTTTGTAGGGTCGCTGGATTTGAAATGTTTGAAGGTGCATTTAGTGGTAATTGGGGGAGGGTTGGCAACATTTTGATCTTCTTGATTGACGGGATTAGCGGTAAGGGCTTGTTGAACTTGAACTACAATGTTGGGTATTACGGCAGCCATTTGTTGAGCGATTTGGGCAGCCATACGCTCGCGAGCTTTTCCTGCTCTCATCTTCCTACGAGCGGAATTAGAAGACATCTACAAGGAATACATATCAAGAGTATGAGTTGGATGTTTTTGGGATCATGTGTCGTATTTAGGAATGAACATTCATAAAATAAATATAGAATAATAAATCTACCACATCCATGGGATGTCTTGGGCTTTGCTCGTAATTGGGCCTTGCATGCCGCCATACTTCACCTTCGTAATCATGTGGGCCCCCATGATTACCGGGTTTTTCATATGGTTCACATGTGTTAGCCTGGTTACGTACACTAAAACCCGGAGAAAATCGAGAAATATGTATGTAACGTATGATATTCGGAATGTATCCAGGTGTGGACACGGTGACACCTCAAAGTGGGGTTAGTTCGAATGACGTTTGGTGTGGCATGCTTTGGCCTAATAGGTCCTTCGTACTCTCATCGTTAGTCCCCAGGTAGGCAAACTGGTCCGTTATATTGGATTTATACGAATGCCAACCTAGACAGGACGTTCCGACTACCGGTACTTGTACCCTTACAGTTACTACATGCCGTCGCAGAACTCACTCTGATGAGATTTGAAAAAATGAAAATGCGACAAAATCTTGAATAACGGAAGTATGAAGATGATTTGAATATGTGAACATTGAAATATGTATGATGAGTGTGTATGTAATTATGTATGTTTGACTGTAAGTATAATCCACTATGTATCACAAAATGTAGTATCGGAAGTGTTTGCATGCATTTGCGTATGTAATAAATATGAAAGAAATAAACATCATGAGTTTGCATATAACCACATAAACAATTAATATCTAATCAACTATAGTATAGGCTCTAAGGGTCTAATAACCTATCCTATATCCCTATAGTCAAAAGCTCTGATACCAATCTGTCACACCCCGACCCGCAGCGGAAAAGGTGATCGGGGCATGATTGGGTTTTCATCAAAGCTCATGACATTTATTATAATGTTTCATATTTATTATTACAATTTAAAGGAGATCATACAATCAAATCATACAAATACAACATGTTCTATACATCTTTCTAAACTTCATTATTTTTCTTCTAAGGCACTTTCCTATGTGTTCCTTGCTTCATCCTGTCCACCTGTATCATGTAAAAAATGGTTTTTGGATCAACAAAAGTTGGCGAGTGAACCTTGTTAGAAAACATTTATTATTTATTTCTTGTTGTATTTAATATGGAAAAATTGTGCAATAATCATATATGAACAAACGTAAATAAACATACAATAACAAACAAATAGCATACAATAACAAACCACCTTGCATGAATATGTAACATGAATGATAATGTAAATGTTGGCAACGTCTCGTTCACGCTCATAGGTAATGGGGAACGGCTCACGCTCACAGGTAATGGGGAGCAGACGGCCTATGATGAAATGTATGTGCGATCAAGGCTCAATCAAACGGAGCCGATCGTATGTTGGCAACGCCTCGTTCACGCTCATAGGTAATGGGGAACAGCTCATCGCTTATAGGTAATGGGGAGCGGCGGCCTATGATAATGTATGTACTGAAAATGATAAATTTAATATAAACAATAATCACACAAACAGATGATACATGTTGAATATACATTTAATCATGAATATGATGGGTGCACAATAGTTTAAATGTAATAAATAATAAGACATATGATACACCCCAAAAACGTGATTAAAACGGGGAATTTGTAGAGATTCACTCACATTGGGTGCGTTCGGTGGATGATGTTGAATGCGCACGAGTTTAGAGGATTGATCAACGAGGAATAACTAACCTAATTAATAACGAAAATGTACGGTAAATAAGTGGATTTTATTAACAATTTAAATAGGATTTTTGGATATATTTTTGTGAGTTTAAGGCTATTTTCTAACTTTAAAAACGTTATTTTTAAGTATTTTTAATTGATTTTTAAATTAAATAAATAAATAAATAATGTTGACTTTTGACCGTTGACCATGACTGTTGACCATTGACCGGTTCGGTTGTGAATATTATTGCACTGAGTGAGACTCGAACCCGTGACCTCCCGTACGCATGCACGCAGCTCTACCAACTGAGCTACGTGTCTAACCCAAAATATTTCTGTTTTTAATTATATTTATATACTATTTAAGTTAATCCGAAAATCATTTATTTAAAAAGGATTTAATTGTATCAACCCGGTTATCTCCACAGGTCTCGAATCCCGACCTATTTCGTATTGTACCTGCAGTTTAGTCTTTGGACGATACGCCAGCTTACGCTGGTAAATACACCCAACTGACTTATTTTGAAAACTTTAAAATGGTTTTAAGTGCAAAACGACACAAAATCTTTTATTAACTTGGGAAAGTTGAAATTCAACCTTGTATCAGATTCACATGTTTGTCAATACATACACGGCCCAGGACAGAAACCAAGACATGATTAAATATATACCACTCAGGAACTCACGAAGGAGTTATCCCCAACGTCTTTGGCATTAAGCATATGAGCATCAAAAGGTGTATGCCTACACCCCGTCTTAAGGTCGTGGCCAATAACTAATGTATTAAGCCCAGGATATCCAGGACACGGTAATTTAACCCCCGATGTTTAAGTTATCAAACAAAACTGATTAAAACGAAATATAGGGTTTACTAGCTACAAGCGGGCATTCGATTAACCCCATTTTGGACCAAGCGGTAATAATTTACCGTATCCCAAGCCCGTATAAGGAAATAAGTCGAGAGTATTTACCTGAGCTAGTCTTCTTCTTTTATTAAATAACTCAGCTGTATACAAAAGTACCAAGTGCAGATAGCATTTACCGGGAAGGCTCTAGTCTGGATTATGGCATAAGCTAGCCAATTAAATACTAACGGTCTTATAAATCGAATAATGTACATGATCATTACGTATAACGCTTGATTAAACGATGATCGGATAGAATGTAGTTTAATCCCGACAAGTACTTGACTTGTATAATATGGGTAAACTATATACATTTGGATTTTGAAACTTAAATGACAAGGTTAAACCCGTTTCGGTTAATTTCCGTAAAATAGTTACATATACATTACTATGTGCATTTTAGCGATATCGGGTAACCGGATAAGTCATGGGCAAGTTCTATATGCCATTATATTTTAATTAAGTTAAGATATCAATAGGATATCAACTTATATGCCCGTTATGGTTTTAAAACGAAGTTATGCCTCCTAAGGGCATTTCGGTAATTTCATACCATATAAAAGGATCTTGAATATAATTTGAGTTTATAATTATAAGTATTCTGGAAAAATATTTTATTTATGATATAATATCAGTAGGAATCAATTATATGTGTAAATTATCTTTTATGACCAAATTTATGCACCGAAGGGGCATTTTGGTCATTTTACACATAGTTTATAAATTACTTGGGATTCTGAGTTTATAACATGTACCTACTATAAATATGTTTAAAATAAGTTTTAAAATCAGTAGGTAACAAGTCTTGATCCATTAATATGGTTTAAAACCATACTATACGCCGAAACGGCGCTTAGGTCGTAAGAGGGACGTCTTTAAGCGATGTTTTACGAAAATTGATGTTTTGGTCAGATTACAAATTTTTAAAATATGTTATTTAATATAACATATCAGTACGTAAATGATTTACCTTGAAAAGATTGATTGAAAATCATTTTATGAGTCACAAGGACTAAAACCGTCATTTATCGACATAGTTTAAGGACCTGCTTGGAAACTCAGTTTATAACTTGGTTTAACATCCCAAATAATCATACTTATAATACTACATCTGTAGGAAACTCATTTTCAAGTTCATTATTATTTAAAACTTTGTTTTATGCAAAAAGGACATTTTGGTCAAAGATGGCATAATTATGGAACTTGCCATAAACTTGGATTTTGATTATGATCATGTAATATAACCTCAAGGGTTATGCTACATTATATTATGATCATAATGTAACTTTAGATCAGTAGGTAACTAATCTAAATCGGGTCAGAATCAAAAGTCAAAGCAGAAGTCAAACTTCGCGACTTTCGGTTGTGAACCGACCCTATAACTGAAATTGACGAGCCGAAACATGTTCTAATAATTATTACCAACTTGTTTAAGTGTCAAAACAGGTTTCATAATATATATAAGTCAGTTTATAATTTTTCCGAAAAATGGCATGTTTGACTTTTTAATATCATAACTTTGACCCGTCAATTGGTCTAGCAAGCGTGATCTTTAGAAGGTGCCCTTTATACGGGTTAACACCTACCTTATTACGATCACTTAGCCATGTTCATTTCGAACAATGGCTGGACCATAATGGTCTTAACCGAAAGTCAAAGCGTTTTCCGAAAAACGCTTGACTTTTGGCTATAAAAGCCTATAAACGAAAATGCAAGAGCAAGGAAAACTTACAAGAGGTTCCTACAATGCAAGAGAACTAAGTTGGATGCTCCTTTCAGCTAGGAACTTCCAGAGGAGGGAAAGAGTTATGATTTAGAAAGGTGCAAGTTCAAATGGTGAACTTGATCACCTATTTATAGTTGGAGAGCTCAAAGGAGGTGAAGCCAGGTGTTTAGGGGTGTAAGAAGAAGCTTATAAGTGTCCAAAAATGTGGCATAGCTGATTACAAGTCAATGGTTTCGAATTTAAATGGTTTTGGAGTTTTGCTTGGAGACCAAGCAACTTTCTGCTGCAGGTATGTTCTCGCGCCCCGCGAGAGACACAGACCAAGTCTCTCGCGGCCCGCACCGCCCCATGGCAACTTTCAACATTTGACACTTTAACCCCCTTAACTTATAGAAGCTTATAAAAACCTTTTTAAACACATTTTTGGCACTTTTAGCCGTTCGTAGCCAATATTTGGCATACCCGGATTATGCCCGACATTGTCGAGCTCTTGGTTCGTTAAAAGGTCACTCAGAGGTATAAATTAACATGTTGACACTTTTAATCCCTCCATTATCCAACTTTCAAATATTATTGGATTTAATCACTCTCGTCCTAATAAACATGACATATGAGAGTTAGGACTTCGATAAGGATCACTCAGAGGCTTATTATAAGCATGTTGATTCCGATGTCACTCAGAGGCTGGGCATGTTGACGTATCAGTCACTCAGAGGCCAAATTTAAGCATGTTGACATATCAGTCACTCAGAGGCTGTTATTTATGCATGTTGACATCGGACCGTCACTCAGAGGCTCAGATTGAACATGTTGACGCCCTTAGTCCTTATTGGTCTTTAATGGACTTTATTTAAAATACAACACGTGTCACTATATTATTGGACACGATTTTTACAGGGTGTTATAAAGTTGCTGACCAAATCTGAGTAGGATTTGACAATCTTAAAAACAATGGCGATTTTATTTAAACTAGTCGAATGGATATGTGGGTTTAACTTGGTTTGGTTTACTACCAAAGGACCATGGCTTGTTGTTTAATGGGTATGTTGGATTGGTAAATTTGACCCGTAGTAACGATTAAACATAAATGAGTGATAACGGGTCAAATGAGTGGTAATAAATCAATTATAAGTTTGGGGTAAAAGAATGATTTAGAACGCATGATTGATGATGGGTGAATAAGTACTTAAATATTATGAGATGAATACCCGATGTTATGTGTTCTAATGATTTGCAAGTTTGATTTGTTGTCAATATAGGTGAGGCAACGTTTGGATGACAACGGGTCAAGCGAATGATAAAGTAACAACACTCCTACGGGCAAAGGTGAGTGACTCGAATGTGTTTGGATTGTATTGAATTAAATGTATTCTTGTTGACTTGAAATTTTATAGTTAATGTGGACGGTTTAATACAAATTATTGAATAGGGTTTTAGTGAAAAATATAAATTTTGTAACACTTGCATAATCTTGCGGATTTTATAAAGAATTCGTCGGAAGTGATTTTATTTTTGTTGTAAACCTCAACGTAATTATATATGTTTACATGAGATGAAGTGAGTGATTCCATGAATATGGGATGTGTATGCTAAACTAAAAAGTCATGGCGTTGTGACCCGTATGTGCAAATGCATGTGTTCATTGTGTAGTACTTATAAATGAATGACACTTGTGTCGTTACAACTATATAACCTAATTGAGTAGGTTATGAATGCATATATGAATCATTAAGAGTATGTTGAGTAATAACGGTCGTTGATTATCGTATATGTTGTTTAATTAATTACAACATAGTTATGTGGCGGTTTAGCATTTTGTTTGTATTGACTGAATGACTTTAATAATGGTTTACTTTGAAGTGTCATTGACTCTATATTAGCAGGGTTATACCTGAGATATGGATAAAATGAAGGGGCTCCCGAATTAGAATGGAAAAATGTCACAAATGCCACTCGAGATAATGAATTATGAGTCAATGACACTTCAAAGTAAACCATTATTAAAGCTAATTTTTTTTGGGCGTCATGAGCTTCGAAAACTCCTTTATGTTTGATATTTAAAAAAATTATGAGTCCTCACTTAGCAAAAGCTAATATTTGTGGTGTCTTCAATGTAGGTGATATGTTTGAGAACAATGAACGGATAGATAAGTTATGAGAAACAACGGGGCGGTTTGAACCGGTAACATGGAAGAAGAAATAACTCACAAGTCGTTCATCAATAATCCGATTCACTCAATATATTTTCCATTGTTATGTTTACCGTAGGAATATATCTATATATATATATATATATATATATATATATATATATATATATATATATAATTCTCGGTTAAGGCTAATGATATGATAATGTTATATGGCAGATTTGGGTGGTAGAAAGGCGAAAATGATCAAGTCTTGGAAGCGGGTCAACTATGGAAAGATTTAGTGATGTTTTGTTCACTAAGTATATGAGTTTTCTTGTCGGGTCACTTTGACCTAGCTATTTACATTTTGGATTTAACTTCAACATTTGTTTTAGCTAAGCACTAATATGTCTATGTAGTAGTTAGTTATGTTTGTTTTATAAAAACTTTGGTTATTAAGCAGGTTTTGTTTTCGTAAGGAATGGTCGTTTTACACATGTGGAAATTTGTTATTTTTACACATGTGTTAAAAATTTAATAAGAGTGATTTTGAGAGGAGAAATGAATTATTTGATATTTTAAATTCTTTTTTTGATGTTTCATTTTAATTACAATGATGGTTGTATTAAAAGAATGGTTTAGATTGGTTATTTCATCCGTTCTTACGGGTTCTCACAATATTTAGCGTTCTCAAGATAACCATTCCCTACTTCTTTTTCTATAAATATGTTACATTATAAAAATAGCATAATATGTATGTTTTAACTATATGTTAAATGGTTATAAATAAATCCAAATATATTTATAAGCAACCTCTCAATACAATTATATTAACCGACGCCATGTTTAACAAGCCAAAGTATACATAGAAGATCTAGTGTCGATACCGTAGATAGACCGCTCCCTTAGAAACGCTATTATTATTCTAAATCAAATAAATTTTAAAGATCTCAGGATGGATACGACGGTCAAACCGTGCATCAATCATCCATGATACATTAATAATAAACAATTGTCTCAAGCTAAACGACATATAAGAATCGTAATAAAACCATAAGCTTTTTTTTTTTTTTTTTACAGAAACGGGTAATAAAACCATCATAAGCCGAATCACGTGGGCACCCCTCTAGTTTTTATGAAAGGCTACGATAGACATTTATGTAGATTGCATACAAATTCATTTATTTAATTTTAACATGTTAAACTATTAATATTGTTTATAGCGTATGTAAATGTACAAAAACTCATATGTTGATTTATTTAACAAACCTATATCATAATCGTAATAATATCATTCTATGATCAATGATTGAGATAATAATAATTTCAGTAACATTATAACCAAAACCATTTCTCATATGATAATTTGTGTGACCCCTTATTTTACCATCCAACAACATCCACAATTATGCATTGATAATTAACAAACAATAACATTCAAGGTTGTTATTTTTCTATTTTTCATGTTTAAATTATTTAGAACCAAAAACACGAAATGAAAACCAAAGTTACCAGATCAAGCAAGAAGTTGAGTTTTAGGAAAGTTTTCATTTCTTTGTGGTGAACAAAAATACTTTTTTGGGTAGATGCTTGACACATCAATCTTCCTTATTTACACTCTTTAGTAATGGGGTTGTATCGGATTAGGTCATGGGCGTTATTCCTATAATGGGGTTTTTTCTCAGATCTATTAGGTTTACTCGTGAATTGGTGTATAGGCATTATTGCCTAGTTGAGATGGTATGATCGGGTGGCTCTGCTGGTGGCACAGTGATATACCAGTGGTCCGTTAGTAACCCAAATTTATCGTTCAAAAATAAAATCTGTCATCCGTGGGTATCCATGGAAACATGTAAAGCCATGGGGTTTTAGATGACAACTAGTGGAATTAATCTTTGCAATCAAATTTCGGTCGATATTAATTCGGTTTATTATGCTATTGGTATGATAGCGACACTAAAATATTAACAAAAATAAAATAAAGTCAAATATAAGCTATGATATTAATTCGGTTTATTACGCTATTGGTACGATACTGACACTAAAAAATTAACCAAAAATAATAAAGTCAAATATCGGCACTATAGTTTATGATATAATAAATATACACTATAGCTTCAATGATAAAAAAGAATGATTGAATAATAAAATTAATGATATACACGTTTTTATAATCCTAAAGGAATATATTAAAACCGTAAAAATTAGAGAAAATACAAAAATGAAGCAATTTGGGTTAAAGAGTTGAGCAAACCAACTGCGGTTGTTTATTATAATGCGCAACCTGGTTTTTCATTTTCCTCCATATTTTATGGGATCGCAACTCTAAACACATTATAAGTCTTGTCATTTTAAATTTGACCAACACATATGCTTACCCGCCACAAAATGTGCGCCAGAAAAAACATAAGTACCTGCAACAACTTGCGTGCATGCCCGCTAGTATTCTAACAACAAAATCACGATTCCATATTTTCGATGTTCAATATTACATTTTGGATTAAAGCCAACTTTACACGATTTTTTTTTTAACAAAAGCATTCAATGAAGCAGTGAACTCTATAGTATGATCCTGTACATGCAACTTTTACAACTAGAAAAAGATAGTAATCATGTGAATCAAAACCACTAGCATATCTTTCTTGTATCAATGTCTACTAGATCCCTCATTCCTTCAACAGTTGAGGCTTCTTCAACCAATACTGACAAAACCTCTGCTTAGCATACTCTATGTAATCAAACTCAATATGAGTAACTAACCCTGTTCAAAACATCAATAAAGGGGGTTACCAAAACCATACTTTAAACACAAAATGAAAATAAAGAGTATAAGAATCGAAAAATTATCTACTGTACCGAAATTATTGCCCATAATCCCCAAAACAGATGATTTGCAAGCGCGTATCGTTCCACATCATCAATAAGCTGATCTCCTTCCGCATCGCTTGGTTGGTTGCCTATAAACGTCAACCGACAAGACTATCAACAATACAAACTTGAAAAACTGTATAGTAGTGGCGGATCTAGAAAGTTTTCGCAGGTGTAACGTTTTATATAAAAGGGGTAACGAAATCGAAAAAACGTCAAATTTTTCCAAAATTTACACTACCGCCAGAGCGCCAAGGGGTAGCGGAGGCTACCCCTTCCCCTAAGGTAGGTCCGCCCCTGCTGTATGGTATAAACATAGTGTGTATTTGGTCGTCTACTGTTATACAATAATGCATGTGAGATAAGAGACAACATAATATACTTAATTTGTGTTAATAAATATGGTCAATATCTGTTGACTCTAACATATATTGCAAAGATGTGTCTTAGATTTCAAGACAAGAACAATAAATGTTTTAAAAAAATAAAAAAATGACTAGTTCAAATGCTTCTTTGTAAAGTAAAGAGCTTTATGCAGATCAACTTTTATAGGTACCAATATGCAGAATTCTTAACAAAAATCCATATATTTATATATAAATTATAAAACCATAAAAAAAATTCTAGTAACCTGTTGAGCTAAGATATGACTTCACAAATCTTTGTCTCTCTGCCAAATCTAACAACACATAAGTATTTGAGACCAAAATTAAAACATAATGTTACAGTTTTTATCACTATAATATGACATATTAACTATGATTAGAAAATGTTACCTGGGTACTTATTGTAATCCAAATTTTGAGGCGTATCGTATGATAATCTGCAGCCCATTCACAAAAGTGATTTGCAAAGTCATAAGCCGCAGGGTTATAGCTGGCATACTCGTAGTCCTGTTTGGTTAGCACGATTTAAAAAAAAAATTAAAAGTAATCAAACTTGACCAATAGCCATTATGCCAAACATGATATATTTTCAAGAATCAAACAACGCTAAATGGTAAATTTTTTTAACAATAAAAAAGAATGAAAGATTTCACTAGAACTAACTTACAATGAATGTTATGCGTCTTGTTTTGTCGTCGATCATAATATTCCCGTATTGTAAATCATTGTGACAGAAAACAACATTTTGCTTGCGTTTTGATAGCTCGTTTTCCAATGTATCGATTTCATTTTCTATGATGTCAAGTTTGAATTCTTTCAAGTGTTCTTGAGAGCACAAGCTTCTAGCCTTGATCAACCACTTTCTGGGAACAAAAACAAACCTTGAATCTCAAAAATGACCATAGTTACTATCAAATTTTAAAAATTTATTTTATGCACACCTCATTGTTGACCAAAGGACAGCAGTCTTAGACCCGGGCATATTAAGGTCATGAAATTCCCTCATTTTTGCTGCAATGAGTGTAGATATTTCGGGATCACGAAGATCACAAGCTGATAGTGTCTGAAAGCAATGAAAAGAATTATACACTAAGCTCTTTTGAGCGTTTGGCAGAATCTGGCACATAGTTGTTAATGACGAATAGCGACAAATAGCGATAAGTACATATATGCTACGTAGCGAATAGCCATAAATAGCGACGTTATTTTATATATAGCGATACACTAGAGATAAATTTTAAAAAAATATATGTATATTATATCAAAATACCTTGGCATATACGCTATTTTACATGTATACTTAACAAAAACCTAAAATCCAGCTATTTTATAGCTATTTATATTTAAAAAAAACTACATACCCTGTAGCGACCTATAGCTACGCTATTCGCTATGACAGCTATGATTTGGTATCACCCATAACCAAACACAAAAAACCGATTATTTCAAAACGCAATTCCAAACACGCCTAATATTTCAATAGTTATGATCTCCAAATATAAAACATGATGTCATTTAATATAAAAGTGTACCTTAGCATGGATGAATTCCTCAACTCTACCTTCAGGAAACTTAGCAAGAAGGTGCGGGCCATGCCCATGAGTCGAGATCAATTCAAAGGTCCGGATTTCCTCTTCCCGATCAAAGAAAATATCCGCTCCTTCACCGTAAATTCTAACCAAAACGGTTCGTACATCATCTTCAACCGTGTTTTTGGGCCAAGTGATTCGATAAACAACATTAGTCATCGCACCACTTAAATGAACCGCTTTTAATTTGCTTGTATCAAACACACTCCCCAATCGGAAGCAAGCGAAAGCAGTAGTTTCATCAGTTGTTCGGTTGTGTCCCTTCAATCCCATCAATCTTTACAGTCATAACTACAATAACAGAATTACGCTTCGTGTTCTTTACAAAACAACTCACTGCAAATAAGTAACCAACATCAATAATTTCACAACATATTCATTATAATTCAATAAACCCTTGTAGACTTTCCACATAATTACAAGATTCAAGTAAACAAAGACATTTTGACTTTTGGGGTCAAACAGACAAAATTTAATTCCAAAATTAACATACAATTATGTACATTTTGTAAACAAATTCAATTCTGAATTAAAACTTTATACCACACAATACAAATTAAAGAAAATTCGGGTTAAATTAGCAACTAAATCATTATCGAATTCGAAAATGAATAATCACAGGTTTGACCTCAAGAATCATACAATAAAACCAAAAATGTAAAAAACAGAAAACCTTAAAGGTAAAACCCAATTCGCATAATGAATATTAACAAAGAAACTAACCTCAGATTATGCAATCTAAATCTCTAACAGCGACCGGGTTGAACGACGATTGATTGACCAGTTTTGTGATGAAACAGTTGGGAGAAAGAGTGATTTTTTTGTTTGAAATAACAGATTGTGAGAATTTTGAAGGGCTAATACTTTTGTGAGAATTTTGAAGGAGATTCTGAGAATTTTGTTATAAAATGATGGAGAATGAAACGTTGGGACGAGTAAACGCGTATAGAAAAGCATGACGAAATCATTGTTTGACACGTGGCGTTAACAAGTTGGACGTGAAAAACGGATACCTAACGGAAATAACAGAATCAGAATCCCTCCTGAACCTACAATACAAAAACAACGTGTACTTTATTTTTATTATTTTTATTGTTGAATTTAAATAACCCGAACTTTCACTAATTGCCCGATAACATTCCAAACTTTTGATTTTTACTACACTATTCCCAATTTTCAACGTATTAACTTGATAATATTTCCAAAATAACTGAACTCTAACCTAGTTAGTTTTTTTTACTGATGTGACACTTGTGTATTGGTGTGGCATCTGACATTGAACTTTTTTTGATGACGTGGTAGCTCAGGTGGGTGCTGACATGGCATCTGACTTGGATTTTGATGACATGGCAGTTGAGGGTGGAAGGTGATGTGGCAGCCGATGAGGCACTGGTTTGGTGATGTGGTAATTGATGTTAGCAAACTGGATTAGTTTTAGAGTGTTATCGGTCAGTTAGTTCAAAGTTGGGAGTGGTGTGGTACAAATCAAAAGTTGGGAGTGTTATCGCTAATTGGTGAAAGTTAGGGTTATTTAAATGTAATATGCCTTTATTATATGAACGAGGTTTTAGGACCTGCGTGTTATGGCAGGACCATTAAATCGAACAAATAAAAGACGTAAGAATACTGAACCATGGACGCATAGTAAACAAAAAGCCGAGTGTTAGCGTTTGAAAAAAGGTAACGTTGAAATGTTAACATAAACTCGCACTTTGAGAGAAGGATAGAATCTTTATAAAAAATCGAAATGTTCGACATGATAGGTGGTTGATAGTGGATTATTAAAATAAACTAATGAAATCTACTAAATATCTAGTCTTACAAATAGAATTTTACCCTCTAGTCTAAGTCATGGTTTCAAGTTATATTGTCATGTAAGTTTTGTGTTTTGTTATTTATAAAAAGAAATACAAAAAAAGAGTAGGAAGGTTGGATGTTGTATAAAGTTCCACTGTTTCTTTATCATAAGATCAATCAATCAAATTACTACTTCTCCCTTTTAAAGCTCCTATAAGTGTGATAAAATCTAAATGTCTTCGTTTTAATTCCTGTGGTATTACTGTTATTTACAAAATTTAAATGTCTTGCAATTTTAATATTAATGTTTCTATTTTATTACAGTTTTGGTCTACCACACTAACTTCATCAAACTTATAGTTAATTCCTTATCACATAAGTTGGATGAAGTTAGTATAGTTTACCAAAACCGCAATAAAATAAAAACCGTAGTATTAAAATTACAAAAAATTTAAATTTTATAAATAATAGCAAAACCTACTAAATCATATAGACCATGTGAAAAGTGCAATTTACTATAAAATCATTCACCCTTTTTAAAGCTCCTAAAAAGGGAGCTAATGTCAATCATGGTCATAGCTATATCTACATGCATACATATAGTCAACGTTGATTATGTCAGTATTTATTCCATAATTGTTGTAATACCATTTATAGCTCCTCAATTCCCTCATTGTACATCGATATAATTCTCCTATATAAGTTCTTGCCTGTATTAAATAAAATATATGTAACTTTTCATCACTCACTCTATTACCATTTTATGGCATCAAAGCTTGAAACCACTCCACCGAGTTCGATCCATTTATATCCGTGTAATTAGGGGCTTACCAACGCACCACCCTTGAAGGTTATCAATTTCCCGTGTTGTGTAGAACTTATAGCCACAATTTGGACTAAAGCCACCGTAGTTTTTGAAAAATATGCATATACTATTAGAGATTAGAATACGTGTCTGTTCTATTATTTACCTATAATTTTATAACTTAGTTCAGTCTTGAAGTTAAGATCCATTTTTACGTGCGTATCTTAAGTCTTCTAATAATTACCACGAGAGATATATCAACTTATCATTAAGAGCATTCACATCCTATCCATCATATCATTCCATATAATTACACTAAAAATTACTATATTTTCTACCTTCTTTCAATTAAATAATATTTTTTATATAGTTTTATCATTATTTTTTTCTTTCTCCTTTACTCACAACCACTTTCAAAATATATTATAAAATTATAAAGGATGAACACTGTCCACTTAAATATACAGATGAACGTAATATTTTTTTCTCTATTCTACTCACAACCATTTATAACAACTTTTTCTAATATAAAAACCAGTCTCAAAATTTGATAGATAGGATGTGAATGCTCGTAGATTTGAAACAAAAAGGTGAATATGATTTGGGTCAATGAGGTCTATACATCGTCAATTCATATATGGATTGGGCTCACTGATTTTGAGAACAATATGTTTATCTAATGTAGTATCTCTCTTTAAAAGGCTTAATGATACTGGGCCAAAGGCCCAACACTTTAAGCTGTATAAATGTGGATTATTTATTTATTTTTCATGAGAGATTGTTCATTTGTTTGTATAACTAGTATTTGCCCTGCCCGCGTTGCAGAGCACCAATCTTCATAACATGTACATCTGTATTGCCGGGCTTTTACTTGTACATACTAATCATAACACAATCTCAAAAAAAAATTACATCGAGTAAACCAATTAAATTAAAACATTGTCATACTTTTGCTAAAAAAAATAAAATGATAGAAAGACTATAATTTTAACTGGGGGCAAAATTGTAATTTTCAGGCCAAATGAACTTGTGCTAGGTAGCCGCTGGCACGAATAAAAATTATACCGAGTCAACCAATTAAAACAAAAACTACCATAGTTTTATAAAAAAAAAGTAAAACGATGCTATGACTGTAATTTTACACTGGGGCAAAATAGTAATTTAAAAAGAAAAAAAACGATGACAAAATTGTAAATTTGAACTGAGGGCAAACTTGTAATTTAGCTAGGAGGGAAAAAACAAAATCAACGGCAAAACTGTAAAGGTAAACAGGGCAAAATCGTAATTTGGTTTGACCAATGAGGATGACAAAACTGTAAATTTGAATAGAGGGCAAAACCGTAATTTAGCTAAGACGGGAAAAAACAAAACCAATGACAAAACTTTACATTTAAACAGAGAAAATCATAATTTAGCTAAACCAACGAGAAAATATCAGATAGCTACCTGACACTACTTCCCAATCTTATGATTATGTTTGTATATATAGTATAATGTATAAATTTAATTACCTACTATTAACCAGTAAAAATACTTTATCACGTATATTTACTATTTAATTTTATTTATACATATTAGCTCACATGTCCACTATCAAGTTGTCAAAATTATTTTCACTCACAAATTCATTATTCAATATATATAATTCTTGTTATTGTTATGAATGTATCTATTATGTAGTGACTTTCTATATGTATAACCCATATCTATGAATACATCCATTATGTAGTGACTTTCCACATGTATAACTCATTTCTCTTATTTACTATTGTATTAATGTGAGTGCCTATATATAATGGCATTTGTATATGATATTAGATGAATGAATAAGAATTCTCCATGTTATATTCTCTACATGATTTTATAGTCTAACTCTCATGTTTGTATACATATATATTAGTTGCTAATAGACCATTGTTTCACAATATGTTATCAACACGAACGTGCTCTACGTATTTTGCCACCCTTGGTATCCCTTTTTCCTTGCCTTTGATGTGCATTATTTTCAACCTAACTCAATCTCGTACGTTGAGAAAGCAACCCAATAATTATGCAACTATCTCTACTAACAAAGGTATGTTTCTTCGTATGATTATTTCATATTATATTTGATGATGATACATCAATCTTACTGGTGACACTTATTAATATACATATATAAACTTAAACTGATCATTACTATAAATTCTAGAATGTAGTCTCATGATTGAACTCTTATCTATATATTTTTCCATTTGCTTTTAGAAGTTATTATATATATATATATATATATATATATATATATATATATATATATATATATATATATATTAGCATGTTGGTATTCATAAGGATTTAGATGTTACATCATAAATTATGACGTTGTACTTGACTAATTCATCTTTTTTCTAATACTCATTATTAATTGAATAACTATAGTTTTCGTTGACGACGACGATATTACGAATATTTATTTTATTTTTTCTCTTTTACAAATGATCCTTTCTATTATTCTAAATTGGCTGGATTAGCATTTAATTAGTTAATTTAATATATGTTGTTTAGGACTCTTACAATCTAGTGATGCTCATCTACATATTCTTTGAGCCACCATAATCATATATTTATACTTCTTTATTAACCTTGTTACGTTGTAAATAAAATTGTTGAATTATTTTGATTTGAGAAAGTTAATTTGCAATCTAGAGAATATTATATGTGCTTTTAGAATCCATGAAAAACAATTAAATTCAATATTCAATATTAAAAAGTATGGAACTTAATATTTATGGACTAAACAATGCAATTGTATTATGTATATGTTTGTATTGGTGGTAATATATACATGATGTATGTACTAGATTTTCATTTTATATAGTTTATAATTTAAATGGATATGAATTCCGTAATTAATTGTTTTCATTAGTCATTATTAATACATAGCATGCCAAAAGACTTTTACATAATTAGATATAAATGAGTTATGTGAGTAAACATCAATTGATTTAGTTCTAAATAAACTATACAACTTATAATGCAATATATTATTATTTTTACTACTGCCACTACTATATTATTATTGTTGTCGTCGTCGTCGTTTTTGTTGTTGTGCCGGTATTTTGTGACTTGGATGAATCCATGTTCATGGTGAAATCGAAAGGAATGTGCAGATTTATGATATGAACACAGAAAGTTCAAAGGAAACGATAGGACAATTCGTATGAAATCGAATATGTCTTGATGCCGGAAGTTATTGCCGGGAATCAAGTTTACATACATTGTCATTGTTGGCGGTTAAGATTGGCGGGAATAACTGCCTTGCAGTTTTGAATCATACCCGCTTATCTAACTCGCTTATCATCCCTACATAACTTAACATAAAACCGGAAATGTATATGTTCTAATACTTATACATAATTAACATAATAAAGTTTAAATATCATTCTCTAATATAACCCCCTTAAACTTGATTATGTTTTCTAGCATGCAGCATGACACTTCTATTTGCTTCTTCAACAGCCTTCCTTGCTTGATTGAAATCAAAGCGTCGACGTTTCTTGTGCATTTTCCAGGCTCCCTCCCAATCATTTCCAGCATAGAGCGCGTAATGATCTATGGCAGCTTCATCTTGAGCATCATCAGCACTTTTCCTCCTCTCATGGCCCGTTGGCTGAAGAACTTTCTCCTTCTTTCACCACCTCCTTGTCAAACACCTTCTCTTGAACCGCCTTGAACCTATAATAATATACAAAGACATCAAGATACGTAGCATAAATTATTCTCATGTATTCACCGACATGGTATTCGTATCCCATATCCTTAGCAATCGCCGGCCATAAGTTGTCATTAGTGACACTCCGGTAGCCACCATCTCGTTCCACTATCAAATATAACCCCAGTAAATCGATCTTTCTATTATTCGGTGCAAATGGAGGAATCGGTCTTGAAGATATTCCGAGTTTGACGTTTAAGAGCCACGCCACCATCTCCTCAAACTTACCCTCCAATTCATGTTTGTATTTGAATACAAACTCCCTGTCGTCTATCATGTCAAGCAACGATTTGCAATCAGCAAAATCATGGAACTCCATGGCCTTGATAATCATCAGACTCCAGTCTGTTTCTTGTGATGACAGATTCAAGTCTTCGAAGTAGGAATTAAGATATTTGTCTTTGAATTCATCATCCACTGTGCTAACATTAAGAATCCCCTGTTTTTCTTTCAATCTGAGTTCCTCTTCCTTTGTTAAGCCATTCATATCATTCACAGAATTAACAACCGGTGTTGAGAACATTGGAAATATTTTGCAAGTGTCACTCGACTTGTTAACGGTGTACCCTTGCAACGTTAATTGGTCCAAACTCAACACGTTCCGGTCTAATTCCGGATCGTAGAATACACTTTGTATTCTCAAAGTTTCATTGCTTGATTTTATTTCTACCGCCCTAACCCCTCGGGTAAACAGGAAATTATTTTCCCCAGATTGTGTTTCAACCCCAACTATGTGTTTGATTCGTTTAAACACATTCAAGTTACCAGCAGTATGATGAGAAAACACAGAACTCACGTACCAGATGTCGCCCCATTGGCCTACTTCTGTACCGATGACTATCATCTCTTGATGATAATTAATCACACTTTCTTGTTTCTGTATTCCGATGTTCACTGCCTGATGAATCAGTTGGGTCGCTTCGTCGTTTTCTTTTGCTTTACACGAATATATCTGGTGCCCTGGTTGATGGCAATAGTAACAGAGTCTTACTCGAGGAATTCGTCTTTCTTTTTCGTTCTTTTCGTCAATGCAGTGTTGACATGGCAACATGGTTGAGGTTGGTTTGATTTCTGTCTTCCTTCCCAACAATGCTCTGATACCACTATGTTGGGAATCATACATTATTGCAGCGGAAGATTGTGACTTGGATGAATCCATGTTCATGGTGAAACCGAAAGGAATGTGCAAATTTATGATATGAACACAAAAAGTTCAATGGAAACGAAAGGACATTCGTATGAAATCGAATATGTCTTGATGCCGGAAGTTATTGCCGGGAATCAAGTTTATATACATTGTCATTGTTGGCGGTTAAGATTGGCGGGAATAACTGCCTTGCAGTTTTGAATCATACCCGCTTATCTAACTCGCTTATCATCCCTACATAAGTTAACATAAAACCGGAAATGTTATGTTCTAACTTATACATAATTAACATAATAAAGTTTATCATTCTCTAACATTTTTGTTGTTGTGCCGGTATTTTTTGCTTTTATTCATACTAATCTATTAAGAACCCGTCACTCCAGTTTGTTTAAGTGTTATACTTATCTAGCAATTTTGTTTATGTTAAACATATATATATACACACGAACATCAAACATTATGAATTTATATTTATACTTCGACGTATATATTGAAATTATTTTATTCAAGTTTAATTAATATATTTAGCTTATTATATCAAGGACTAATAGCAGCTCAACTCATGAGTATAATCATCTCAAAATTTTATTAATTTACGTTTTGTAATTTTGTTAGAATATCTTATAAAGATACGGTGGCACCAGTGGACCAGAATTTCCAGGCAGTCCCGGGAAGCTCGAGCTCCAGCAGAATCGAGAGGATTATAGAAGTGCATGAGGAAACAAGCGCTTTTTTCGCCTTCCATGAGAAGGCGGTGGTAGGTAGAACCAGGGACATAAAAACCTTACCGGCTATGAAGGAGTTGTTGGCTTCAAAGTATGCAGAAGCGAAGATATATTATGTGGGTGGTTTGTGTGTTCTAATTGTGTTCCCGAAGGACTATGAAGCAGCGGGGTTTCTCAACAATAACAATATATGGAATGAGTGGTTCTCCTCCTTAAACATGGGTTTCTCAACAATAACAATATATGGAATGTTTGTGCGAGAAATTTTAATGAGTTCATAAATGATACAGGCCTGGTTGAATATGACATGAAGGGTAGGAACACACGTGCGTAAGGGACAAAGGAAGGAAGCTTAGTAAAATTGATTGATTCTTAGTTTGCCCAGAATTCTTTTTCAAATGGCTAGAAGCTTGCTTAACTGGGCTGCCGACAATGTATTCTAATCATTGTCCTCTAGTTCTAACTGTGTCTAGTAAGAACTTCGGTGCAAAACCTTTTAGAATTTTCAACTCGTGGTTTGCTATGACGGGTTTTCAGGAAACGATAGAAAAAGCGGCGAGCCTTACGATCAGTGAAGATGGACCAACTGACATCGGGCTTATGAAAAAAGTTATTTCCATCAGAAAGGCTCTCAAGGAGTGGAGAGATGAGTAAAAAAAAGGAAGGTGACATTTTTCATAAGGCGGGGGAAGAATTAGAAGAATATATGGAGGAACGGGACCTGAATGAAGAAGAAGAATGGGCGTATGTGGAAAATAAAAAAAGTGGTTCTTGACTTTGAGTTAAGAAAATGCTCTGATATGAGACAAAGATCGAAAACGGGGTGGGCGCTGGAAGGAGATGAAAACACTAAATTCTTTTATGCCCATGTCAATAGTAGGAAAGCCTCGAATAAGATCCCGGGTTTAAACATGGGAGGGAGATGGATCACTAAATTGACGCTTGCTAAAAAAGAAATTATGTGTTTTTTTAGAAACAAGTTTAAGGAAGAGGCCCGTTTCACGCCCAAGTTGGTTTGTGAAGAGATTAAGAAGCTTGCTGATGACGATAAGGAGCTCTCGATCGAGCCATTTTTGTTGGCGGAAATTAAAGAGGCGATTAAGGATTGTGGAGACGATGAAGCCCTCGGTCCTGATGGGCTAAACATGAAGTTTATAAAAGATTTTGGGATCCGTTCGAAAAGGATTTTAAAGGCATTATATGGATGATTTTTTTGAGAATGGTAAGATTAGTACGGGATGTGGTTCCTCATTCATAGCGTTAATTCCAAAAATGAAAGACCCAGTGGAGTTGAAAAGTTATCGTCCTGTTAATCTCATCGGTATCATTAGCAAAATTATATCAAAGGTTCTCACCAACCGGCTCAAAAAAGTGATGGGGTCGGTTATCTCGGAATCTCAGTTGGCTTTTGTTAAAGGTACATATATTTTAGATGGCCCTCTCTTGATTAACAGGATTGCTAATTGGGGGGAAAAGACCAAAAAGAAGGCGTTCTTCTTAAAGATTGGTTTTGAAGCGTATGACAACGTAAACTGGAATTTTTTGACTAATATGATGAAGCAGATGGGGTTCCTGGATAAATGGTGTTCTTGGATCATGGGCATCCCAGAGTCAGCGAGATCTTCTGTGTTAGTAAACGGGTCCCCAACCTTTGAGTTCTAATGTCATAAAGGTTTACGCCAAGGGTACCCGATCTCACATTTTTTATTCATTATGGTGATGGAGGCTCTTTCATGCATGATCGAGAAGGCTAAGAGTGTTGGTGCCTTCTCCGGAATTCAAACTCCCAATGGCCCATGTGTTTCAGATCTGTTATATGCGGACGATGCAATTATCCTCGGAGAATGGTCTCCTTCAAACATAAAAAATGTGGTGCGCATTCTTCAGGTGTTCCACCTTTGTTCGAGCCTTAAAATAAACATTGATAAATCTAATATGTATGCCATTGATGCTCAAGCGATGGAATTACTTGATATGGCAAGGGCTGTTGGATGTCAAGCGGGATGCCTTCCTTTTAAGTATCTCGGTCTCATGGTGGGTGCGAATATGAACCGGGTGAGTAATTGGAAACCAATACATGATATATTTGACGCTAGACTTGCTAAATGGAAAGCGGCATTATTATCGATTGGGGGTAGAGTAACGCTTATCAAATCTGTCCTTGAGAGTTTGCCTAGCTACTACTTTTTTCTGTATAAGGCGCCGGTTCAACTCATTAAAGATTTGGAGTCTAATTTAAGGAATTTCCTATGGGTTGGTGAAGGGTCGGTAAAAAAACTGCACTGGATCGCCTGGGATCGTGTGTCGCTTCCCAAAAAAAGTGGTGGGCTGGGTCTTAGCAAGCTAAGAAATGTTAACACTTCCTTACTCACCAAATGGGGTTGGAGATTCCTATCGAACAAAAACAAACTTTGGAGCAAAACGATCGAGGCTTTACATCATAACAGGAATGGTGGGGATTTCATTCCGGTGAAAAAAACTCTTGGTGGAGCCTGGTATAAAATTGTCCAAACGTTAAACAAAACCACAATCAACGGGACCCCCCCTAGGAACTTCTATAGAGCTTCGGTTGGTTGTGGTGATGATATTGCTTTCTGCTTGGACCCGTGGATATGTGGTATTCCATTAAAAGGGAGATTCCCAAATTTGTTCAAATTGGAAACGGAAAAAGGTGTAGAGTTAGTGGTTGTTACGGTGGTCAAGATAGCAATCAGAGGTATAAGTGGCGGTGGAAAAAGTCTTTATCGACCGAACTAGAAGTCAACGAACTCGTGACTCTATGCCCGATACTGTTGCATGTTCAATTAATTCAAGACCGAAATAATTGCGAATGGAATGGTGCTGCTGATAATGAGTTTAGTACGAAGGCGGTAAAAAGGCTTCTCGAGAAGAATAGGATTTGCTCGGACGTGTATGTGCCAGAGTATGTAAGTGGATTCTTAGTAAATGCAACATTTTCATTTGGAGGGCTGAAATGGGAAAGATTGCGAGCGACTCTTGTTGAGCTAAAAAGGAGAAATATCGGCGATAATAATACGACATGTGGGTTATGTGGAGAAGGGGAGGAGATCATTGATCATTTGTTTACAGCGTGCTACTTCGCTTCAATGCTATGGTCATACAGTAGCAATTGGTGCAAGATCCAGAATATGGTTACGTTCTCGTTTAAAGACCTTATAGAGGTGCACGGTCATGTTGGTTTGAGAGGTTAGAAAAAATAAGCTCTAAAGGGCATCATCAGGTTAGGGTGTTGGATCATTTGGAGGGCGAGAAACAATGCCAGGTTCAACAACAACACGGTTAGGTTAGATCGTACAGTGAGGTCAAAGTGTGGTTTTTTGTGGTATACGTCTAGGACTAAAGAAACGTCTATTTCATGGGTAGATTGGTGTAAATTTGTAAATTTGTAATGTGTGTTTTGGCTGCCTTGGTTTGAGGTGGTTTGTGTTTTAATGAAGTTTACTTTTCAAAAAAAAAAAAAAAGAAAACTCTTCACGGGGAGACTTATATTTAAAAGACTTAAAAAGGTAACTTTAAGATTTAAGTGTTTTCTCATTACGGCTCTTATTTGATTTAGTGTGGAAGTGTCTATGTGGCTTCAAGCATGCGGACCCTCTGATGTTATTATGTGATTATAGTATCCTACAACCATTATTTCTTCTTTTAGGCTATTCACTATAGTTTCATCTGTTTTCACTTCACATAACTGCCATTGGAAACAAAATTCACGTAAAAACATAAACTTAATACGGTAAAGCAACGGATTTTCAACCACGTATCAAAATGTAAATTTTTTGACGCCAAAAGTCAAAATGTCTCTATTCTTGTGCTATAATTAGCTTCCAAACTCTACCTTTAAGAAACTGGGCAAGAAGCCCTGGTTCATGCCCGTGGGTCGTGTTCAGTTCAAATGTCCGGATTTCCTCTTCCCGGTCAAAGAAATTGTTAGACACTTCACCATAAATTTGAACCAAAACCGTTCGTGCATCATCTTCATTGGTGTTTCTCGGCCAAGTGATTTGATAAAAAAAAAAGTTTAGTCAATGAACTACTTAAATGAACAACTTTTAATTTGTTTATATTAATCACATCTCCCCAATTAAAAGCAAGTGAAATTCACTAGTTCCAACAATTATTATTTTTGTGTCCCTTCAATGATTCCATTGATCTACATAGTCATAGTTGCAATTTTTTTAACGATGAATTTGGATAACTAACAGATCACTGGAATATCATTGTACTATCAGCAGAACCACCCGATTATATCTATCTCCACTAGGAATAATGTCTATACACCAATTCAGAATGAAACCCAATAAATCTGTGAAAACCCCCTTTTCAAACCTACTAGACTATAATACCATTGGTAGTCATAGTTGCAATTAATAGAGATATTCCTATCATATTGAGTAATAATTACATTAACATACTCATCAAAATTATTAATATGTATGTAAACGAAGAATGAACAGAAACCTTCAGAAAACCCAATTCCAACTAAGATCCATAATTAAAACCACAAATTAAAAAAAACTAACCCCACAAAATGAAATGAGCCACTTATGAAATACAGGACGGAACAAGTATATATAGATGAATAATAGTTTGCTTTTGATGAACAATCTGCTTTATCAAATAACTTTTTAAACATTTTTGTGAAACGAGAATGAACTTTTGATTAAAACTCTTTCGACAGGATTTTCATTATTACTTCTTTTATAATTTTATATTATATTAGTTATTTGCGAAAAAAATAAATAATAACCACCGTTAAAACATGCAGGGTTGCAGATAGATTGGATATGGAGCAAGGTAATGGCAGGAGTGTCAAGATGTTATCAACACGGTGAGACTTACCAACAATAGGGATTCATGGTGCTTGAACGTTGAAAATCAGGAAGGTTTCTCGGTGAAATTTGTTAAAAAGGCGCTTGTTGTGGAAAGAGGAGAAAGTAACCTCCCCAACTTCGAATGGTGTAAATGGGTGCCTCGCAAATGTAATATAAGGGCTTGGAAAGGAAATTTGGATAGGCTTGCTACTAGAGTTAATTTGAGAGGAAGGAATGTGGTTATTAATTCGGTCATGTGCCCCTTCTGCGACGAGTACGAGGAAACGGTGGAGCACTTATTTACTGCTTGTCCGACGGCCAGCCGGGTGTGGGCGGATGTCAGTGCTTGGTGTAACATTCCACAGATCTTTGCTTTCGATTTCAGAGATTTATTGGAAATTTATAATTCCTTACAGGTGGGGAGAAAGCGAAAAAGATTATTCTCGAGCTGATTATTATTGCTATTTGGTGCATACGGAAAGGTAGGAACAAGTTGGCTTTTAACTAGATCAGGAAAAGCCCGCAAGATATCTTACTGGAGATAAAATCGAGAGGTTTTGCTTGGGTTAGAAATAGATCATCATATTATAATTGTAGTTGGAAGGATTGGTGTAAATATCCCATGTATATGTTGTAGTTGTTTGCCCTTTGCCCGTTTGGGTCGGGGGCTTTTGTGTTTTGTTTGGCCTTTTGCCCGTTTGGGTCGAAGGTGTGTTTTAATGAAGTTTATTTTTCAAAAATATTAAAAATCATATATGAAACAAAAGTGGTGTGACATGCAAGGCTGTAATCGAACCGAACGAACACGAACAAGGTCATGTTCGTTCGTTAAGGAATTTGCATGTTCATGAACTGTTCACCACGCATACCGAACATAAATTTTTGTTCGTGTTCATTCGTTAAGGAAATTCATTTGTTCATGAACAGTTGGTGAACACCGGTCTCGAACACAAACGAATAAAAACGAAAGTAAACGTACATTTAACATGAAAATAAAAAACAAAAACATTATTAACCTTAAACATTCGACATAGGTAGTTAATTACAACCATCTAATGATAAATCAAAACACAAGAAGTCTACTATAGTCACCAAACGATTAGTCAAGTTTAGACATACTTATTCAAAGTTTAACTAACTTAGACATAGTTATCCCAAAAAATGTCTTGAATGTGCAAATTTTAACTAACTTAGAAAAATAATTGGGTTCAAGTTTTCAATATATTTAGATAAACCGTTTATTATCTATTATACTAATATAGTTAAGCATAATATGAAGTTAAATAAATATATGATTATCCCCAATTAGTCAATATTTAAAAAAGTCAACCATGACCAAGTTACAAGCATACCACTTTCCTTTTGTCGACATTAAATCCACCCTATAGCTTGCTCAATTGTTTACAGGAAGTTACACATACCTGACCATCATGAAGTGGTTGTGATTGATCAACAAGTTTGATCTTTCGTCACGCTTCTATTTATATTGATCTACTAAAAACACGTCGGTCGGGTTTCTTTAAATGTTATACTTATCTAGTTATCTTTGTTTATGTTAAATTCTTTGTGTTTAGTATTTATATATGAACATAAACTATTATGAATTACTTATTTATACTTAGATGTTATATATTGAAAGTGTTTTCTTCTAGTTTAATTAATAAATTTAGCTTATATCAAGGACTATTATAATCATCTCAAAAATATCATGATACTTCTATGTTTAATAATTTTGTTAGACTATAACAAGATAATTATAGAGTATTCCTCATTTCTAGACCTGACCCGACATGTTCAAACTTGTTCCGGTCAAAACCCATGATGGTTTAGTAACCCACTAACTTCCTTTCATAATAAGTGACTAATTTACATTAGTTCGAGCAGAGGACTCTAATGGGTCATGTTAACGACATTTCAGCTCTACGTAATTTACATTAGTTCGAGCAGAGGGACTCTAATGGGTCATGTTAACGACATTTCAGCTCTACGTGATTATCTCAGTGCCACATAAGCAATGGAGTCCCTCCTTTACCAACCAAGGTATGGGTTAAAGCCCTCGGTAGTGCCCCCTTTATTTATCTTTTTTGGTTTTAAAGGTTTAAACTTGATGTGGGGCCCATATTTCATCCGCTAATGCTCGCTATTCCTTTGGCTAGCCCCCAATAGCTAACATGGTATGGAGAAGGGGCGCTACCGATGAAAAAAAAATATATGAGATGGTAGGCACCCATACCTTATGGCCTAACTCCTCTCCACATACCTCAATAGGGATGAGCTTTTTTTTCACAAATACTTGTACATGTATTCGTACCGATTTAGGTATTCAGTACATGTATCGCTACCTAGTTTTATTGATTTCGTTATTTGGTATTTTAGTATCGGTACGAACATTGGTACTTGTAAAAAAGGTACTGATACCGAATTTTATATAGAACTTTAAAAGTTATTTTTTTAATTTTATGTTGTATTTTGTATTATGAATTTATGATACTTGTATCGATTTTACCTATTTAGTACTATATCGTATTGGTACTTATACCAACTTTACCTATTTGGTACCCATACTATGTTGGAACTCGTACAAATGCTATAAATAAATAAATAAAGTGGTACCATACATATTGAAATATCATATTAGTACGGTATTTGATATTCAGTTTTGTTTATATTTAGTACCAATATTTTTTGATACCAGTACGAATACTGTACCGATCCAATTTCTATACCTGAATAATAAATTTTAATTCACATTAATGAGGAGACCCTTTCACTACTTGTTACTCCTAACTCTTTATGGGAAATTTGTATTTAAGAGACTTAAAAGGTAACTTTAAGAGGTAACATTTTAGGCCTTGTGTAGTGGTAATATCATATAACTTTTAATAATATCAGGGTGTGGTTAACCTCACCAAATACCTCACAAAGCAGGGGTGGAACTAATGTGTAAGTAGCTATAGCATGGGCTACGGCTCAACCCTGTATTCGTAGTGTATTTTTTTGATTTTATACATAGGATGCTCCTAAACATATACGTGGATACCCTAAGGGAAAATATGAAACTTGATATTATTAATTAAACCCAAAACATGTTTAATAATTAAGCCCAAATGGTAAGTCAAATTATAATTAAGCCCAAATTATAATAAACCCCAAAAGAATAAAATAAACCATTGATTATGGACGACAATTGGAAATTAGAAGGAAACCCAAACATCAAAGCGTTGAACATTCAACATCGCACGAACAGGAGTACAAGACAGAAGCCAACGATCAACGATTCAGCCTTGCTCATGCCTCGCTGCCTAAAATTGATTCAACCTGTTGCTGCGTCGTCGTTGACCGACATATGTTTGATTTCTTGTGAGTTTTCTTGTCCTTTGAATCTTTGATAGTTTGATTTCTTGAATGATGATGTTATAGTTTATCACTTTATCTAGAATTCTAGTTTAGTAGTTTGTATATTTCTTAATTATTAGGTTTGAAGACTTTATTTTTGTTCGGTCGAAAAAGAAACTTTTGATAAAGTAAAAGACGATGATGTGATAGGACGATTTCAAGCTATGAAAAAAAGAAGATTACAAATCTATTAGGTATTTGTTTTACTTTATTTATTATCGTCTTTTTTATTATTGTATGATTGTACGACAAAAATTTATTGGGATACCCCTAAATTAATAGACTAGCTCCGCCACTGTTGCAAAACACATTTCTCAAGTCACCTTCACCCGTTATCACCATCACAATTTTAAGATCCATAACCCGGGGGGTGTTTATCGGCGCTATGGAGCGCCATCGGCGCCACTTCACGCTACCATTACGTATGGACTTATACAACCATATTTGTTTTTTTTTTACCGTGGCTCTGACTTGATTTGAGCATTGAAGTGTCTGTGGGGCTTGAAGCAGGTGGACCCTCACCGTTTAACGTGTTCATATGTAGCTTGCTCATGACTTATGTAAATCCTATTGATTAAAATCAAAGAAGAACGATCAATATCCTATTCTTAACCATTATTTCTCCTTTCAACATAACTCTTCTAATAACTCCTCTAGTGATTATTGTTTATTAGATCAATATAGAGATTTCATAATTTTTTTAATTCTCTCCATGTTTGTTTTATGTAGTAATTTAGACAAAACTTATGAGTGAGGCCGTGAGGGTTTGTAGCCTAGTGATAATGTGATACATAGAAGTATAGTAAGGTATTCCTTCTATTCTGGATAAATTTTGCTAAGATTTCGATCAAATTTAACCAAACCTTTTAAATTCCCATCAATTACTTAAAAAATGGGTGGGGTTAAACATGTCCATCTTAAAAAAACTAAATATAGAAATCTGTGTGCATATATAACTAAAAATGGCATATAAAAATCATGATATGATTAATCCCGATGAATCGTTAGTCGGTACCTCACCGACCACCTAGCGATTCTTACAACACTACCACCACCACCGAAGAATTTTTTTAGTGGGTTCCTATATTATCTATATAGTGTCTCCCTAGTGATATTCTTCTCATATTAATCTAAAAACGTAAAAGTGCTAAACCAACAAATTACAAACAAATGGCAGGTAAATGGGCAATAAGTTGTGCCACAACCCCTTTTGAATTGCAAAACCGATCCTACCAAAGACGAAGTGACTCTTAAGGGTTGAGACATTATTAGTCACGACTCGCTGGACCTTGTTCAGGAATTCCATAACCTCTGGGGCTAGGGACCCAGTTGTTTCGGACTAGATCCGCTAGCAAAAACGTATATTACAGTAATGTTGATGAAGATTAAAAAATGGTTAATATGATTAGTTTCGTTATCTAATATCCTGTCGTAAAGATAATACTCAAAGTTTTGGTGTCGTCATTAACTCTAAGCACAATGATCATTGATCAGACTCAACTAACTTTGAGTTCTAAGTTGCCACTTGCTTACATGATTGAACACTATCTAACCTAACTATATGGAAACTAAGACTTCTCATGTTGATATTCATAGTAAATCATATGAACTAGATGGATTCAGGGGCGAACCTACCTTATTGGTAGGGGTAGCCTCCGCTACCCCTTGGCGCTCCGACTATAGTGTAAATTTTTGAAAAATTAGACATTTTTTTTTATTTCGTTACCCTTTTCTATAAAAACGTTATTCCTAAAAAGATTTTCTGGATCCGCCACTGGATGGATTCAGTGTTCAATATATATCAACTAACACCTAAATGTCTTTTGTTGAAGTTACTCATTTTGATGAGACTAACTATATCTATAAATCCAATTCAAAGCAAAAGTTCTCTTGTTAAACCACAATTAATTATTCCTAATTAAACATAAATCACTATTGCATAGGTTGATCATTGGTATATTCACTACCAACAATAGTTCCAATTAACTTTGAAAAATTATTTATTTCATGGTTTTGAAATAAAGTTTTAAATAAAAGCTAGTCAATTCTCATAAGGGTTTATTTTATCAAAGGGATTAATAAAAGTTTACTACGTATTTATCAGTGGCGGATCTAGAAAATCTTCGTATGGGTAACGTTTTATAGAAAAGGGTAACGAAATCGAAAAAACGTAAAAAAAGTCAATTTTTTTAAAAGTTTACACTACCGCCAGAGCGCAAAGGGGTAGCGGAGGCTACCCCTTCCCCTAAGGTAGGTCCGCCCCTGGTATTCATAGAGTAGGAAAAAAGGATCACATGAAAAAAGTATTGAAAAATTTAAAAGAATCTAAATATGAACCGTAAGTAAAATCTTCAATCTTGAAGTTGACAACATATCGAAGTTGGATCTTGATTAAGAAACAAATCTTTAGACTATCTTTAGATGGTGGCTGTTGCAACAAACCCTTTATAGTTTATATGTTACTCATTTCATTGTTTTTTAATTTTTATTTTGTTGTTTTTTAGTTTTTATATATTTTGCGCGTTCAATGTAGACGACTAATTACACAATTTGAATACTATTAAAGGGCTGAGTTGATATTCATGCCTATATTCTCTTAAGTAATGATTAATAAATGAAAATCAACCCAAAACCATGTTGCTTCCATTTTCTGCGTTCTATATAGTTTGCAATATAATCATTTAGCTATAAAAAACAGTATTTGACTTTGACTTTTCCTTTTTATAATTTTCAATCTTTCCCACTTGTCTGTGTATAATTAATATATATATATATATATACATATATATATACACACACATACATATGAACATGTATTCGTAAATACAAATCTAGCAATAAATTCTCAGATCTTGCTGTGAAAATGGAAAGGTCAAACCATGATTCAGAAATGGAGTTTCCTCAAGATTTTAGATGCCCCATATCCATGGAGATCATGAAAGATCCGGTGATCATCTCAACCGGGGTCACCTATGAGAGTAAAAACATTCAAAAATGGTTCTTTAGCTACAAGAAGACCACTTGTCCTGCCACCATGCAAAGTGTCGAAAATTTCCATATTACTCCTAACCATACCCTCAAGAGACTCATTTTCGCGTGGCGTAATAGCCATTTGCCATTCTTCGTCTTCTTCAAGTTCACCATCATGCTCGCCTTCGTCATCGTTTAGACGAGATGAAATGGTGTCATTACTCAAAACCCTAAACTCGTCTCTATTCAAGGTAAGTTCTTTGAGAAAACTTAAAGAAATTATTGAAGTTGGAGATGAGATGAAGCTTGATTTCATGTTATTAGGAGGACTAGAAGTGCTTTTTCAATTAATCATCCAAATATTAGCCGATAGTTCGGATTTCATGGTGTTTAGAGCTTGTGAGGAGGCTTTAGGGGTTCTTCAACATCTTCCTATATTGCAAGAAAGCGATGGGAAGGTGATTGAACTACTTTTGAAGCCCGAATTCATGAAGTCAATGGTTATTATTTTTCAAAGAGGAAGTAAAGAAGCTAGAGTTTACACAATGTCTATACTTAGAAAACTAGCAAGCTCGGATTTCAATTGGAATGTTGTTTTAAATGATCAAGGTGTCGGTATGTTCAAATCCATTTTGGAACTTGCATCCGATGAGATTTCAACTAAAGTGAGTTCGTCTGCTTTGCACGTGTTGATAAAGATTTTGGATTCGTCAAAGGAGTGTCGATCAAAGGCTATTGAGGCGGGTGCAATGAGTACCCTAATTGAGCTCCTACCCGACTCTAACGGATCCAAGTGTGAGAAAATATTGCTTGTAATCAAATTATTGTGCAAATGCACAAATGGAAAGGTGGCATTTATTGAACACGGTCTAGGGATTGGCGCAGTATCAAGCAAATTGTTTGGTGTATCGGAGATAGCTTCAAATATTGGCATACATATCTTTTTGTTGATATGTAGTTTTCATGATCCAACAAATAAGGTTTTGGAGGATATGGTGATCTATGGGGTGGTCAAGAAACTCGTGATATTGATGCATATGAGCGGACCATCATCGACAAAGAACAAGATGGTTGATATGTTTAAAAAACATAGCAACTTGTGGAGTCGATACCCTTGTTTTCCTAACGAATTAAAAGGATTTCTAATCTCACGTCGTTTATGAATAACTTCTTAGGGAAACTAAAAAACATGTGTGAAACACAAATCTTTTGCAAAATTTATGATATTTTGCTAAATAATATATAAAGGAAGATCTAGTCATTTGGAAATATGATCGATGTAAAACCAGGGTTTTGTTTGTTTGTTATTTTTTGGGTTTGAAATCACTTTATATATCAATCTGTAGTTATATAAGCTTGATAATGTAAACAGTATGATTGACTGATTGTGTGTATTATATATGTTCTAATTTGAATATATGAATTGCATTTGATATTGATATGTTCTATAACATCTTACATATCATGAGCACGGAATCTTATTCCATTGAAGGACAATAATGGGGTGGGATTTGTAATCTTGTTATCTTAATTTCATATTTGATTAGAGAATCATATAACATACTTTTTTCATACCTGTTGAGAACCAAGTACCTACTCATCATCTATCATGTTTGTCCACGTACCCCAGGCATCAAGTATACACGCTTGAGATTTTATGTGGTTAAAAATATCACGTTAGAATGCTGATTATTGGAAAGCCGGTCTTAAACCCACCTTAAAATGAATTAAAATATCAAACACTAAATCACACTTCTAACAATTCTATAACATTTATAACTTCAAGTTCTTTAGGTCCCGAAAGGCGAGAGGTGAGCTTCACATGTGCCAGACGTTGCTCTATGTACAACACAAATGTTTTATTTCCTTTTAGAAACCTCAATGAAAGATAAGTTGTTCAAATAAGCAATCCAAACACCCCACTAAATATGTATATGTGTATTGTCCCTTTTCCTTGTATGAATTACTATTATCCATGCATGATATGTAAATCTCTATGTATATGTATCCTTCTAGCTTCTGCTTGTATTATTTATGCTGTGGACAAATGTGTGCAGAGAAATGCATCATCTACGTACGACATATCGATCCATGATTATCTAATATGTTACAAAACTCTATATACACAGGCTTTTCTTGTAAGTTTTGAGATTAATCTTGTCGAAATTTAAAAAAACGCGCGAGTTTATTTTTTGATCTCGTAATAAACCATTGCGTTCCAAGTCTACCAAATGGTTTATTCTTTCTACAGTTGTAGCTTCTTCAACCAGTATTGACTAAACCTCTGTTTAAAAGATTAAAAAAATGGGGTGAATCAAAACCAGTCTTTGAACTCAACATGATTAATAAAGATGACAAAAGCATAAAAGTTCGAAGATATATGTACCGAGATTATTCCCCATAATCCCCCGTTAAGATGAGTTGCAAGAGTGTACTTTTCCACATCTTCGATAAGTTGATCTACATCTGTATCATACCGTTGGTTTCCTATATATATATATATATATATATATATATATCAACCAACCAAACTATTAACAAGACAAATTAGATATGCAATATAACATGGTGTATTGTATATTGAAATGTTATACAATACAACACTATAAATCTTTAGAGCTAACCTGTAGAGCTAAGATATGCAGGCACAAATCTTTTTCGCTCCACCAAATCTGCAATTTTTAAAACTTGAATCATGTATAATAAGTCTGCAATTTTCATCAATATTAACAAATAAGAAGTTTTTAACATGGTGGAGCATCGCATGTTAAAATCGAACCTATAACCGATGTTTTGGCTTTATAGAACTTCACAGCCTATAACCAAATAAGGACAACTGGCATTTTTCTACAACAGTTAATGAGTAATTTAATTGGTTTATTATTTTGGCTTATAATGTTACTGAAATCCTTAATCTCTACACATCCTCAAGTACAAGGGTTTATTAGTTATTAGATTAAGTAGTATAGATGGCGGTTACAAAGTTCGGAGACTGATTGTGACATTTCAGAAGTTGGTAACCGCCACCCCAAAGGGTGCGAAACCTCTTGAACACACCCCTATGGATCGACGGCTGTGAGAAGGGACCAGGAGACACGACTCTTCAATAAGTAGACGCAACCATTCATGTTTAATCACAACCATACATCTAGAGACACACCCGTTCACAAACAGACGCGTCTCTACAACTCGTGACTCTTGGAGAAGTATACATAGGGCCTTAGATTTCATTCGTAGATGTAGATATATATATATATATATATATATATATATATATATATATATATATATATATAATTCAATTCTTACGAAACACTCTTGTATTACAATTCAGTTATATGTAAGGTTAGTTTATCATTTGCGATCTAGAGATCAAAGATCAATTCTGAGCAACAGTTACCTGGGTACACGTTATAATCCAAAACATGAGGTGTATCAGTGTGATAATTTGCTGCCCATTCACAAAAATGATATGCAAGATCATAAGCCACTGGGTTATAACCAGCAAACTCATAGTCCTGATACATATAATTGATTTAGTACTAGTAAAACTTTCATTATTTTTGGGTCTGCTTGGTTCACAAGATTAATAAAGATTCAAACTTGATAATAATACACATCATGTCAAAAATCATATAACTTTAAGAACCAAAAAGGCATGAATAGTAAGATTTTAGAACTATATAAAAATGAAAGATTTCAAAAAAAAAACAACTTACAATTATTGTGATGGTTCTTTCTTTATCGTCGATCATAACGTTTCCATATTGTAAATCATTGTGACAAAAAACAACATCTTGTTGGTGTCTTGATAACTTGTTTTCCAGTGTATTGATTTCATTTTCTAAAATTTCAAGTTGGAATTCTTCGCGTGTTCTTGAGAGCACAAGCTTCTAGCCTTGGTCAACCACTTTCTAAGAACAAAAACAAACCTTAAATCTCAAGAAAAATTATAGTTACTATTAGGTTCTTATCATCAATAATAATTATGTCATTATTTATCTCTCTCTCCATATATATAAACATACCTCAATGTTGGCCAAATAATAGCAGTCTTGGAGCCAGGCATATTAAGGTCATGAAGTTCCCCCACTTTGGCTGCAATAAGTGTAGATATTTCGGGGTCGCGAAAATCGCAAGCTGACAGTGTCTAAAACCATTGAAAAAAAACTAGATTATTAAGCTCTTCCGAGTGTTTGTTTTTTGGCAAATTAGGATATATCGCCATATGCAAACATCAGAAACTGATGATTCCAAAACACAATTATACCCCTAATATCTCCATGGGTATGATTTCCAAACTTCAAACATAGGGTTGCGTCGTTTAAATGAAACGACACTTCTCTATGTAGTGAAGTTAGAACTAGCCACTTATATGGACGAAGAGAGTGTACTTCATCTAGGGTGCAACATTCTACTGCTTTGCCTAGCAACACGACGCTTGTATTGCTCTCCCACAATCCTGTTTTCATGGTTTAGGTTGCTCCCATTTCGCTCGCCGCTGCTACAGGAATTGCTTTTGCTTTCTTTTCCGTTGGCTACTAAGATGTTTCATAAGTTTCGATGCATTTAGGTGGCGGAAGGAGAATAAATTCAAGTTTAGCATTTTGTCCAAAATGGATGTTGCTATCTTATATTTTCTGATAACCGCGCCACTGCTTTCGAATAAACCGAGGGTTATTGGCTTATATCCTTATGCTTAGGACCTAAGATGGTAGATAAGATTGTTTGAGACGTTGATAAATATCACTATAACTACAAGCTACACAAAAAAAAGTAATTGTCTTATACTTTCAACTATAATATTTCTTGCTTGCTGCTATTGGTTTAATGCTAAAATCATTATTACTCAAAAATTTATAAAAAGAAGTAATTGTGTCCATTGAACATGGATGAAGAATGTGAATTTTTAGATAAATGCTTTTGTATGTCTACTTGTCTAGTATGCACATTTGAACCACTAATTCAAGTTTATAAGTCTAAAAAGAACTTCAAAACACTATATTCTAATCAGCAGTTCACCATCATCTACAATTAATCTTGCAATGATATATGTATAGGTTGTCAGGTTGGGTAAATACGTAATTTGAGATTGAGATATGGCGATATATGTGATAATCCTTACTTTAGATATCTTTATTTACTTTTGAAAGGCGAGATGTCATGATGACGATGGTGTTGGTCAAGACGGTTCAAACAATCGTATCAAACACGAACATGAGATATTTTGAGGGACAAACCCACGACTTTTTCTATTCAACCAAACGAACTTAACGAACTTCCAATGAAAAATGGATAAATAAAAATAATAACCTAAAATAAACCAAACTTTAATAAAAAAAATTATTAAATCAATTTTTCACTATTTATATTCCAATAAACTTGGTCTACAAGACAAATAAATTTTTCCTAAACCTATTACAATATAAATATAATTACCTAAAATAAACCAAACTTTAATAAAAAAAATTAATTAAATCAATCTTTCACTTTGGCCTTTCAACTTTCAACTGATACACATTTTAGGATTAACTTTCAACAGATGACATTTATACTTTATGTTTGGAAATTACGTTTACTCTTAATTGTTGTTTGTTAATTTATCTCTGTTTATGTTCATTGGATAATTGTTGTTTGTTGATGTATTTGTTAATTTATATCCGTACATTTTATCTGTGTTTCTTTAAGTTTCCGAGTTGCTCGATTATAATATCAACGAACGAACGAACAAAAACCAACACAAATACATACATTTTTTAAGCGAATGAACAAAAACAAGAAAATCCATTCTTTTAATTAGTCAGGTTTGTTCGTTTGTTCAGTTAAAATTAAACGAATGAACCCAAACATGCCCACTCGTGTCCGTTTGGTTTCTTTACATGCCTAACTTGTCATGAAATATCAATTTATACCTTAGCATGGATGAACTCCTCAACTCGGCCTTCAGGAAACTGGGCAAGAAGATGTGGTCCATGCCCCTGTCACACCCCGACCCGCAGCGGAAAAAGGTGATCGGGGCATGATTGGGTTATCATCAAAGCTCATGGACATTTATTTTAACGTTTCATATTCATTAATACACTTTAATGGAAAATTACAATCAATATTACATCATGTCCTAAATATCAATTTAGGCTTCATTGTTTTCTTCTAAGGCATTTCCTATGTTTTCCTTGCTTCATCCTGTTCACCTGTATCATGTGTAAAAAGGGTTTTTGGATCAACAAAAAGTTGGCGAGTGAATCCTATGGAAAACATTTGAACAAGTTTATTTAATTGATTATAAAATAAAGTGCACAACCACACATGAGTAAAAATAGATGTAAACTTATTCACCAATCAATTTATTATTAAACAATACACACATGAACAATAATGGATCGTTTAGAGGCACGCGTTGCTCAACTCGTCTCTCACGAGGAACTGATGGGCCTAATGAATGAATTGCATAAACTTGACAATATGAAATACATAACTACAAACAATATAAACTCAATATTACACACACAAACAATAATGGATTTGTTTTGAGGCACGTGTTGCTCAACTCGTCTCACACGAGGAACTGATGGGCCTAATGAATGAATTGCATATAAATAGACAAAATGAAATACATAACTACAAGCAATGTATACAATCTAAGTTTAGATCACAATATGGTATGGTACAAGTTTAAATAAACGAGTTAATTTTATGACACATGACACACCCCAAAACGTGTAATTAAAAAGGGGAGTTGTAAGATTCACTCACATTGGGTGCGTTCGGTTGATAATGTTGAATGCACGCGAAGTTGGTTTTAACCACGAGTGAAATTAACCTAGATAATGGCATAGTGGTTCGGTAAGTAAACGGATTTTATTAATCTATTTTAGTAGGATTGTTAGGTGTATTTTTGTGAGTTTAAGGCTATTTTCTAACCTTAAAATGTTATTTTTAAGTATTTTTAATTGATTTTTAATTAAAATAAATAAATAAAAATAATAAAAAAAATGTTGACTTTTTTGACCGTTGACCGTTGAGCATTGACCATTGACCTTTGACTTTGACTTTGACCGTTCGCATGTGTGTATGTGTGCGCTGGGTGAGGCTCGAACCCGAGACCTCCCGTACGCGTGCGCGCAGCTCTACCAACTGAGCTACGTGTCTAACCCGAAATATTTCTGTTTTTAATTATATTTATATACTAATTAGATTAAACTGAAAATCATTTATTTTTAAAAACGATTTAGTGTGCCGGACCGGTGCGCTCCACAGGTCTCGAACCCGGGACCTGTGGGTTGAGTTAGCACACAGTCCACCGCTGGACTGTGTGTCTAACTTGTTAAATAAACTGATTTTTATTATACTTATATACAAACTAAACATTTTTATTTCTGTCTTAAATAAAAAGTTTAATAATTGTCCGGACCGGTGCGGTAGCCCGGACTCGAACTCGTGTCCTGTGATTAAACATTCACACAGTCCACCACTGGACTGTGTGTCTAACTTGGTTATTATTCTGGTTTTTATTAAACTTAACATGTAACAGCGGTGACTCCGGTTCGGTAAAAAAAAGGACATTTTTATTAAGGCAAGCATGCGTGGGACAAGTTTCGAACTCGAGACGTTTACGTGTTTAATGTGCACACAGTCCACCGCTGGACTGTGTGTCTAACCCGAGTTATAACTTGATTTTAATTATACATATACACAACTGAAACTTCGTCTTCTTCGTTGAATTTAACCAGAATCGGAAGTCCGACTGGTTCGATGTTTTAATCATGTTCTTTAGTGTTTTGAGGTTAATTACAGGTGAGATATATAAAAAGAATGAAAGATTTAAGCGTAAGGTATACCGACTGGACTCCTCTGTTTCTCCGGCGAAACTCCGGTGACAGCAGAAACTTCCGGCGACGTGTGTCCTGCGGCAGAGAGTCTTCAGCAAGCTTGAAATGGATGTGGGTGACTTCGGTATAAGCTCTGGGGGTTCAGTAAGGCTCAGAAGTGAAGGGTTCGGTTTTCCGGCGATGTGCAGAACTTTTCCGGCGAGTGAGTTTTCGTCGAGAAAGGGTGCGGTTTTGAGCAAAAAGGCTACCAGTGGATTGTGGGTGAATTTATAGGGAGGAATCGAGATGTATAGAGTCGGATTTCAGGCTTGATTCAAAGTCATTACGTTTTCCGGCGGTTATAGCTTGTGTCGCGGGTTCAGGCGTCGGTTATAACCGATGTCATAGTTAAAGTTTACGTTAAGAATAAAAGAAACCGTCCAATCTCGCGAGATCGCCGGGATTTCCGACGACTGCAATTGGGCGCGTCGTATTTGAATTCGATATTTATGATATGAATTAATTGTTTCCATTAATTCACAAGAAACACTAGTGGCGCAGTGGTTGAACGGCTGAGTGTTAACTCTTTGTTTGAATCGCTGGCTGACCCGGGTTCGAAACCCGGCAGCAACATTATATTTTTATTTCATTATTTTTAACAATTTTTCAAAAACAAATTATTTATTCCAATATAATAATTAATTATTATCGTTTAAAATTAATTTGGGCATTAAATACGCCACGGAATTTTAAACTGATTGTTCGGTTATTAAACGGAGCGGGTTTGGTAAATCCGGTTTTTGACGGATGTTACAGTATCCCCTGCTTTTTAGAAATTTCGTCCCGAAATTTAGGTAGTGATATATTTAACTAAAAATGATGGTGTTTAATTTGACAGTTACATACTTAGAAAAGTAAGGGTTTAAGTTTTTGTTTGAGGCGGTAACGTTCCTTATAAGGGTTAAGTACCCTGTTACAGGAATCGCTTTTTGTTGCCTTCGGTGAAAATATTGATAAGCAGAGTTGATTCGCTAGATATGATATCATGCGCAAGAGTTTTGATATGTTTGGAAGGATATGGTTATATCCTAAAGCAAAACTTCTAATACTACAACCTACATGGAACTTCTCATAACCATCTAACAATACCTCTGATCCTTTGACAAGAATACTTATATATAGGAAGTACCAGCGGTGTATCCACCATATTCTTGTCAAATTTTCATTGGTTTTATCAGTAAGTTATGATTGGTTCTATGACTATAGAACATAAATAAACACAACAACTAATGTACCAAGAAATTACTAAATCCTACATAGAACTTCTCATAACCGTCTGACAATGCCTCTGGTCCTTTGACAAGAATACTTATATATAGGAAGTACCAGCGGCGTATCCACCATATTCTCGTCAAATTTTCATTGGTTTTATCAGTGAATTATGATTAGTCCTATGTGACTCTACAACCAATACAACAAACACAAAATATTGAAAATGAAAAAATGTATGTGCGATCAAGGCTCAATCAAACGGAGCCGATCGTATTGCATGTACTGAAAATGAAAATGTCTGTGCGATCAAGGCTCAATCAAACGGAGCCGATCGTATTGCATGTACTGAAAATAATAAATTGAATCTAAACAATAATCACACAAACAGCTTATACATGGAACCTCTCATAACCGCCTGATAATGCCTCCGATCCTTTGACAAGAATACTTATATATAGGAAGTACCAGCGGCGTATCCACCATATTCTTGTCAAATTTTCATTGACTTTATCCGCAAGTTATGATTAGTTCTATGTGACTCTACAACAAACACAACAACCACAAGATACTGATAATGAAAATGTCTGTGCGATCAAGGCTCAATCAAACGGAGCCGATCGTATTGCATGTACTGAAAATGAAAAATGTCTGTGCGATCAAGGCTCAATCAAACGGAGCCGATCGTATGTGGGCACGTCGGGTTCACGCTCATAATGAAATGGGGAACATGCTCAACGCTCATAATGTAATGGGGAGCGCGGCCTATGAAATTGCATGTACTGAAAATAATAAACAATAATTACTCAAACAGTTTACACATGGAACCTCTCATAACCGCCAGATAATGCCTCCGATCCTTTGACAAGAATACTTATATATAGGAAGTACCAGCGGCGTATCCACCATATTCTCGTCAAATTCCCATTGGCTTTATCCTTAAGTTATGATTGGTTCTATGTGATAAAGAAAAACGTAAAACTAAACGATTGGAGTTGAATCTTGATTTCCGGTGAAGAGGACTAGTTGAGTGGTTTCGTTTGGGCCGTCATTATCTTCGTCAGGGTTAGCGTTGATGTTGAAAACTCTTCCTCTTGCTGGTGGCCTAGTGATTTGGTTTTCTTGATTTACTTGGTTAACTGGGTTTGATTGGGCTTGAGCGTTTATGATGTTAACCAATCGAGGGCACGTGTTTCTATAGTGGGTAGGGTCGCCACAATTGAAACAAGCTCGAACATATGGGAACATGGGGTATTGGGGTTGTTGATAGGTTTGGATCATGTCTTGAGTAGGGGGAGAGATTTGGTTTTGAAAGGTGCGGCAAACCTTGCTCAAATGACCATAGCGTCCACAAGTTGCACATAGTCGACAAGGTAAGGTAAGGGGATGGTGATAAAAACAGGTGTTACATCGAGGGTGAGGTCCAAGATATGGTTTCTTATCTGGGTAAGTTGAGTTGGGTGCCACTTGAGTGATTGGGATAGCTTGGATGGGTATGGCGTGTGAAATTGGTTGATTTCGTTGGATAGCAGCGAAAAGTTGCCCGTCTCTTTTTCTCTTAGAATTGGGTTGAGAAGGGGATTCGGTTTGGGTGTAGTCGGAGGTTTCAGTCGATGCTTTATCCTTCTTCTTCTCCTCCTTGAAGTCTTTGTTCCGGATTCGGTTCTCGGTGAGCGCTGTTGCTAGCTCCAAAGCTGCTTCCAAAGTTGCAGGCGTGGTACTTATTACAGAGTCTTGAATCTTTGACGGAAGACCACGAATGTAGTGCTCGATCAAACGGTAGAGGGGAGTGAACAAGTTGGGAACCATTTGATGTAACTCGAGGAATCTTTTGTTGTATGTGGTGTGGTCTCCTTCCTTTTGCTTCAACGAATAAAATTCATCTTCTAATTTCTTGATTTCGCTCCTTGGGCAAAATCGTCTGGTCATGATTTCCTTCAATTCATCCCAAGTTAAAGTCATAGCATCTTCAACACCTCGTTTGGCCTTCTCTGTATTCCACCAAGTAAGTGCTATTCCATATAAACGACCGGTAGCATATCGCACTTTGCGATCATCAGGGCAATCGCAATTTAGAAAAGTGTTCTCCATTTCTTCAAACCAATGGAGGAGAGCGGTGACACCTTCAGTCCCTTCGTATTTTGGAGGGTCGCATGATTTGAAATGTTTGTAGGTGCATTTAGTGGTATTTGGGGGAGAGTTGATAACGTTTTGATCTTCTTGATTGACAGGATTAGCGGTAAGTGCTTGTTGAACTTGGATTACAATGTTGGGTATTACGGCAGCCATTTGTTGTGCGATTAGGGCAGCCATGCGTTCGCGGGCTTTTCCTGCTCTCATCTTCCTACGGGCGTGGTTAGAAGACATCTAGAAGGAATACATGTCAAGAGTATGAGTTGGATGCTTTTGGGATCATGGGTCGCACTTAGGAATGAACATTCATAAAAAAAATATAGAAAAATAAATCTACTACATCCATAGGATGTCTTGGGCTTTGCTCGTCATTAGGCCCTACATGCCGCCATACTTCACCTTCGTAATCATGTGGGCCCCCATGAATACCGGGTTTTTCATATGGTTCGCATGTGTTAGCCTGGTTACGTACACTAAAACCCGGAGAAAATCGAGAAATATGTATATAACGTGTGATATTCGGAATGTGTCCAGGTGTAGACACGGTGACACCTCAAAGTGGGGTTAGTTCGAACGACGTTTGGTGTGACATGCTTTGGCCTAATAGGTCCTTCGTACTCTCATCGTTAGTCCCCAGGTAGGCAAACTGGTCCGTTATATTGGATTTATACGAATGCCAACCTAGACAGGACGTTCCGACTACTGGTACTTGTACCCTTCCAGTTACTACATGCCCGTCGCAGAACTTACTTTGATGAGATTTGAAAATTGCAACAAAATCTTTGAATAACAAAAGTATGAAGATGAATTGAATATATGAACATTGATATGTATGATAAATGTGTATATAAGTATGTATGTTTGACTGTACGTATAAAAAAATATGAAACAAATAAATATCATAAGTTTGTATGTAACTACCTAATCAATTAAAATTTTAGGCAAACTATAGTATAGGCTCTAAGGGTCTAATAACCTATCCTATATCCCTATAGTCATGGCTCTGATACCAATCTGTAACACCCCTGCCCCTCGTTATCACCAATATTGTCCGCTTTGCCCTTGATGGGTGGCCCATCCAGGAACTCACGGCTTTGTTTTTTGTTGCCCTGGTGGAGACTTCCCAGGAGGTCACCCATCCTAGTACTACTCCCACTTGAGCACGCTTAACTGTGGAGTTCTCCTCTCATCCACTAGCATTAACGCGTTGGTGATTTTAGAGGTAGGGCATTACTTATGAACCAGGAATCTCTCCAGTCCACGGACGATGTTGAGAGGTATGCCATTAGGTGTTATAATCACCCCCCCAAGGGACTCATCATCCTCGATGAGGTTTTGCCCCAACATGTAGGAGGTTGCCATTATCCTCGATGAGGTTTTTTGCCCCACATTTGGGAGGTTGCCATTAGGTGTTACAATCACCCCCCTAAGGGACTCATCGTCCTCGATGAGGTTTTGCCCCAACATCCCGAACGGCACAGGAGTGGCTCTGATACCACTTTGTCACACCCCGACCCGCAGCGGAAAAAGGTGATCGGGGCATGATTGGGTTATCATCAAAGCTCATGACATTTATTTTAACGTTTCATATTCATTAATACACTTTAATGGAAAATTACAATCAATATTACATCATGTCCTAGATATCAATCTAGGCTTCATTGTTTTCTTCTAAGGCATTTCCTATGTTTTCCTTGCTTCATCCTGTTCACCTGTATCATGTGTAAAAAGGGTTTTTGGATCAACAAAAAGTTGGCGAGTGAATCCTATGGAAAACATTTGAACAAGTTTATTTAATTGATTATAAAATAAAGTGCACAACCACACATGAGTAAAAAGAGATGTAAACTTATTCACCAATCAATTTATTATTAAACAATACACACATGAACAATAATGGATCGTTTAGAGGCACGCGTTGCTCAACTCGTCTCTCACGAGGAACTGATGGGCCTAATGAATGAATTGCATAAACTTGACAATATGAAATACATAACTACAAACAATATAAACTCAATATTACACACACGAACAATAATGGATTTGTTTTGAGGCACGTGTTGCTCAACTCGTCTCACACGAGGAACTGATGGGCCTAATGAATGAATTGCATATAAATAGACAAAATGAAATACATAACTACAAGCAATGTATACAATCTAAGTTTAGATCACAATATGGTATGGTACAAGTTTAAATAAACGAGTTAATTTTATGACACATGACACACCCCAAAACGTGTAATTAAAAAGGGGAGTTGTAAGATTCACTCACATTGGGTGCGTTCGGTTGATAATGTTGAATGCACGCGAAGTTGGTTTTAACCACGAGTGAAATTAACCTAGATAATGGCATAGTGGTTCGGTAAGTAAACGGATTTTATTAATCTATTTTAGTAGGATTGTTGGGTGTATTTTTGTGAGTTTAAGGCTATTTTCTAACCTTAAAAATGTTATTTTTAAGTATTTTTAATTGATTTTTAATTAAAATAAATAAATAAAAATAATAAAAAAATGTTGACTTTTTTGACCGTTGACCATTGACCTTTGACCTTTGACTTTGACCGGTTCGCATGTGTGTATGTGTGCGCTGGGTGAGGCTCGAACCCGAGACCTCCCGTACGCGTGCATGCCGCTCTACCAACTGAGCTACGTGTCTAACCCGAAATATTTCTGTTTTTAATTATATTTATATACTAATTAGATTAAACTGAAAATCATTTATTTTTAAAAACGATTTAATGTGCCGGACCGGTGCGCTCCACAGGTCTCGAACCCGGGACCTGTGGGTTGAGTTAACACACAGTCCACCGCTGGACTGTGTGTCTAACTTGTTAAATAAACTGATTTTTATTATACTTATATACAAACTAAACATTTTCATTTCTGTCTTAAATAAAAAGTTTAATAATTGTCCGGACCGGTGCGGTAGCCCGGACTCGAACTCGTGTCCTGTGATTAAACATACACACAGTCCACCACTGGACTGTGTGTCTAACTTGGTTATTATTCTGGTTTTTATTAAACTTAACATGTAACAGCGGTGACTCCGGTTCGGTAAAAAAAATGACATTTTTATTAAGGCAAGCATGCGTGGGACAAGTTTCGAACTCGAGACGTTTACGTGTTTAATGTGCACACAGTCCACCGCTGGACTGTGTGTCTAACCCGAGTTATAACTTGATTTTAATTATACATATACACAACTGAAACTTCGTCTTCTTTGTTGAATTTAACCAGAATCGGAAGTCCGACTGGTTCGATGTTTTAATCATGTTCTTTAGTGTTTTGAGGTTAATTACAGGTGAGATATATAAAAAGAATGAAAGATTTAAGCGTAAGGTATACCGATTGGACTCCTCTGTTTCTCCGGCGAAACTCCGGTGATAGCAAAACTTCCGGAAAGTGTAGTCCTGCAGGAAAAGTCTTCACAAGTTGAAATGGATGTGAAGGAACTTCGGTAAGCTCGGTCAGTAAGGCTCAGAAATGAAGGTTGGATTTCCTCTTCCCATCAAAAAATTATCTCACTTCCCAAATTGAACCAAAACGTTCGATCTATCATCTTTCAACGGCGATTCTAGACAAGTTGATTGATAAACAACATTAGTCTATGACATACTTAAATGACAAGCTTTAGATTGTTAGAATCAAACACATCTCCCCAATAGAAGCAAGTGAACACAGTAGTTCCAACAATTGTTCAGGTTGTGTCCTAATGATTCCATTGATCTTCACAGCCATAAATATCCTTCAAAAATATCATATTAGACAATTTGTACCAAATAATTAAAAACTTTAATGTATGTAAACTTCGCATGAAAAGAACATTAAAAAAAAGCAATTCCAACTAAGATCCATAAATAAAACCACAAAATTAATAAAAGAAAACTAACCCCAATGATATGTTTGATTTTCCACAGCAAATTGTTGAAAACTTCAAGATTGAAACTACAAAACGAAATGAGTGCCTTTTTTAATGAAACAGAGATAGAACAAGATTTTATAGATAAATAACAGTTTCTTTTGTGGGACAAGAATTGAACTTTGATCAAAGCTTTTTGAAGGACAGAATAATAATTGATTTATTTGACAGGATTTCAATATTACTTCTTTAGAATTTAATAAATTAATTTAAAGAAAATAGAATACTTTATAAATAAATAAAAAGTACTATAGTATTAGAATACTTTCATAAATGTAAAATATGCAATCAAACTCAATTAACGACATTATACTCTGTTACTTATATGCTAGTGAAATTTCATCGTTTATGCATAGAGAAATATGTATATTTATAAATAAAATAGGTTTTAATTAAATCGTGATTAATACACAAAAGTTTGTCTCATCTAACAAAAAATAAAAGTCGTCACAACTAAAGGATATTAACACGTGTTTTATATCAAGGGTAGCTATGTATTAGTCTAAGTACGTAACTATATTTCTCAAATCGCGTTGTGCAAAACCATTTACAGTAGGAATGAGACGGTACGCTATTGTAACGTGTTGCTTAGTCAATATGGTTCGTGCAAAAGTATACTTTATTTTCAATACAATTATGTTTAAATAAATTTATATCGAAAATTGCAAAAAGTAAACATAACTATATTATATGTCTTTTCAAAAAGTTGATAAACGCAAGTTAGTAATGAAAATCAAAATAAATACTAAACTCTCTCTCTCTCTCTCTCTCTCTCTCTATATATATATATATATATATATATATATATATATATATGAGAGGGTTTAAATGATGACGTTAAATATTATGAGAACTTGAGAACGAATAAAAAAATCACAATAACTTTGTCAAAAACAATTTTAATTTAAAATTTCTTTTTACACTTATCGTTATTATGTTAGAAATTCAATTTACATGTTTAAATTTACTCTAATTCGTAAATAAAGAAAATTTACACATGTGTAAGTTTGTCATTTACATATGTCTAAATTTGTTATATTTGCACATGTGTAAAAAATCTAATAAGAGTGATTTTGAGAGAAGAAATGAATTATTTGATGTTGTAAATTCTTTTTTTGATGTTTTATTTTAATTACAATTAGGTTTTGTCTTAAAAAATTGATTTTGGTTGGTTTTTTCATTCGTTTTCACAGTTCTTGCAATATTTAGCTTTCTCAATATAACCCTCCCTTATATATATACATATGGTTAGGTTCATTTGTGAACAACCCCCTTTATAGTGAACTGTGTGAACTAATCCTAGCCTTTGAATATCAATACACAAGTGTAAATCAATGACTAGGATTTGATGATGAAAATACACTTGTGTACTATGAAAGTACACTAGTGTATTTTTTTACAGATTTGAGGATGTAAATCAATGGCCATGATTTGTTCACTCAGTTCACAAATATACTAGTGTGTGTGTGTGTGATTCATTGAGGAACACTAAAAAAGTGGAAAACCGGAGAACACATCTTAAAAATTTAACTAAGCATGTTAAAAATCATTTTTTTTAATTTTTTCGGCGCTTCTCCTTATAAATACTTGTAGAATCATTTTTAATAAAAAATAAAAACTAAAAATATAAAAAAACAGTTAAAAAAGGCTAAATTGGTTTTTTACAAATTTTTTTGTATTCGCATAGTTTCTACCCATTTTAGTAACAAAAAGCGCTAAAAATGTTTAAAAATTTGATTTTTAACATGTTAAGTTAATTTAGAAGATATTTATTTTTTAACTGTTTTTAAACATATTTTTATATATTTTTAGTTTTTGATTTTTTTATTAAAAATATTTATACGTGTATTAATAAGAAAAAGCGTCGAAAAAATATAGAAAAAAATAATTTTTAACATCTTAAGTATAATTTTTAAAAGTGTTTCCCGGTTCCCCAATTTTTTAGTGTTCCCCAATGAAGTCTCTCCTATATATGTCTATATATATATATATATATATATATATATATATATATATATATATATATATATATATATATATATATATATTGTCACACCCCGACCCGCAGCGGATAAGGTGATCGGGGCATGATTGGGTTATCATCAAAGCTCATGACATTTATTAAACGTTTCATATTCATTAATACAAATTAAATGGAAATTTACAATAATGTTACAACATGATCTAACTAACAATCCAACTTCTTTGTTCTCTTCTAAGGCATATCCTATGTTATCCTTGCTTCAACCTGTTCACCTGTATCATGTGTAAAAAGGTTTTTGGATCAACATAATGTTGGCGAGTGAATCCTATGGAAAACATTTGAACAATTTATTTAAATTGATTATGAAATATGTGCACAACCAAACATGAGTAAAATTAGATGTAACTTGATCAACAATCATAAGATGTTAAATGAAATACTCATGAACAATAATGGAACAATTAAAGGCACGCGATGCTCAACTCGTCTCTCACGAGGAACTGAGGGGCCTAATGAATGAATTGCATAAACATGATAATATGAATAACACAACTACAAACAATATAAACTCAATGATACACACATGAACAATAATGAATTTGATGTGAAGCACGCGATGTTCTACTCGTCTCCCACGAGGAACTGATGGGCTTAATGTATGAGTTTCATGTAATTTGACAAAAGGAATATAAGTAAATCACAACAATAGAAACAATCTAAGTCTAAGTCATGATGTGGTATGGCACAAGTTTAAATAAATAAATTAATTAATTTCATAACACATGACACACCCCAAAACGTGTAATTTAAAAGGGGGAATTGTAAGATTCACTCACAGTGGGTGCGTTCGGTTGATGACGTTGAATGCACGCGATGTGGTTTTAACCACGAGTGAGATTTAACCTAGATAAATCGCATTATGGTTTGGTAAGTAAACGGATTTTATTAAACTATTTTAATAGGATTGTTGGGTGTATTTTTGTGAGTTTGAGGCTATTTTCTAACCTTAAAAATGTTAATTTTAAATATTTATAATTGATTTTTAATTAAAATAATTAAATAAAAATAATAAAAAAATATATATATTTTTTTTGCTACAGTTGACTTTGACCTGTTGACTTTGACTGGCGTTGACCGGTTCGAGGCATATTGTTGTGCGCTGGGTGAGGCTCGAACCCGAGACCTCCCGTACGCGTGCACGCAGCTCTACCAACTGAGCTACGTGTCTAACCTGTTATATATCCGATTTTAATTACATATATACATTAATTACAATTAAACAGAAATCCTTTTTATTTTAAAAACAGTTTAAACGACACGGTCATGCACTCCACAGGTCTCGAACCCGGGACCTGTGGTTTAATCCAACACACAGTCCACCGCTGGACTGTGTGTTCAACATGTTATATCATTCGATTTTTATTATACTTAAGTACTAATTATTTATTTCCTTTTCTGCCTTAATTAAAAAAAAGAGATAATTGTCCGAGTCGGTGTTGAAGACCGGACTCGAACTCGTGACCAGTGATATAAACAAACACACAGTCCACCGCTGGACTGTGTGTCTAACTTGGTTATTATTCCGGTTATCAATATACTTAACATATATCTAAGGCGACTCCGGTTCAGTAAACAAAAAAATGGTTTTTATTAAGGCAGCGTGTGTGAGACCGGAATCGAACTCGAGACGTTTGCGTTATATGTGCACACAGTCCACCGCTGGACTGTGTGTCTAACCCGATTAATTTCATGATTTATATTATACATATATGATAACAAAACATCGTCTTCTTCACTGAAAAATAACCAGAAATCGGAAAATCGGCTGGTTCAAAGTTTTATCGATTTATTAGTGTTTTACAGTTGATTAAGGTGAGATAATTGTGAAAAAGGAAAAGAAATTTGGCGGAGAATTATACCGACTGGATCCTCTGTTTTCCGGCAGAACTCCGGTGACAGAATTCAACTCCGGCGACAGGTTCCTTATAGCAGCTAGTCTCCGGAAAGCTTGGAAAGAGTATGGGTATCTCCGGTATAAGCTTCAGAGGTTCAGAAAAGCTCGGCAATGGGGAAACCGGTTTTCCGGCGACGAACAGGTTTATTCCGGCGAGTGGAATTACGCCGAGAAAAGGTGTGACTTTTGAGCGAAAGTGTTTGTCGTCGGTTGTGGGTCAATTTATAGGAGAAAACGAGATGTATTTGGTCTGATTTCGGACTGTGTTCGTTTATTAAATTTTTCCGGCGGTTTTGATTTTGGTCGCGGACTTCAAACATCGGTTATAACCGATATCTGGTTAATGGTTTACGTTATAACGTAAATTTGTAGTTAAGACTCGCGAGAATTCCGGGATTCCGACGATTGAACCGTTTGGGCGCCGGTTTTGAATTTGTAACGACACTTTATCAATTAACTGATTTTATTATACAACAAACAAAGTCCGCGGCGCAGTGGTTTGTGTGTGAGGTGATAAGTTGCTGAGTGACTCGGTACAGACCCGGGTTCGAAACCCGGCAGAGGTAATATATTTTTATTTTGCGATTTTTGACAGTTTTTCAAAAACTAAATATATATTCCCGTATAATAATTGATTACGGATCGTTTAAAAATATTTTGGGCATTTAATTCGCAACGAAAATTTTGACTGACTGTTCGGTTGATAAACGGAGCGGGTTTGGTAAATCCGTTTTTGACGGATGTTACATATATATATATATATATAGAATAGGGTTCATGTGAGAACCACTTTTATTGTGAGAATGTGAACACAACAAAATAAATCCACTACACCACCATCCAAAACCTAAAAAAAAACCTAATCCCCCCAAACTAAATGCTACTAAACAATAAAGCTAAACCCCTCAAAAAAAAAAAAAACTAACCTCGCCCCCAAAAAGAACCCTAAAAAATCTAAAAAAACATACAATTTTTTTAATTTGTTTTATAAAAAAATCGCTGATTTTTCGTCATAAAAAATTGATCTTTGAGTCGGGTTATTTGACCCATTATCACATAACAGAACATAACGATGTGGTATGTGTCTATATGTCACAAACCATAATTTATATTGAATAGAAATCCAACTCTTGTTTTGTATTTGATCATATCAATTTTGTTTATCTTACATTTTTTTATTGATTTCTTATGTATCATGATCAAATAACAAAATAATTTGTGAATAATAATATTCATACATATCCAATAATTTAAATCGGAACACTGATGTGTCACTCAAGGCATCCGAACAAAGAGAAGGATGGACCCGTTTTTCCCTTTAACCACAAAAACGGAATCTTCGTACGAAGTCATATTGTTGATTTGATCTATTCTCATGTGTCGGTATCACGCTTCTATTCATGTTGATCTATTAAAAATACATCGGTCAAGTTTGTTTAAATGTTATACTTATCTAGCCATCTTTGTTTATGCCAGGGCGGACCTACCTTAATAGAATGGGTAGCCTCCGCTACCCCTTGCCACTCCGGCGGTAGTGTAAATTTTGGAAAAATTTGACGTTTTTTCGATTTCATTACCCCTTTTTTATAAAAATTACCCCTACGAAAATTTTTTAGATCTGCCACTCATTTATGCTAAATTCGTTGTGTTTGGTATTTGTATATCTTGAAAGTGTTTATTGGAGTTTAATTAACGAATTTAGCTTATATCAAGGACTAATAACAACTCAACCCATGAATATAATCACCCAAAAATTTTTATCAATGCTTTACATTTAATAATTTTGTTAGAACATAACAGGATAATTGTAGAGTATTTCTAGAGCCGACATGTTGAAACACGTTCTGTTCAAAACCCATGATGTTTTTTTTTAAATCAGTAATATATAATGTATTTGCAATGAGTTTATTTTTCTTTACTTAGGATGACTAACCCAAACGTAAATTTCAGCAAAGCTGATTAATATAGAAAATTTGTTAATTTCACCAGTTTTCTTATCTAATATCCGATACTCAAAGTTTTGGTGTCGTCATTAACTCTTGACACAGAGATCAGACTCAACTAACTTTCTAGTGCTAAGACCTTCCATAGTGGAAGGTTATATGGCGCCTATCCTTTCCATAGCGTTTCCCTACACCGCCCCGAGGGGAGTTATACCACCTGAACTTGGTTGCATCACGAAAATTATAACGGGGTGAACACATTTACCTCTCTCACACAGATATATACACACACACTATATAACTCTATATCTACATAATCTCCCACTGCATACACATGTTATATAACCCCTTTATAACCTCTACATTTCACTTTTTTGCCATTTGTCACATAACCCCCAATAAAAGGGGTTATGTGGTGTTATCACTACATATGGCCTAAGTTGCCACCTGGTTACATTGAACACTAAGGTGCTATTTGTTTTTTTCCAAGAAAAGCTTCCTGGCCTCTTTTGTTTGCACGGCGCAGACCACGCGCAAACATTTTGTTTTGCAGATTGTTTGTTTCTCAGAAGAGATTTCATTTAAAAAGGTATGCGCGTCCCTTCCCCAAACAGATGTGGACCTCCCACTTCTAAACACTTCAAACCTCTTATCACAAAACACACAGACATAACAAAACCCTATCCCCTCTCCTCCACTACTCTCCTTCTCCTCCCACCGTCGCCGCCTTCCTCTTCCCCCAAAACCGCCGTCGTGCCACCCTTTCCATCATCTCAGGTTCGCGTCTCCCTCCTTCGACAACCGACCACCCCTCTCCAGCAAGCATCCGCCTCTCCAAGCTTCATCAGCCAACCACCCCTCTCCAAGCTTCAAAATCGACCGGCGATTCCCTCCATCATCTTAGCTCCGCCTCTCCCTCCTTCAACAGCCGGCAACCCTAATCAGGTATGCTTTTTGATTTTTCTTGTTAGTTTTTATTTTGTTTTTTCTGAATTTTGATGCTAATTTTGTGATTTTTTGATGTTATGATGTTAATTTTCAATTGTTTGATGTTAATTTTTAGTTTTTGATTAGTTTCTTAATTTTGATGTTAATTTTCACATTTATAATGTTGTTTTTCTCAATTTTGATGTTAGTTTTCAAAATTTATAATGTTGTTTTTCTGAATTTTGATGTTAATTTTCAGTTTATGATGCCTATTATGTTGTTTGGTGTTATTTGTAGCACCCCAAAAATATTAAATAATATATATATAGGATAGGGTTCTAGAGTGAACACTAGGTTGAGAGTGAATTGTGTGAACTAATCTGAGCCATTAGATTATATCATCTAGAGATTTTTAGACAATGGCAAGATTGTAATTATAATGTTGTAACTTCCCTTTAAATTAATTGATAGAAGGGTATTTGCGTCTTTTGTAAATTGCATTTATTAAACAATATAATCAAAATTCCTAAAATCTTGCTAGTTTCCGTATATACAAGATACACAGATGATAGTTTATACACATGTGTACAGTCTCGCAACTATCAATTTATACCAGATACAACTGTTAATTTATACACATATGTACTCTAATAATACACATGTGTATAAATCTGGTTTATACCGACCTGCGGGAACAAGATGTAATTATACACAAGTGTATAAGTCTTTGATTCTTTGATTTGTACACATGTTAATATGTACTATGATGAGTAATTGAGTTTGTGAAGTTGAGATTCTTTGATTTGCCATGGTTTAATTGAACTAAAATGGCTAGCTAAAAGGTATGCACATAAAGTGCTTGAAAAACGCCTAAAAGAATTGCCAACTTTAATTAACAAACGAAATATTTTGATAGACACTTAAGGTGGTGTGTTTGGCAAATTTACAAGCTTTAGTTATGAGCCGGGAGGTTCTAATGACATTTGGCTTTTATACTTTAGGCAACGCAAGTGAGGCGTTGGGAAGTCAAGCCGGTGCGGACGCACGTTTGAAGGGAAAGCTTTAAGGTACGTGGCTTTATACTTCATAAAATTTTCTTGTTTGTTTTGCATAAACATATGTTAACTATTGATGCAACACATGTGAAATATGGCTTATTCATTTGCGATGGATTTCACACAATGAACCAGGTGATGAGTGAATGAATTAATACGAAGTTTGGATGTTAAAAATGATGGATATCATTAAAACAACCAAACGGGTCAAAATGATAATATAAATAAAGGTTTGGTTGAATAAAAGCGATGGATTTCGCTAAGGCAACCAAACGGGTCAAAATGATAAGATAAATAAAGGTTTGGTTGAATAAAAGCGATGGATTTCGCTAAGGAAACCAAACGGGTCAAAATGAAGTTTTAATGCATACCGCAATGGATACGTGAATGGTTATTTTGGTTTAAACACGGTCAACGGGTAAAACTGGAAAATAATCATAAACCGAGTAACGGGAACGCGGATTATAAGTGAAGGGACTCAGGGAAAAAATCATAATAGACTAATAGCGATATCGGGAAAAAAATTCGGAATAAGTAAGTTCAACTATCATAAAGTTGAACGGATTGATTAAGTGTGAGTGCGCACCGCGTAACGGTTGTGTAAATCATAAGGTAGTTATCCCGAAGAATGGGGTACATTTATATAATTGACAATTTTGTAAAATTAATAAGGTATAGCAAGTTCGTTTGCTCAAATGTGCAAACGGGTCAAAACTATTAGATTTACAAATTTAGAATCGATAGCATAAAACACGTTGTATTGGATCCGGGTATTAGATTTCAAGACTAAATGTGTGGAAAATCATTTTACGATCAAATAGCAACAAGTTTCGTGTTAAACGGATAAGCAGTTAAAAAGACACAGAGGAATTCGTATTAAAAACGACAAACTTGGAATTTCCTGCAGCAACCCACCGTAAGCTATCGTGGCCTACCGTAGCTTACAGTAGGTTGCTGCTGTTGAAAACAGAATGCCCAGACCGTAAGCTACGGTGGCCAGCCGTAGCTTACGGCGGGTCTGAACATAAAATTTTGTTTTGTTATTTGGGCCATGTTTTTTATGTTTGCTATGTTCTAGTACGTTATATGTTTTATATAACCAAAGTTTTAATAAATTTTCGTAATGTAGGTGATATATATGATGTTGCGGATGATTGGTCAAGATATTTGAAGGACTAAACACTACCGAATATCAAGCTTGTCACACCCTGACCCGCAGCGGAAATGGTAGTCGGGGCATGATTGGGTTTTCATCAAAGCTCATGACATTTACTATAAAGTTTCATATTTATTATTTCTTTTTAAATAAGAAATTACAATAAACATACAAGCACCACATATTCAAATACATTTTTCATGACTTCTTTATTTTTCTTCTAAGGCAATTTCCTATGCGTTCCTTGCTTCAACCTGTCCACCTGTGTCATGTGTAAAAATAGGGTTTTGGGTCAACAAAAGTTGGCGAGTGAATCTTATGAAAACCTTTGAACGGATTTGTTATATTGGTTATAAAAAGGTGCATAACCACATATGAGTATACGTATATGTAAAATTAATCACAAAACACATAAAATCAATTAATGCACACGCACACACCAAATGATGAACAATGAGATCAAGGCTCAATCAAACGGAGCCGATCTAATGAGGCACGCGATGCTCAACTCGTCTCCAACGAGGAACTGATGGGCCTAATGAATGATTTGCACGCAACTTGACAAAATGTAAACACGCAATACAACAAACAACATTTTCATCACACGTACGATCATATAATAGTAATAGCACAAGTGTTTGAATAAAAGATATAAATAAATGACACATGATACACCCCAAAACATGAATAAAAAGGGGAATTGGTAAGAGTCACTCACAGTGGGTGCGTTTTCTTGATTGATGAAGAGTGCGCACGAACTGAGGATTTAACCGATGTAGAAGACTAACCTAAAATATTAATACGATAAATCGATAAATATAAACGATTTAATATTTCGATTTAATACTTTTTGTTTGACTTTTAGATTATTTTTGTGACAATTATTGTATTTTTAATCTTGTTATAATTGAGGGTAAAAATAAGTGAAGTACATAATTAAAATAATAAATAGTAATAAAAAATTTTGGGCCTGACAGGCTTGTCAGACTGCTGGCCGGTTCGATTATGAGGCTGGCATGCGTGTGGTGAGGCTCGAACTCGTGACCTCTCAGTTGCGTGCACGCAACTCTTCGAACTGAGCTACGTGCTAACCCGTTAGGATTCTGTTTTTATTTATTCTTGTACAGTTATTAGGTTCTTTCATAAATCATTAATTTTAAAAAGATTTTAAATGGTCGAACCGGTTGGGAGGAGTCGACCTCGAACTCGAGACCTTGACGGTATATTGCACCCAGCCCATCCAACTGGGCTGGGTGTCTAACCCGTTTATATTTGAAATTGTATGATATTTAACAACTGTCTGTGATGGCGTTTTTTACTTAAAAAGTAAAACCGGTTTGGACAACACTCGAACTCGAAATGTGCATGATAATTGTGCACACAGTCCACCACTAGACTGTGTGTCTAACCCGTTTAAAATGTTGATTTTAATTGTATATATCTTAGCAACTCGATCTTCATCTTCTTCGTGAAATCACTCAGAATTTAAAAGCTTCGACTTAAATTGCTTTGAGTTACTGATTGAAATCTATATGAATTAGACAAGAGAATATGAAAGGGTGTAAAGATTATACAAGCTAGGAAACAGAACCCGATTTCCGATGAACAAACTCCGGCGAGTTGCAGGCACCTTTCCGGCGAAACAAAAAGCTTTGATAACAGAGTATGAGAGGATTTTCAGTGAGCTGGTTGAGCGAGTGGAGGATGAAATCGAGAGGTATTTATAGAGTAGGCACAACATTCACCAATTTCGGTTTCAAGATGAAATTAAGGGTCAATGATTGGCTTTAATTGTGATTAATTTGATTCCGAAATTGTAGATAAAACTGATAACTGAAATTCGTTTCCTCCGTTTAAGCAAAGAGAACAGCTAAATTGATTGATCCCACAATTTAAGGACTTTAGCGGTTACTCGTTGATTTGTAGGTTTTAGATTCTAACACGCGTATAAATTTTAATTGTTATAGGTTTAAATCAATCAGTGTGTGTAGCTCAGTGGTGAAGTCCGTGTGTGTGGGTATGGGGACCCGGGTTCGAATCCCGTTTGTCCCTGTTTTCTTTATTTTATATTTTAATTTCTTAATTATTGGTATATACCTATTATATATATTTATATATATATATATATATATATATATTTTTTTTTTTATTTAATCAATATATTAATTATCTAATTTATTATGAAGGTTCTCTAACATATTTTATAAAATGAACAAATGCGTAACGAAATATTTAAATAATTTCCAAAATTTTAAACAGAGCGGGTTTTGGAACTCGTTTTTACGACGGATGTTACAGAGCTTCCGCTTTTGATAAGTTTGTTTAGGAACCTAATGTGTTTTAAATGTTTTAAATACTTATAACCTTTAAGTAAATCTGTACTTTTGTTTGGAATTTTCTCGCATTATCTTAATGAAATGCGAAAGCTTTTTATTAATTCCAATAAAGTAAGTTAGGGGCTTATATTATTTCAGCAGTTTGTAGAAGTTAAAAAACAAACACTCTTCTTCTTGCAGACTGTAGAGGTTTGGTTCACCTCTTCTACTATAGATGTCTGCAGATATGGTTCGCAAAATACAAATATTTTACTTCTGGAAGACCAAACTAACACCTCACCTAATAATTAACTATATGGTAAGTAACTAAGACTTCTCATGTTGATATTCATAGTATATTATATTAACTTGATGGATATATATTAACTAACACCAAAATGTGACCATTCGGTGTGGAGGGGCATAAAAATGGGGCGGAATGCAACATGTGACAGTCACGTCAGAAAGTGGCATGGTGCAAAAAAGGGAGGAGTGGAACGGGGCGTTGAAAGTGACATTTTACAAAAGAAAAAACATTAACTAATCCGAACAAAGCCAAAATCCACCCACCAATGAAACGCCGCCACCTCACCCATACATTTGCCCTCACGCCGGTGGAGATCTTCAAGCCCCAAACACAACGTTGTGCTCCACGCCGGACACTGGGTGGTTAGCTTGGTAAAAAAGAAATTATGTGTTTTTTTAGAAACAAGTTTAAGGAAGAGGCCCGTTTCAGGCCCAAGTTGGTTTGTGAAGAGATTAAGAAGCTTGCTGATGACGATAAGGAGCTCTTGATCGAGCCATTTTTGTTGGCGGAAATTAAAGAGGCGATTAAGGATTGTGGAGACAATAAAGCCCTCGGTCCTGGTGGGCTAAACATGAAGTTTATAAAAAGATTTTGGGATCCGTTCAAAAAGGATTTTAAAGGCATTATGGATGATTTTTTCGAGAATGGTAAGATTAGTACGGGATGTGGTTCCTCATTCATAGCGTTAATTCCAAAAATGAAAGACCCAGTGGAGTTGAAAAGTTATCGTCCTATTAACCTCGTCGGTATCATTAGCAAAGTTATATCAAAGGTTCTCACCAACCGGCTTAAAAAAGTGATGGGTCGGTTATCTCGGAATCTCAGTTGGCTTTTGTTAAAAGGTACATATATTTTAGATGGCCCTCTCTTGATTAACGGGATTGCTAATTGGGGGGAAAAGACCAAAAAGAAGGCGTTCTTCTTAAAGATTGGTTTTGAAGCGTATGACAACGTAAACTGGAATTTTTTGACTAATATGATGAAGCAGATGGGGTTCCTGGATAAATGGTGTTCTTGGATCATGGGCATCCCAGAGTCAGCGAGATCTTCTGTGTTAGTAAACGGGTCCCCAACCTTTGAGTTCTAATGTCATAAAGGTTTACGCCGAGGGTACCCGATCTCACATTTTTTATTCATTATGGTGATGGAGGCTCTTTCATGCATGATCGAGAAGGCTAAGAGTGTTGGTGCCTTCTCCGGAATTCAAACTCCCAATGGCCAATGTGTTTCAGATCTGTTATATGCGGACGATGCAATTATCCTCGGAGAATGGTCTCCTTCAAACATAAAAAATGTGGTGCGCATTCTTCAGGTGTTCCACCTTTGTTCGAGCCTTAAAATAAACATTGATAAATCTAACATATATGCCATTGATGCTCAAGCGATGGAATTACTTGATATGGCAAGGGCTGTTGGATGTCAAGCGGGATGCCTTCCTTTTAAGTATCTCGGTCTCATGGTGGGTGCGAATATGAACCGGGTGAGTAATTGGAAACCAATACATGATATATTTGACGCTAGACTTGCTAAATGGAAAGCGGCATTATTATCGATTGGGGGTAGAGTAACGCTTATCAAATCTGTCCTTGAGAGTTTGCCTAGCTACTACTTTTCTCTGTATAAGGCGCCGGTTCAACTCATTAAAGATTTGGAGTTTAAAATAAGGAATTTCCTAAGGGTTGGGGACGGGCCGGTAAAAAAACTGCACTGGATAGCCTGAGATCGTGTGTCGCTTCCCAAAAAAAGTGGTGGGCTGGGTCTTAGCAAGCTAAGAAATGTTAACACTTCCTTACTCACCAAATGGGGTTGGAGATTCCTATCGAACAAAAACAAACTTTGGAGCATTTGGAGAAGGGGAGGAGATCGTTGATCATTTGTTTACAGCGTGCTACTTCGCTTCAATGCTATGGTCATACAGTAGCAATTGGTGCAAGATCCAGAATATGGTTACGTTCTCGTTTAAAGACCTTATAGAGGTGCACGGTCATGTTGGTTTGAGAGGTTAGAAAAAATAAGCTCTAAAGGGCATCATCAGGTTAGGGTGTTGGATCATTTGGAGGGCGAGAAACAATGCCAGGTTCAACAACAACACGGTTAGGTTAGATCGTACAGTGAGGTCAAAGTGTGGGTTTTTTGTGGTATACGGCTAGGACTAAAGGAACGTCTATTTCATGGGTAGATTGGTGTAAATTTGTAAATTTGTAATGTGTGTTTTGGCTGCCTTGGTTTGAGGTGGCTTGTGTTTTAATGAAGTTTACTTTTCAAAAAAAAAAAAAAAACTCTTCACGGGGAGACTTGTATTTAAGAGACTTAAGGTAACTTTAAGATTTAAGATTTAAGTGTTTTCTCATTACGGCTCTTATTTGATTTAGTGTGGAAGTGTCTATGTGGCTTCAAGCATGCGGACCCTCTGATGTTATTATGTGATTATAGTATCCTACAACCATTATTTCTTCTTTTAGGCTATTCACTATAGTTTCATCTGTTTTCACTTCACATAACTGCCATTGGAAACAAAATTCACGTAAAAACATAAACTTAATACGGTAAAGCAACGGATTTTCAACCACGTATCAAAATGTTAGTTTTTTGACGCCAAAAGTCAAAATGTCTCTATTCTTGTGCTATAATTAGCTTCCAAACTCTACCTTTAAGAAACTGGGCAAGAAGCCCTGGTTCATGCCCGTGGGTCGTGTTCAGTTCAAATTTCCGGATTTCCTCTTCCCGGTCAAAGAAATTGTTAGACACTTCACCATAAATTTGAACCAAAACCGTTCGTGCATCATCTTCATTGGTGTTTCTCGGCCAAGTGATTTGATAAAAAAAAAGTTTAGTCAATGAACTACTTAAATGAACAACTTTTAATTTGTTTATATTAATCACATCTCCCCAATCAAAAGCAAGTGAAATTCACTAGTTCCAACAATTACTATTTTTGTGTCCCTTCAATGATTCCATTGATCTATATAGTCATAGTTGCAATTTTTTTAACGATGAATTTGGATAACTAACAGATCACTGGAATATCATTGTACTATCAGCAGAACCACCCGATTATATCTATCTCCACTAAGAATAATGTCTATACAACAATTCAGAATGAAACCCAATAAATATGTGAGAACCCCCTTTTCAAACCTACTAGACTATAATACCATTGGTAGTCATAGTTGCAATTAATAGAGATATTCCTATCATAATGAGTAATAATTACATTAACATACTCATCAAAATTATTAATATGTACGTAAACGAAGAATGAACAGAAACCTTCAGAAAACCCAATTCCAACTAAGATCCATAATTAAAACCACAAATTAAAAAAAACTAACCCCACAAAATGAAATGAGCCACTTATGAAATACAGGACGGAACAAGTATATATAGATGAATAATAGTTTGCTTTTGATGAACAATCTGCTTTATCAAATAACTTTTTAAACATTTTTGTGAAACGAGAATGAACTTTTGATTAAAACTCTTTTGACAGGATTTTCATTATTACTTCTTTTATAATTTTATATTATATTAGTTATTTGCGAAAAAAATAAATAATAACCACCGTTAAAACATGCAGGGTTGCAGATAGATTGGATATGGAGCAAGGTAATGGCAGGAGTGTCAAGATGTTATCAACACGGTGAGACTTACCAACAATAGGGATTCATGGTGCTTGAACGTTGAAAATCAGGAAGGTTTCTCGGTGAAATTTGTTAAAAAGGCGCTTGTTGTGGAAAGAGGAGAAAGTAACCTACCCAACTTCGAATGGTGTAAATGGGTGCCTCGCAAATGTAATATAAGGGCTTGGAAAGGAAATTTGGATAGGCTTGCTACTAGAGTTAATTTGAGAGGGAGGAATGTGGTTATTAATTCGGTCATGTGCCTCTTCTGCGACGAGTACGAGGAAACGGTGGAGCACTTATTTACTGCTTGTCCGATGGCCAGCCGGGTGTGGGCGGATGTCAGTGCTTGGTGTAACATTCCACAGATCTTTGCTTTCGATTTCAGAGATTTATTGGAAATTCATAATTCCTTACAGGTGGGGAGAAAGCGAAAAAGATTATTCTCGGGCTGATTATTATTGCTATTTGGTGCATACGGAAAGGTAGGAACAAGTTGGCTTTTAACTAGATCAGGAAAAGCCCGCAAGATATCTTACTGGAGATAAAATCGAGAGGTTTTGCTTGGGTTAGAAATAGATCATCATATTATAACTGTAGTTGGAAGGATTGGTGTAAATATCCCATGTATATGTTGTAGTTGTTTGCCCTTTGCCCGTATGGGTCGGGGGCTTTTGTGTTTTGTTTGGCCTTTTGCCCGTTTGGGTCGGAGGTGTGTTTTAATGAAGTTTATTTTTAAAAAATATTAAAAATCATATATGAAACAAAAGTGGTGTGAACATATTTCAACCAGCTTAGTGGTGTGAACAAAAGTGGAGGAACATTAGGACCGTCAGTGGCACTGAAATTGGACTCTGGTGACTCTGTAGTTGGTGACTCTGTAGTTGGTACATAGGGAACATATTTCAACCAGCTTAGTGTGTCTAAACATTCCTTCTCCCCCTGACCACTGAGTTGGGAATTGTAGTAATACTCGGTTTCAAGAAAGTCACAGTTTATTGTGGTGAACATATGACGTGTTTTTGGATTATAACATCTGTATCCCTTTTGATTCATTCCATACCCGACAAAGACACATTTTTCAGCACAAGGGTCAAGTTTGGTTCGATCTGATTTAGGTATGTGAACAAAGGAAGTACATCCAAAGATTCGTGGTTGAAGAGTGAGAACTGAGGGTAGTTTGAAGAATTTTGAAAGAGTGTGTAACGGAGTGTTAAGTTTTAGGATTTTTGTTGGGAGTCGGTTGAGAAGATAGGTAGCAGTAGCAAGGGCTTCAGGCCAAAAAGATTTTGGAACCTGAGATTCAATTAGGAGAGCTCGTGTCATTTCTAGCAAAATGCGATTTTTCCTTTCGGCGACACCGTTTTGTTCTGGGGTGTTTGGGCATGTAGTTTGGTGGATTATTCCCTTGTCTTGGAAAAAGGATTTAAACGAGGTATTAACAAACTCACCGCCATTATCGGATCGGAATATTTGGATGTTTGTTTGAAATTGGGTTTGGATCATGGCGTAAAACATAGTGAATTTTTCAAATACTTCGGATTTGTTTTTCAAAAAATAAACCCAGGTCATTCGGGTACAATCATCAACGAACATCACAAAGTAACGAAGGTTTTGCCCTCCAAGAACTGGGGCAGGACCCCATACGTCAGAATGGATTAATGAAAATGGCAAAGCAGCCTTAGTATTATTGGGTTTAAAGGTTTTTCTGTGGCTCTTTGCTAAAACGCATGTTTCACAATGTGACATAGAATTAACTGGAAATGTTTTTGGAAATAAAATATGTAAATAACTTGTAGAAGGATGACCTAATCTTCGGTGCCACAGCCAAGCTTCTCGTTCCGATGTCCCATGAGTCAACATCACAGCACCACTTTGAGTCACCTCATCCACATAGTACAACCCTTGACTTTCAGTGCCACGCCCAATGATCACTCCCGTCCTGATATCCTGTAAAATACAAAACGTAGGGTACATTAGGACAATACAGTTGAGTTCTTTTGTGACATGGCTGATGGAGAGCAGCTTATGTGATAACGAGGGAACATAAAGACAATTAGAGATTTTTATTGTGGGTGAGATCTCAATAGTCCCTCCCGATTTTACATCCATTATTCCTCCGTTTGCTGTTTGAATATGTGTTTTTTTTGGTTTGGTTGTTGAAATAATATCCGATAGCTCATAAGTCATCGTATCGGTCGCGCCACAATCAAAAATCCAAGGTTTTTGTTTTTGATGTTCGTGGGCCATATTGACATTTCCCTTATTTTCAGGGACTATATGTGCAACATTTGTGTCTTTATTATTCGTGTATAACTGAGGGTTTGAGGGTTGCGCCTCAAACCCTTTACCTGCTGCGACATCTTCTTCTTCATCTGCTGCGACATCAGCTTTGGCCATTCCACCGAACCCTGATCTGCTCCGGCTTTCATCTTTGGTGACATCTCGGCTGCCGGCGCTAGAAGACTTCCCTCTTTCCGTAGTCTTTGTGCCTCTCTTCTGACCATCGGACCACCATTCGGGATACCCAACGAGTTTGAAACATTGTTCCCGGGTATGTTTCGTCATACCGCAATGATCACACTTGAGGTGAGTTCTGTCGTCTTTGTTACTTGTTCCGATTCTTTTTCCATCGGCCCGTCGGTAGCCCTTTGATGCAAGCCCTAATCCGTCAATTTCAGAGGCCATTAGACCCACTGTGATACCCTGTGTGTCATTGAGAGGTGTTCCCAGAATGTTCTGGTGAGCGGCCTCCTTGCGGACAGTGGCGTATGCAGTTTCTACGGTTGGAAGGGGTTCTAACCGGAGTATTTCCCTCTTTATGGGGTCATATTTTCGGTTGAGGGCGTTTAGAAACTGAAACAGTTTCTGTTCCGTCCTGATTTTGTGATACGCTTGGATATCGGTTGGGCAGGTCATAGGGTTTGGGTCAATCCGATCAATCTCTCCCCATACTCCTTGGAGTATAATCCACAATTCTTCTAGGGAGAGATTGTTCTGTTTGATTTCATTTGCCTTGACATGTAGGTTGAAAGTTTGGAGCTTGTCACGCCCACTGCTATATGTTATAGCCAGGGCATCCCACAGTGATTTTGCTGTCGGAAATTCGGTTAAATTGCTGGCAAGGGTTGGTTCGATGTTTTGTATGAGCCATGAGAAGACGACTAGGTCGTCTTGTTCCCATTGTTCATATTCTTCGTTGGTTTGATTTGGTGGGTTGGTTGATAAATGGTTTAGAAATGCTTTGGATTTACCGCCTATGGCTACCCTCATTATCCGGGTCCATAGAGCATAATTCTGGCTATTGAGCTTGAGGTTTATTTGAAGGTTATCGGACAGTTTTGGGTTTCGGTTTTGTGGGTTGAGGCCATTCTTGAGCAGATTGGCGATTTGAATTGATAGATTTTCTCCCAAGTTACCGGCTTCGGCCATGGCAGCTTGGTTGAGAGGGTGATTGGTTTGGGTGAGCAAGGTAAATGATGAACGACACTGCTCTGATACCATGTTAAAAAGTGATTCACAAAACACTGAATTGAAGTGTATATTTTTCTGTATATTACATTACAAGAAAGGTATTGAATTTATACACAAAATCGTAATCTAAACATAGAAGACAGCTTGGTTTATGGCTTGATTTACAGCTGATTAATAGCTGTCTTTAACATTGCTGCGATTTGCTGTTGATTAGCTAGGTGTCCGGCTGTTGATTAGCTGCCGCAAGGTGTCCGGATGTTAATTAGCTGCGATTACCTCCAAGGTTTGACTTTCCTTTCTAACACTAACCTGTAGAGCTAAGATATGCATGCACAAATCTTTTTCGCTCCACCAAATCTGCAATTTTTAAAACTTGAATCATGTATATTAAATCTGCAATTTTCATCAATATTAACAAATAAGAAGTTTTTAACATGGTGGAGCATCGCATGTTAAAATCGAACCTATAACCGATGTTTTGGCTTTATAGAACTTCACAGCCTATAACCAAATAAGGACAACTAGCATTTTTCTACAACAGTTAATGAGTAATTTAATTGGTTTATTATTTTGGCTTATAATGTTACTGAAATCCTTAATCTCTACACATCCTCAAGTACAAGGGTTTATTAGTTATTAGATTAAAGTAGTATAGATGGCGGCTACAAAGTTCGGAGACTGATTGTGACATTTCAGAAGTTGGTAACCGCCACCCCAAAGGGTGCGAAACCTCTTGAACACACCCCTATGGATCGACGGCTGTGAGAAGGGACCAGGAGACACGACTCTTCAATAAGTAGACGCAACCATTCATGTTTAATCACAACCATACATCTAGAGACACACCCGTTCACAAACAGACGCGTCTCTACAACTCGTGACTCTTGGAGAAGTATACATAGGGCCTTAGATTTCATTCGTAGATATATATATATATATATATATATATATATATATATAAAATTCAATTCTTACGAAACACTCTTGTATTACAATTCAGTTATATGAAAGGTTAGTTCATCATTTGCGATCTAGAGATCAAAGATCAATTCTGAGCAACAGTTACCTGGTACACGATATAATCCAAAACATGAGGTGTATCAGTGTGATAATTTGCTGCCCATTCACAAAAATGATATGCAAGATCATAAGCCACAGGGTTGTAACCAGCAAACTCATAGTCCTGATACATATAATTGATTTAGTACTAGTAAAACTTTCATTATTTTTGGGTCTGCTTGGTTCACAAGATTAATAAAGATTCAAACTTGATAAAAATACACATCATGTCAAAAATCATATAACTTTAAGCACCAAAAAGGCATGAATAGTAAGATTTTAGAACTATATAAAAATGAAAGATTTCAAAAAAAAAACTTACAATTAGTGTGATGGTTCTTTCTTTATCGTCGATCATAACGTTTCCATATTGTAAATCATTGTGACAAAAAACATCTTGTTGGTGTCTTGATAACTTGTTTTCCAGTGTATTGATTTCATTTTCTAAAATATCAAGTTGGAATTCTTTCGCGTGTTCTTGAGAGCACAAGCTTCTAGCCTTGATCAACCACTTTCTAAGAACAAAAACAAACCTTAAATTTCAAGAAAGATTATAGTTACTATTAGGTTCTTATCATCAATAATAATTATGTCATTATTTATCTCTCTCTCTCTCCATATATATAAACATACCTCAATGGTGGCCAAATAATAGCAGTCTTGGAGGCAGGCATATTAAGGTCATGAAGTTCCCCCACTTTGGCTGCAATAAGTGTAAATATTTCGGGGTCGCGAAAATCGCAAGCTGACAGTGTCTAAAACCATTGAAAAAAAAACTAGATTATTAAGCTCTTCAGAGTGTTTGTTTTTTGGCAAATTCGGATATATCGCCATATGCAAACATCAGAAACTGATGATTCCAAAACACAATTATACCCCTAATATCTCTATGGGTATGATTTCCAAACTTCAAACATGAAGTCATGTAGGCTTGTAATTGAAACAAATGTTTAGTCTTGGCCGAAAGTTTGTTCATGTTCCTTTGTTTAATAAACGAACAAACAGTTGGCCTTCATTTTTTGACCAAGTTTGACATATATGGAGAAATAAAGTCACGGATCAAATATGGATAGTCAAAGTTATGGAGCCTTTATGTATTTGTTATTACTATTAGTTAGGAGTTCATTGTGTAAACTTTGTAATGTAGAAATTGATTAGTACATAGGGTTGCGTCGTTTAAATGAAACGACACTTCTCTATGTAGTGAAGTTAGAACTAGCCACTTATTTGGACGAAGAGAGTGTACTTCATCTAGGGTGCAACATTCTACTGATTTGCCTAGCAGCACGACACGGTTTAGGTTGCTCCCATTTCGCTCTCCGCTGCTACAGGAATCGCTTTTGCTTTCTTTTCTGCTGGCTACTAAGATGTTTCATAAGTTTTGATGCATTTAGGTGGCGGAAGGAGAATAAATTCAAGTTTAGCATTTGTCCAAAATGGATGTTGCTATCTTATATTTTCTGATAACCGCCACGGCTTTCGAATAAACCGAGGGTTATTGGCTTATATCCTTATGCTTAGGACCTAAGATGGTAGATAAGATTGTTTGAGACGTTGATAAATATCACTATAACTACAAGCTACACAAAAAAAAAATAATTGTCTTATACTTTCAACTATAATATTTCTTGCTTGCTGCTATTGGTTTAATGCTAAAATCATTATTACTCAAAAATTTATAAAAAGAAGTAATTGTGTCCATTGAACATGGATGAAGAATGTGAATTTTTAGGTAAATGCTTTTGTATGTCTACTTGTCTAGTATGCACATTTGAACTACTAATTCAAGTTTATAAGTCTAAAAAGAACTTCAAAACACTATATTCTAATCAGCAGTTCACCATCATCTACAATTAATCTTGCAATGATATATGTATAGGTTGTTAGGTTGGGTAAATACGTAATTTGAGATTGAGATATGGCGATATATGTGATAATCCTTACTTTAGATATCTTTATTTACTTTTGAAAGGCGAGATGTCATGATGATGATGGTGTTGGTCAAGACGGTTCAAACAATCGTATCAAGCACGAACATGAGATATTTTGAGGGACAAACCCACGACTTTTTCTATTCAACCAAACGAACTTAACGAACTTCCAATGAAAAATGGATAAATAAAAATAATAACCTAAAATAAACCAAACTTTAATAAAAAAAATAATTAAATCAATCTTTCACTATTTATAGTTCCAATAAACTTGCTCTCCAAGACAAATAAATTTTTCCTAAACCTATTACAAAATAAATATAATTACCTAAAATAAACCAAACTTTAATAAAAAAATTAATTAAATCAATCTTTCACTTAGGCCTTTCAACTTTCAACTGATACACATTTTAGGATTAACTTTCAACAGATGACATTTATACTTTATGTTTGGAAATTACGTTTACTCTTAATTGTTGTTTGTTAATTTATCTATGTTTATGTTCATTGGATAATTGTTGTTTGTTGATGTATTTGTTAATTTATATCCGTACATTTTATCTGTGTTTCTTTAAGTTTCTGAGTTGCTCGATTAACAAACGAACAAAAACCAACACAAATACATACATTTTTTAAGCGAATGAACAAAAACAAGAAAATCCATTCTTTTAATTAGTCAGGTTTGTTCGCTTGTTCGGTTAAAATTAAACGAAGGAACCCAAACATGCCCAATCGTGTCCGTTTGGTTTCTTTACATGCCTAACTTGTCATGAAATATCAATGTATACCTTAGCATGGATGAACTCCTCAACTCGGCCTTCAGGAAACTGGGCAAGAAGATGTGGTCCATGCCCCTGGGTCGAAATCAGTTCAAAGGTCCAGATTTCCTCTTCCCGATCAAAGAAAATATCCGTCACTTACCCATAAATTCAAACCAAAACCGTTCGTTCATCATCTTCAACGGCGTTTCTAGGCCAAGTGATTCGATAAACAACATTAGTCAATGCACTACTTAAATGAACAGCTTTTAGATTGTTAGAATCAAACACATCTCCCCAATCAGAAGCAAGTGAACACAGTAGTTCCAACAATTGTTCAGGTTGTGTCCCTTCAATGATTCCATTGATCTTCACAGCCATAACTATCCTTCAAAAATATGCATATTAGACAATTTGTACCAAATAATTAAAAACTTTAAATGTATGTAAACTTCGCATGAAAAAGAACATTAAAAAAAAAAGCAATTCCAACTAAGATCCATAAATAAAACCACAAAATTAATATAAAAAAAAAACTAACCCCAGATGATATGTTTGATTTTCCAACAGCAAATTGGTTGAAAACTTCAAGATTGAAACTAACAAAACGAAATGAGTGCCTTTTTTGTAATGAAACAGAGGATAGAACAAGTATATATATATAGATGAAATAACAGTTTCTTTTGTGGGACAAGAATGAACTTTTGATCAAAGCTTTTTGAAGGACAGAATAATAATTGATTTATTTGACAGGATTTCAATATTACTTCTTTTAGAATTTAATAATTAATTTAAAAAAAATAGAATACTTTCATAATAAAAAAAAGTACTATAGTATTAGAATACTTTCATAAATGTAAAATATGCAATCAAACTCAATTTAACGACATATATACTCTGTTACTATATATGCTAGTGGAAATTTCATCGCTTATGCATAGAGGAATATGTATATTTATAAAATAAAAAGGTTTAATTAAAATCGTGATTAATTACACAAAAGTTGTCTCATCTAACAAAAAATTAAAAGTAGTCACATACTAAAGGATATTAACACGTGTTTTTATATCAAGGGTAGCTATGTATTTTAGTCTAAGTACGTAACTATATTTCCCCAAATCGCGTTGTGCAAAAACCATTTACAGTAGGAATGAGATCGGTACCGCTACTTGTAACGGTGTTGCTTAGTCAATATGGTTCGGTGCAAAAATTATACTTTATTTTCAATACAATTATGTTTTAAATAAAATTTATATCGAAAAGTTGCAAAAAAGTAAACATAACTATATTATATGTCTTTTCAAAAAGTTGATAAACGCAAGTTAGTAATGAAAATCAAAATAAATACTAAACTATATATATATATATATATATATATATATATATATATAATATATATATATATATATATATATATATATGAGAGGGTTTAAATGATGACGTTAAATATTATGAGAACTTGAGAACGAATCAAAAAATCATGATAACTTTGTCAAAAACAATTTTAATTTAAAATTTCTTTTTACACTTATCATTAGAGTTAATTTGAGAGGGAGAGAATGTGGTTATTAATTCGGTCATGTGCCTCTTCTGCGACGAGTACGAGGAAACGGTGGAGCACTTATTTACTGCTTGTCCGATGGCCAGCCGGGTGTGGGCGGATGTCAGTGCTTGGTGTAACATTCCACAGATCTTTGCTTTCGATTTCAGAGATTTATTGGAAATTCATAATTCCTTACAGGTGGGGAGAAAGCGAAAAAGATTATTCTCGGGCTGATTATTATTGCTATTTGGTGCATACGGAAAGGTAGGAACAAGTTGGCTTTTAACTAGATCAGGAAAAGCCCGCAAGATATCTTACTGGAGATAAAATCGAGAGGTTTTGCTTGGGTTAGAAATAGATCTTCATATTATAACTGTAGTTGGAAGGATTGGTGTAAATATCCCATGTATATGTTGTAGTTGTTTGCCCTTTGCCCGTATGGGTCGGGGGTTTTTGTGTTTTGTTTGGCCTTTTGCCCGTTTGGGTCGGAGGTGTGTTTTAATGAAGTTTATTTTTAAAAAATATTAAAAATCATATATGAAACAAAAGTGGTGTGACATGCAAGGCTGTAATCGAACCGAACGAACACGAACAAGGTCATGTTCATTCGTTAAGGAATTTGCATGTTCATGAACTGTTCACCACGCATACCGAACATAAATTTTTGTTCGTGTTCATTCGTTAAGGAAATTCATTTGTTCACGAACAGTTGGTGAACACCGGTCTCGAACACAAACGAATAAAAACGAACGTAAACGTACATTTAACATGAAAATAACAAACAAAAACATTATTAACCTTAAACATTCGACATAAGTAGTTAATTACAACCATCAAATGATAAATCAAAACACAAGAAGTCTACTATAGTCACCAAACGATTAGTCAAGTTTAGACATACTTATTCAAAGTTTAACTAACTTAGACATAGTTATCCCAAAAAATGTCTTGAATGTGCAAATTTTAACTAACTTAGAAAAATAATTGGGTTCAAGTTTTCAATATATTTAGATAAACCGTTTATTATCTATTATACTCAAATAATTAAGCATCATATGAAGTTAAATAAATATATGATTATCCCCAATTAGTCAATATTTAAAAAAGTCAACCATGACCAAGTTACAAGCATACCACTTTCCTTTTGTCGACATTAAATCCACCCTATAGCTTGCTCAATTGTTTACATGAAGTTACACATACCTGAACATCATGAAGTGGTTGTGATTGATCAACAAGTTTGATCTTTCGTCACGCTTCTATTTATATGGATCTACTAAAAACACGTCGGTCGGGTTTCTTTAAATGTTATACTTATCTAGTTATCTTTGTTTATGTTAAATTCTTTGTGTTTAGTATTTATATATGAACATAAACTATTATGAATTACTTATTTATACTTAGATGTTATATATTGAAAGTGTTTTCTTCTAGTTTAATTAATAAATTTAGCTTATATCAAGGACTATTATAATCATCTCAAAATTGTATTGATACTTCTATGTTTAATAATTTTGTTAGACTATAACAAGATAATTATAGAGTATTCCTCATTTCTAGACCTGACCCGACATGTTCAAACTTGTTCCGGTCAAAACCCATGATGGTTTAGTAACCCACTAACTTCCTTTCATAATAAGTGACTAATTTACATTAGTTCGAGCAGAGGGACTCTAATGGGTCATGTTAACGACATTTCAGCTCTACGTGATTATCTCAGTGCCACATAAGCAATGGAGTCCCTCCTTTACCAACCAAGGTATGGGTTAAAGCCCTCGGTAATGCCCCCTTTATTTATCTTTTTTGGTTTTAAAGGTTTAAACTTGATGTGGGGCCCATATTTCATCCGCTAATGCTCGCTATTCCTTTGGCTAGCCCCCAATAGCTAACATGGTATGGAGAAGGGGCGCTACCGATGAAAAAAAAATATATGAGATGGTAGGCACCCATACCTTATGGCCTAACTCCTCTCCACATACCTCAATGGGATGAGCTTTTTTTTCACAAATACTTGTACATGTATTCGTACCGATTTAGGTATTCAGTACATGTATCGCTACCTAGTTTTATTGATTTCGTTATTTGGTATTTAGTATCGGTACGGATATTGGTACTTGTAAAAAAGGTACTAATACCGAATTTTATATAGAACTTTAAAAGTTATTTTTTTAATTTTATGTTGTATTTTGTATTATGAATTTATGATACTTGTATCGATTTTACCTATTTGGTACTGTATCGTATTGGTACTCATACCAACTTTACCTATTTGGTACTATACTATGTTGGAACTCGTACAAATGCTATAAATAAATAAATAAAGTGGTACCATACATATTGAAATATCATATTAGTACGGTATTTGATATTCAGTTTTGTTTATATTTAGTACCAATATTTTTTGATACCAGTACGAATACTGTACCGATCCAATTTCTATACCTGAATAATAAATTTTAATTCACATTAATGAGGAGACCCTTCCACTACTTGTTACTCCTAACTCTTTATGGGAAATTTGTATTTAAGAGACTTAAAAGGTAACTTTAAGAGGTAACATTTTAGGCCTTGTGTAGTGGTAATATCATATAACTTTTGATAATATCAGGTGTGTGGTTAACCTCACCAAATACCTCACAAAGCAGGGGTGGAACTAATGTGTAAGTAGCTATAGCATGGGCTACGGCTCAACCCTGTATTCGTAGTGTATTATTTTGATTTTATACATAGGATGCTCCTAAACATATACGGGATACCCTAAGGGAAAAATATGAAACTTGATATTATTAATTAAACCCAAAACATGTTTAATAATTAAGCCCAAATGGTAAGTCAAATTATAATTAAGCCAAAATTATAATAAACCCCAAAAGAATAAATAAACCATTGATTATGGACGACAATTGGAAATTAGAAGGAAACCCAAACGTCAAAGCGTTGAACATTCAACATCGCACGAACAGGAGTACAAGACAGAAGCCAACGATCAACGATTCAGCCCTGCTCATGCCTCGCTGCCTAAAATTGATTCAACCCGTTGCTGCGTCGTCGTTGACCGACATATGTTTGATTTCTTGTGAGTTTTCTTGTCCTTTGAATCTTTGATAGTTTGATTTCTTGTATGATGATGTTATAGTTTATCACTTTATCTAGAATTCTAGTTTAGTAGTTTGTATATTTCTTAATTATTAGGTTTGAAGACTTTATTTTTGTTCGGTCGAAAAAGAAACTTTTGATAAAGTAAAAGACGATGATGTGATAGGACGATTTCAAGCTATGAAAAAAAGAAGATCACAAATCTATTAGGTATTTGTTTTACTTTATTTATTATCGTCTTTTTTATTATTGTATGATTGTACGACAAAAATTTATTGGGATACCCCTAAATTAATAGACTAGCTCCGCCACTGTTGCAAAACACATTTCTCAAGTCACCTTCACCCGTTATCACCATCACAATTTTAAGATCCATAACCCGGGGGGTGTTTGGTTATCGGCGCCACTTCACGCTACCATTACGTATGGACTTATACAACCATATTTGTTTTTTTTTTACCGTGGCTCTGACTTGATTTGAGCATTGAAGTGTCTGTGGGGCTTGAAGCAGGTGGACCCTCACCGTTTAACGTGTTCATATGTAGCTTGCTCATGACTTATGTAAACCCTATTGATTAAAATCAAAGAAGAACGATCAATATCTTATTCTTAACCATTATTTCTCCTTTCAACATAACTCTTCTAATAACTCCTCTAGTGATTATTGTTTATTAGATCAATATAGAGATTTCATAATTTTTTTAATTCTCTCCATGTTTGTTTTATGTAGTAATTTAGACAAAACTTATGAGTGAGGCCGTGAGGGTTTGTAGCCTAGTGATACTGTGATACATAGAAGTATAGTAAGGTATTCCTTCTATTCTGGATAAATTTTGCTAAGATTTCGATCAAATTTCAACCAAACCTTTTAAATTCCCATCAATTACTTTAAAAAATGGGTGGGGTTAAACATGTCCATCGTTAAAAAAACTAAATATAGAAATGTGTGTGCATATATAACTAAAAATGGCATATAAAAATCGTGATATGATTAATCCCGAGATGAATCGTTAGTCGGTACCTCACCGACCAACTAGCGATTCTTACAACACTACCACCACCACCTAAGAATTTTTTTAGTGGGTTCCTATATTATCTATATAGTGTCTCCCTAGTGATATTCTTCTCATATTAATCTAAAAACGTAAAAGTGCTAAACCAACAAATTACAAACAAATGGCAGGTAAATGGGCTTAAGTTGTGCCGCAACCCCTTTTAAATTGCAAAACCGATCCTACCAAAGACGAAGTGACTCTTAAGGGTTGAGACATTATTAGTCACGACTCGCTGGACCTTGTTCAGGAATTCCATAACCTCTGGGGCTAGGGACCCAGTTGTTTCGGACTAGATCCGCTAGCAAAAACGTATATTACAGCAATGTTGATGAAGATTAAAAAATGGTTAATCTGATTAGTTTCGTTATCTAATATCCTGTCGTAAAGATAATACTCAAAGTTTTGGTGTCGTCATTAACTCTAAGCACAATGAACATTGATGAGACTCAACTAACTTTGAGTTCTAAGTTGCCACTTGCTTACATGATTGAACACTAATCTAACCTAACTATATGGAAACTAAGACTTCTCATGTTGATATTCATAGTAAATCATATGAACTAGATGGATTCAGGGGCGAACCTACCTTATTGGTAGGGGTAGCCTGCGCTACCCCTTGACGCTCCGACTATAGTGTAAATTTTTGAAAAATTAGACATTTTTTTATTTCGTTACCCCTTTTCTATAAAACGTTATTCCTAAAAAGATTTTCTGGATCCGCCACTGGATGGATTCAGTGTTCAATATATATCAACTAACACCTAAATGTCTTTTGTTGAAGTTACTCATTTTGATGAGACTAACTATATCTATAAATCCAATTCAAAGCAAAAGTTCTCTTGTTAAACCACAATTAATTATTCCTAATTAAACATAAATCACTATTGCATAGGTTGATCATTGGTATATTCACTACCAACAATAGTTCCAATTAACTTTGAAAATTTATTTATTTCATGGTTTTGAAATAAAGTTTCAAATAAAAGCTAGTCAATTCTCATAAGGGTTTATTTTATCAAAGGGATTAATAAAAGTTTACTACGTATTTATCAGTGGCAGATCTAGAAAATCTTCGTATGGGTAACGTTTTATAAAAAAGGGTAACGAAATCGAAAAAACGTAAAAAAGTCAAATTTTTTAAAAGTTTACACTACCGCCAGAGCGCAAAGGGGTAGCGGAGGCTACCCCTTCCCCTAAGGTAGGTCCGCCCCTGGTATTCATAGAGTAGGAAAAAAGGATCACGTGAAAAAAATATTGAAAAATTTAAAAGAATCTAAATATGAACCGTAAGTAAAATCTTCAATCTTGAAGTTGACAACATATCGAAGTTGGATCTTGATTAAGAAACAAATCTTTAGACTATCTTTAGATGGTGGCTGTTGCAACAAACCCTTTATAGTTTATATGTTACTCATTTCATTGTTTTTTTAATTTTTATTTTGTTATTTTTTAGTTTTTATATATTTTGCGCGTTCAATGTAGACGACTAATTACACAATTTAAATACTATTAAAGGGCTGAGTTGATATTCATGCCTATATTCTCTTAAGTAATGATTAATAAATGAAAATCAACCCTTGCAAATGTCAACCCAAAACCATGTTGCTTCCATTTTCTGCGTTCTATATAGTTTGCAATATAATCATTTAGCTATAAAAAACAGTATTTGACTTTGACTTTTCCTTTTTATACTTTTCAATCTTTCCCACTTGTCTGTATATATATATATATATATACACACACATACATATGAACATGTATTCGTAAATACAAATCTAGCAATAAATTCTCAGATCTTGCTGTGAAAATGGAAAGGTCAAACCATGATTCAGAAATGGAGTTTCCTCAAGATTTTAGATGCCCCATATCCATGGAGATCATGAAAGATCCGGTGATCATCTCAACCGGGGTCACCTATGAGCGTAAAAACATTCAAAAATGGTTCTTTAGCTACAAGAAGACCACTTGTCCTGCCACCATGCAAAGTGTCGAAAATTTCCATATTACTCCTAACCATAACCTCAAGAGACTCATTTTCGCGTGGCGTAATAGCCATTTGCCATCTTCGTCTTCTTCAAGTTCACCATCATGCTCGCCTTCGTCATCGTTTAGACGAGATGAAATGGTGTCATTACTCAAAACCCTAAACTCGTCTCTATTCAAGGTAAGTTCTTTGAGAAAACTTAAAGAAATTATTGAAGTTGGAGATGAGATGAAGCTTGATTTCATGTTATTAGGAGGACTAGAAGTGCTTTTTCAATTAATCATCCAAATATTAGCCGATAGTTTCGGATTTCATGGTGTTTAGAGCTTGTGAGGAGGCTTTAGGGGTTCTTCAACATCTTCCTATATTGCAAGAAAGCGATGGGAAGGTGATTGAACTACTTTTGAAGCCCGAATTCATGAAGTCAATGGTTATTATTCTTCAAAGAGGAAGTAAAGAAGCTAGAGTTTACACAATGTCTATACTTAGAAAACTAGCAAGCTCGGATTTCAATTGGAATGTTGTTTTAAATGATCAAGGTGTCGGTATGTTCAAATCCATTTTGGAACTTGCATCCGATGAGATTTCAACTAAAGTGAGTTCGTCTGCTTTGCACGTATTGATAAAGATTTTGGATTCGTCAAAGGAGTGTCGATCAAAGGCTATTGAGGCGGGTGCAATGAGTACCCTAATTGAGCTCCTACCCGACTCTAATGGATCCAAGTGTGAGAAAATATTGCTTGTAATCAAATTATTGTGCAAATGCACAAATGGAAAGGTGGCATTTATTGAACACGGTCTAGGGATTGGCGCAGTATCAAGCAAATTGTTTGGTGTATCGGAGATAGCTTCAAATATTGGCATACATATCTTTTTGTTGATATGTAGTTTTCATGATCCAACAAATAAGGTTTTGGAGGATATGGTGATCTATGGGGTGGTCAAGAAACTCGTGATATTGTTGCATATGAGCGGACCATCATCGACAAAGAACAAGATGGTTGATATGTTTAAAAAACATAGCAACTTGTGGAGTCGATACCCTTGTTTTCCTAACGAATTAAAAGGATTTCTAATCTCACGTCGTTTATGAATAACTTCTTAGGGAAACTAAAAAACATGTGTGAAACACAAATCTTTTGCAAAATTTATGATATTTTGCTAAATAATATATAAAGGAAGATCTAGTCATTTGGAAATATGATCGATGTAAAACCAGGGTTTTGTTTGTTTGTTATTTTTTGGGTTTGAAATCACTTTATATATCAATCTGTAGTTATATAAGCTTGATAATGTAAACAGTATGATTGACTGATTGTGTGTATTATATATGTTCTAATTTGAATATATGAATTGCATTTGATATTGATATGTTCTATAACATCTTACATATCATGAGCACGGAATCTTATTCCATTGAAGGACAATAATGGGGTGGGATTTGTAATCTTGTTATCTTAATTTCATATTTGATTAGAGAATCATATAACATACTTTTTTCATACCTGTTGAGAACCAAGTACCTACTCATTATCTATCATGTTTGTCCACGTACCCCAGGCATCAAGTATACACGCTTGAGATTTTATGTGGTTAAAAATATCACGTTAGAATGCTGATTATTGTAAAGCCGGTCTTAAACCCACCTTAAAATGAATTAAAATATCAAACACTAAATCACACTTCTAACAATTCTATAACATTTATAACTTCAAGTTCTTTAGGTCCCGAAAGGCGAGAGGTGAGCTTCACATGTGCCAGGCGTTGCTCTATGTACAACACAAATGTTTTATTTCCTTTTAGAAACCTCAATGAAAGATAAGTTGTTCAAATAAGCAATCCAAACACCCCACTAAATATGTATATGTGTATTGTCCCTTTTCCTTGTATGAATTACTATTATCCATGCATGATATGTAAATCTCTATGTATATGTATCCTTCTAGCTTCTGCTTGTATTATTTATGCTATGGACAAATGTGTGCAGAGAAATGCATCATCTACGTACGACATATCGATCCATGATTATCTAATATGTTACAAAACTCTATATACACAGGCTTTTCTTGTAAGTTTTGAGATTAATCTTGTCGAAATTTAAAAAAACGCGCGAGTTTATTTTTTGATCTCGTAATAAACCATTGCGTTCCAAGTCTACCAAATGGTTTATTCTTTCAACAGTTGTAGCTTCTTCAACCAGTATTGACTAAACCTCTGTTTAGCATACTCCATGAAATCAAAATCAATATGACTAACATATCCCTGTTTAAAAGATTAAAAAAATGGGGTGAATCAAAACCAGTCTTTGAACTCAACATGATTAATAAAGATGACAAAAGCATAAGAAGTTCGAAGATATATGTACCGAGATTATTCCCCATAATCCCCCGTTAAGATGAGTTGCAAGAGTGTACTTTTCCACATCTTCGATAAGTTGATCTACATCTGTATCATACCGTTGGTTTCCTATATATATATATATCAACCAACCAAACTATTAACAAGACAAATTAGATATGCAATATAACATGGTGTATTGTATATTGAAATGTTATACAATACAACACTATAAATCTTTAGAGCTAACCTGTAGAGCTAAGATATGCATGCACAAATCTTTTTCGCTCCACCAAATCTGCAATTTTTAAAACTTGAATTTACCTATTTGGTACTGTATCGTATTGGTACTCATACCAACTTTACCTATTTGGTACTCATACTATGTTGGAACTCGTACAAATGCTATAAATAAATAAATAAAGTGGTACCATACATATTGAAATATCATATTAGTACGGTATTTGATATTCAGTTTTGTTTATATTTAGTACCAATATTTTTTGATACCAGTACGAATACTGTACCGATCCAATTTCTATACCTGAATAATAAATTTTAATTCACATTAATGAGGAGACCCTTCCACTACTTGTTACTCCTAACTCTTTATGGGAAATTTGTATTTAAGAGACTTAAAAGGTAACTTTAAGAGGTAACATTTTAGGCCTTGTGTAGTGGTAATATCATATAACTTTTGATAATATCAGGGTGTAGTGGTTAACCTCACCAAATACCTCACAAAGCAGGGTGGAACTAATGTGTAAGTAGCTATAGCATGGGCTACGGCTCAACCCTGTATTCGTAGTGTATTATTTTGATTTTATACATAGGATGCTCCTACACATATACGCGGATACCCTAAGGGAAAAATATGAAACTTGATATTATTAATTAAACCCAAAACATGTTTAATAATTAAGCCCAAATGATAAGTCAAATTATAATTAAGCCAAAATTATAATAAACCCCAAAAGAATAAAATAGACCATTGATTATGGACGACAATTGGAAATTAGAAGGAAAACCAAACGTCAAAGCGTTGAACATTCAACATCGCACGAACAGGAGTACAAGACAGAAACCAACGATCAACGATTCAGCCCTGCTCACGCCTCGCTGCCTAAAATTGATTCAACCCGTTGCTGCGTCGTCGTTGACCGACATATGTTTGATTTCTTGTGAGAATCTTTGATAGTTTGATTTCTTGTATGATGATGTTATAGTTTATCACTTTATCTAGAATTCTAGTTTAGTAGTTTGTATATTTCTTAATTATTATGTTTGAAGACTTTATTTTTGTTCGGTCGAAAAAGAAACTTTTGATAAAGTAAAAGACGATTATGTGATAGGATGATTTCAACCTATGAAAAAAGAAGATCACAAATCTATTAGGTATTTGTTTTACTTTATTTATTATCGTTTTTTTTATTATTGTATGATTGTATGACAAAAATTTATTGGATACCCCTAAATTAATAGACTAGCTCAGCCACTCTTGCAAAACACATTTCTCAAGTCACCTTCACCCGTTATCACCATCACAATTTTAAGATCCATAACCCGGGGGGGTGTTATCGGCGCTATGGAGCGCCATCGGCGCCACTTCACGCTACCATTACGTATGGACTTATACAACCATATTTGTTTTTTTTACCGTGGCTCTGACTTGATTTGAGCATTGAAGTGTCTGTGGGGCTTGAAGCAGGTGGACCCTCACCGTATAACGTGTTCATATGTAGCTTGCTCATGACTTATGTAAACCCTATTGATTAAAATCAAAGAAGAACGATCAATATCTTATTCTTAACCATTATTTCTCCTTTCAACATAACTCTTCTAATAACTCCTCTAGTGATTATTGTTTATTAGATCAATATAGAGATTTCATAATTTTTTTAATTCTCTCCATGTTTGTTTTATGTAGTAATTTAGACAAAACTTATGAGTGAGGCCGTGAGGTTTGTAGCCTAGTGATACTGTGATACATAGAAGTATAGTAAGGTATTCCTTCTATTTTGGATAAATTTTGCTAAGATTTCTTGATCAAATTTCAACCAAACCTTTTAAATTCCCATCAATTACTTTAAAAATGGGTGGGGTTAAACATGTCCATCTTAAAAAAAACTAAATATAGAAATGTGTGTGCATATATAACTAAAAATGGCATATAAAAATCATGATATGATTAATCTCGAGATGAATCGTTAGTCGGTACCTCACCGACCAACTAGCGATTCTTACAACACTACCACCACCACCTAAGAATTTTTTTTAGTGGGTTCCTATATTATCTATATAGTGTCTCCCTAGTGATATTCTTCTCATATTAATCTAAAAACGTAAAAGTGCTAAACCAACAAATTACAAACAAATGGCAGGTAAACGGGCAATAAGTTGTGCCGCAACCCCCTTTTGAATTGCAAAATCGATCCTACCAAAGACGAAGTAACTCTTAAGAGTTGAGACATTATTAATCACGACTCGCTGGACCTTGTTCAGGAATTCCATAACCTCTGGGGCTAGGGACCCAGTTGTTTCGGACTAGATCCGCTAGCAAAAACGTATATTATAGTAATGTTGATTGTAACATCCGTCCAAAAACCGGATTTACCAAACCCGCTCCGTTTATTAACCGATATTGGATTATAAAAGTTTTCTTTGAAAAAGTATTAAAATTAATGAAATAAAAATAAATTAATGCTGCCGGGTTTCGAACCCGGGTCAGCTGGTAAACAACAAAGCATTAACACACACGCGCTCAACCACTCCGCCACTTTGGGTTTTTATTAAGATACCGAAACAATTAATTCAAATAATGAAAACAGAAATCAAATCCAGTCAACTGACGCGCCCAAATCCGTTGACGCCGGAAAATCCGACGATTTCGTCAAACGGCGTCGGTTATCAATGACTTAACGTAAACATTAACTACTACATCGGTTATAACCGATGTCCAGTCCGCGACACAAGTTATAACCGCCGGAAAATCTTTAACCGAAGAATCAAGACGGAAATCGGACTAAATTCGTCAATGTTCTGCCCTATAAATACCCCCTCTAACCTCTGCTAGCTTTTCGCTCACAATCACAGTTTTTCCCGACATAATTTCCCTCGCCGGAGAACTTCTGCAACTCGCCGGAAAACCGAGCCTTTCACCTCTGAGCCTTACTGAACACCCAGAACTCATACCGAAGCCACCCACACTCATCTCAAGCTCCCTGAAGACACTCTGCCGCAGGACACACGTCGCCGGAATAATCTGCTGTCGTCGGAGTTTCGCCGGCGAAACAGAGGAGTCCAGTTCGGTATACTTTACACTTAATCTCTTATTCTTTTTATTTATCTCACATACAATTAATCACAACACACTAAAAGAACTTGATTAAAATCGTTGAACCAGTCAGACACCGATTCTGGTTAAGATTAACGAAGAAGATGAAGTTTCAGTAGTATATATGTTTAATTAAAATCAAGATATATCTCGGGTTAGACACACAGTCCAACGGTGGACTCTGTGCACATAAACACGCATACGTCCCGAGTTCGATTCTTGTCCCACGCACACTCGCCTTAATAAAAATGTTCTTTTTTTTTACCGAACCGGATTCACTGCAATAGATGTTAAGTTTAATAAAAACCGGAATAATAACCAAGATAGACACACAGTCCAGTGGTGGACTGTGTGAACGTTTAATCACACGTCACGAGTTCGAGTCCGGACTACCGCACCGGTCCTGATAATTATCAAACTTTTTATATAAGTCAGAAATGAAATTATTTAGTTTGTATATAAGTATAATAAAAATCAGATTACTTAACAAGTTAGACACACAGTCCAGCGGTGGACTGTGTGTTAACTTAAACCACAGGTCCCGGGTTCGAGACCTGTGGAGAACACCGAGCGAGTCATTAAAAATCGTTTTTGGAAATAAATGATTTTCGGATTAATTCAATTAGTATATAAATATAATTAAAAACAGAAATATTTCGGGTTAGACACATAGCTCAGTTGGTAGAGCTGCGTGCACGCGAACGGGAGGTCTCGGGTTCGAGCCTCACCCGGCGCACACAATTACACAGTCTGACCGGTCAACAAGTCAACGTCAAAGGTCAACGGTCGCAAAAAGTCAACATTTTTTATTATTTTTATTTATTTATTTTATTTAAAAATTAATTAAAAATACTTAAAAATAACATTTTTAAGGTTAGAAAATAGCCTTAAACACACAAAAATATATCCAACAATCCTACAAAAATTTATTAATAAAATCCGCTTACTTACCGAACCATTATGCCATTATCTAGGTTAGTTTCACTCGTGGTTAAATCAAACTTCGTGCGCATTCAACATCATCAACCGAATGCACCCAATGTGAGTGAATCTTACAACTCCCCTTTTTAATTACACGTTTTGGGTGGTGTCATGTGTCACTAAAATTAACTCGTTTATTTAAACTTGTGCCATACCATATTGTGGTCTAAACTTAGATTGTATGTATTGTTTGTAGTTATGTATTTCATATTGTCAAGTTATATGCAATTCATTCATTAGGCCCATCAGTTTCTCGTGGGAAACGAGTTGAGCAACGCGTGCCTCCAAACAAATCCATTATTGCTCGTGTGTGCATTATTTAATATTAAATGATTGGTGGATAAGTTTACATCTATTTTTACTCGTGTGTGGTTGTGCACTTTATTTTATAATCAATTAAATAAACTTGTTCAAATGTTTTTCATAGGATTCACTCGCCAACTTTTTGTTGATCCAAAAACCATTTTTACACATGATACAGGTGAACAGGATGAAGCAAGGAAAACATAGGAAATGCCTTAGAAGAAAACAATGAAGTCTAGAATGATGTTTAGGACATGATGTAATTATGATTGTAAATTTCCCATTAAATTGTATTAATGAATATGAAACGTTATAATAAATGTCATGAGCTTTGATGATAACCCAATCATGCCCCGATCACCTTTTCTGCTGCGGGTCGGGGTGTGACAGATTGGTATCAGAGCCATGACTATAGGGATATAGGATAGGTTATTAGACCCTTAGAGCCTATACTATAGTTGCCTAAATTTTAATTATTTAGGTGGTTACATACAAACTTATGATATTTATTTGTTTCATATTTGTTTATACTTACAGTCAAACATACATACTAACATACACATTCATCATACATATTTCAATGTTCATATATTCAAATCATCTTCATACTTTTGTTATTCAAAGATTTTGTCGCAATTTTCAAATCCCATCAAAGTGAGTTCTGCGACGGGCATGTAGTAACTGGAAGGGTACAAGTACCGGTAGTCGGAACGTCCTGTCTAGGTTGGCATTCGTATAAATCCAATATAACGGACCAGTTTGCCTACCTGGGGACTAACGATGAGAGTACGAAGGACCTATTAGGCCAAAGCATGCCACACCAAACGTCGTTCGAACTAACCCACTTTGAGGTGTCACCGTGTCTATACCTGGACACATTCCGAATATCATACGTTATATACATATTTCTCGATTTTCTCCGGGTTTTAGTGTACGTAACCAGGCTAACACCTGCGAACCATATGAAAAAACCCGGTATTCATGGGGGCCCACATGATTACGAAGGTGAAGTATGGCGGCATGCAAGGCCCAATGACGAGCAAAGCCCAAGACATCCTATGGATGTAGTAGATTTATTTTTCTATATTTATTTTATGAATGTTCATTCCTAAATACGACCCATGATCCCAAAAACATCCAACTCATACTCATGATAGGTATTACTTGTAGATGTCTTCTAGCCTCGCCCGTAGGAAGATGAGAGCAGGAAAGCCCGCGAGCGTATGGCTGCCCTAATCGCTCAACAAATGGCTGCCGTAATACCCAACATTGTAATTCAAGTCCAACAAGCCCTTACCGCTAATCCTGTCAACCAAGAAGATCAAAACGTTATCAACCCTCCCCCAAATACCACTAAATGCACCTACAAGCATTTCAAATCATGCGACCCTCCAAAATACGAAGGGACTGAAGGTGTCACCGCTCTCCTCCATTGGTTTGAAGAAATGGAGAACACTTTTCTAAATTGCGATTGCCCCGATGATCACAAAGTGCGATATGCTACCGGTCGTTTATATGGAATAGCACTTACTTGGTGGAATACAGAGAAGGCCAAACGAGGCGTTGACGATGCTATGACTTTGACTTGGGAAGAGTTGAAGGAAATCATGACAAGACGGTTTTGCCCAAGGAGCGAAATCAAGAAATTAGAAGATGAGTTCTATTCGTTGAAGCAAAAGGAAGGCGACCACACCACATACAACAAAAGATTCCTCGAGTTAAATCAAATGGTTCCCAACTTGTTCACTCCCCACTACCGTTTGATCGAGCACTACATTCGAGGTCTTCCGTCAAAGATTCAAGACTCTGTAATAAGTACCACGCCTGCAACTTTGGAAGCAGCAATGGAGTTAGCTACAGAGCTCACCGAGAACCGAATCCGGAACAAGGACTTCAAGGAGGAGAAGAAGAAGGATAAGGCATCGACTGAAACTTCAAACTCCACCCAAACCGAATCCCCTTCTCAACCCACTTTTAAGAGAAAAAGAGACGGGCAACTTTTCGCTACTACACAACGTAATCAACCAATTTCGCACGCCATACCCATCCAAGCTATCCCAATCACTCAAGTAGCACCCAACTCAACTTACCCAAATAAGAAACCATACCTTGGACCTCACCCTCGATGTAACACCTGTATTTATCACCATCCATCTACCTTACCTTGTCGACTATGTGCGAATTGTGGACGCTATGGTCATTTGAGCAAGGTTTGCCGCACCCCTCAAAACCAAACCTCACCTCCTACTCAAAACATGATCCAAACATATCAACAACCTCAATACCCCATGTTCCTATATGTTCGAGCTTGTTTCAATTGTGGCGACCCTACCCACTTTAGAAACACGTGCCCTCGATTGGTTAACATCATAAACGCTCAAGCTCAATCAAACCCAGTTAACCAAGTAAATCAAGAAAACCCAATCACTAGGCCACCAGCAAGAGGAAGAGTTTTCAACATCAACGCCAATCCTGTCGAAGATAATGACAGCCCAAACGAAACCACCCAACTAGTCCTCTTCACCGAAAATCAAGATTCAACTCCAATCGTTTAGTTTTATGTTTTTGTTTTAGAATCACATAGAACCAATCATAACTTAAGGATAAAGCCAATGAAAATTTGACAAGAATATGGTGGATACGCCGCTGGTACTTCCTATATATAAGTATTCTTGTCAAAGGATCGGATGCATTATCAGGCGGTTATGAGAGGTTCCATGTAGGATTTAGTATGTTTTGGTCAAAGTTTGTTCATCATACATTTCAGTGTATTTCAATTTCATCATTTAAAGAAGTTGAGCTATGTCTCACTTCCACAATGACTAACCTCTCCATCACAACAAACGAGAGAGGTATTGTCATCATTCAAACATGGATACTATCAGAAATAAGACTCAAGTTGTGGTTGTTGTGTTTGTTTTAGAGTCACATAGAACTAATCATAACTTGCGGATAAAGTCAATGAAAATTTGATAAGAATATGGTGGATACGCCGCTGGTACTTCCTATATATATGTATTCTTGTCAAATGATCGGAGGCATTATCAGGCGGTTATGAGAGGTTCCATGTATAAACTGTTTGTGTGATTATTGTTTAGATTAAATTTATTATTTTCAAGTACATGCAATTTCATAGGCCGCCGCTCCCCATTACATTATGAGCGTGAACCTGGCGTACCAACATACGATCGGCTCCGTTTGATTGAGCCTTGATCGCACAGACATTTTTCATTTTCAGTACATGCAATACAATCGGCTCCGTTTGATTGAGCCTTGATCGCACAGACATTTTTCATTTTTAGTACATGCAATACGATCTTTTGGTTGTTGTGTTTGTTGTAGAGTCACATAGAACTAATCATAACTTGCGGATAAAATCAATGAAAATTTGACGAGAATATGGTGGATACGCCGCTGGTACTTCCTATATATAAGTATTCTCGCCAAAAGATCAGAGGCATTATCAGGCGGTTATGAGAAGTTCCATGTAGGATTTAGTATTGTCTTGGTTGAAATTTGTGTTACATTCATATCATCTCGCCATTTAAAGAAATTGGATTGTGTTCTATTTCTACATAAACTAACCTCTCCATCATAACAAACGAGAGAGGAACTGTCACCATTCAAACATGTATGCTATCAGAACTTGGACTCAAATATTGGTTGTTGTGTTTATTTATGTTCTAGAGTTACATCATAGAACCAATCATAATTTACTGATAAAACCAATGAAAATTTGACAAGAATATGGTGGATACGCCGCTGGTACTTCCTATATATAAGTATTCTTGTCAAAGGATCAGAGGCATTGTCAGGCGGTTATGAGAAGTTCTATGTAGGATTTAGTAATTTCTTGGTACATTGGTTGTGGCGTTTATTTATGTTCTAGAGTCACATCATAGAACCAATCATAACTTACTGATAAAACCAATGAAAATTTGACAAGAATACGGTGGATACGCCGCTGGTACTTCCTATATATAAGTATTCTTGTCAAAGGATCAGAGGCATTGTTAGACGGTTATGAGAAGTTCCATGTAGGTTGTAGTACTAGAAGTTTTGCTTTAGGATATAACCATATCTTCCCAAACATATCAAAACTCCTACGCATGATATCATATTTAGTGAATCAACTCTACTTATCAATATTTTTACCGTAGGCAACAAAAAGCTATTCCTGTAACAGGGTACTTAACCCTTACAAGGGACGTTACCGCCTCAAACAAAAACTTAAACTTTTACTTTTTTTCTAAGCATGTAACTGTCAAACTAAACACCATCCTTTTTAGACAAATATGTCACTACTTAAATTTCGGGACGAAATTTCTAAAAAGCAGGGGATACTGTAACATCCGTCCAAAAACCGGATTTACCAAACCCGCTCCGTTTATTAACCGAACAATCAGTTAAAAATTTCGTTGCGTATTTAATGCCCAAATTATTTTTAAACGATACATAATTAATAAGTATATTGGATTATAAAAGTTTTATTTGAAAAAGTATTAAAATTAATGAAATAAAAATAAATTAATGCTGCCGGGTTTCGAACCCGGGTCAGCTAGTAAACAACAAAGCATTAACACACACGCGCTCAACCACTCCGCCACTTTGGGTTTTTGTTAAGATACCGAAACAATTAATTCAAATAATGAAAACAGAAATCAAATCCAGTCAACTGACGCGTCCAAATCCGTTGACGCCAGGAAAATCCGACGATTTCGTCAAACGGCGTCGGTTATCAATGACTTAACGTAAACATTAACTACTACATCGGTTATAACCGACGTCCAGTCCGCGACACAAGTTATAACCGCCGGAAAATCTTTGAAACCGACGAATCAAGACGGAAATCGGACTAAATTCGTCAATGTTCTGCCCTATAAATACCCCCTCTAACCTCTGCTAGCTTTTTCGCTCACAATCACACTTTTTCCCGACATAATTTCCCTCGCCAGAGAACTTCTGCAACTCGCCGGAAAACCGAGCCTTTCACCTCTGAGCCTTACTGAACACCCAGAACTCATACCGAAGCCACCCACACTCATCTCAAGCTCCCTGAAGACCCTCTGCCGCAGGACACACGTCGCCGGAATAATCTGTTGTCGTCGGAGTTTCGCCGGCGAAACAGAGGAGTCCAGTTCGGTATACCTTACACTTAATCTCTTATTCTTTTTATTTATCTCACATACAATTAATCGCAACACACTAAAAGAACTTGATTAAAATCATTGAACCAGTCAGACACCGATTCTGGTTAAGATTAACGAAGAAGATGAAGTTTCAGTAGTATATATGTTTAATTAAAATCAAGATATATCTCGGGTTAGACACACAGTCCAGCGGTGGACTGTGTGCACATAAACACGCATACGTCCCGAGTTCGATTCTTGTCCCACGCACACTCGCCTTAATAAAAATGTTCTTTTTTTACCGAACCGGATTCACTGCAATAGATGTTAAGTTTAATAAAAACCGGAATAATAACCAAGATAGACACACAGTCCAGTGGTGGACTGTGTGAACGTTTAATCACACGTCACGAGTTCGAGTCCGGACTACCGCACCGGTCCTGATAATTATCAAACTTTTTATATAAGTCAGAAATGAAATTATTTAGTTTGTATATAAGTATAATAAAAATCAGATTACTTAACAAGTTAGACACACAGTCCAGCGGTGGACTGTGTGTTAACTTAAACCACAGGTCCCGGGTTCGAGACCTGTGGAGAACACCGAGCGAGTCATTAAAAATCGTTTTTGGAAATAAATGATTTTCGGATTAATTCAATTAGTATATAAATATAATTAAAAACAGAAATATTTCGGGTTAGACACGTAGCTCAGTTGGTAGAGCTGCGTGCACGCGAACGGGAGGTCTCGGGTTCGAGCCTCACCCGGCGCACACAATTACACAGTCTGACCGGTCAACAAGTCAACGGTCAACGGTCAACGGTCAACGGTCGCAAAAAGTCAACATTTTTTATTATTTTTATTTATTTATTTTATTTAAAAATCAATTAAAAATACTTAAAAATAACATTTTTAAGGTTAGAAAATAGCCTTAAACTCACAAAAATATATCCAACAATCCTACAAAAATTGATTAATAAAATCCTCTTACTTACCGAACCATTATGCCATTATCTAGGTTAGTTTCACTCGTGGTTAAATCAAACTTCGTGCGCATTCAACATCATCAACCGAACGCACCCAATGTGAGTGAATCTTACAACTCCCCTTTTTAATTACACGTTTTGGGGTGTGTTCATGTGTCACTAAAATTAACTCGTTTATTTAAACTTGTGCCATACCATATTGTGATCTAAACTTAGATTGTATGTATTGTTTTTAGTTATGTATTTCATATTTTCAAGTTATATGCAATTCATTCATTAGGCCCATCAGTTCCTCGTGGGAGACGAGTTGAGCAACGCGTGCCTCCAAACAAATCCATTATTGTTCGTGTGTGCATTATTTAATATTAAATGATTGGTGAATAAGTTTACATCTAATTTTTACTCATGTGTGGTTGTGCACTTTATTTTATAATCAATTAAATAAACTTGTTCAAATGTTTTTCATAGGATTCACTCGCCAACTTTTTGTTGATCCAAAAACCATTTTTACACATGATACAGGTGAACAGGATGAAGCAAGGAAAACATAGGAAATGCCTTAGAAGAAAACAATGAAGTCTAGAATGATGTTTAGGACATGATGTAATTATGATTGTAAATTTCCCATTAAATTGTATTAATGAATATGAAACGTTATAATAAATGTCATGAGCTTTGATGATAACCCAATCATGCCCCGATCACCTTTTCCGCTGCGGGTCGGGGTGTGACATTGATGAAGATTAAAAAATGGTTAATCTGATTAGTTTCATTACCTAATATCCTGTCGTAAAGATAATACTCAAAGTTTTGGTGTCGTCATTAACTCTAAGCACAATGATCAATTTATCAGACTCAACTAACTTTGAGTTCTAAGTTGCCACTTGCTTACATGATTGAACACTAATCTAACCTAACTATATGGAAACTAAGACTTCTCATGTTGATATTCATAGTAAATCATATGAACTAGATGGATTCAGGGGCGAACCTACCTTATTGGTAGGGGTAGCCTCCACTACCCCTTGGCGCTCCGACGGTAGTGTAAATTTTTGAAAAATTTGACATTTTTTTTATTTCGTTACCCATTTTCTATAAAACGTTATCCCTGCACAGATTTTCTGGATCTGCCACTGGATGGATTCAGTGTTCAATATATATCAACTAACACCTAAATGTCTTCTGTTGAAGTTACTCATTTTGATGAGACTAACTATATCTATAAATCCAATTCAAAGCAAAAGTTCTCTTGTTAAACCACAATTAATTATTCCTAATTAAACATAAATCACTATTGCATAGGTTGATCATTGGTATATTCACTACCAACAATAGTTCCAATTAACTTTGAAAAATTATTTATTTCATGGTTTTGAAATAAAGTTTCAAATAAAAGCTAGTCAATTCTCATAAGGGTTTATTTTATCAAAGGGATTAATAAAAGTTTACTACGTATTCATCAGTGGCGGATCTAGAAAATCTTCGTATGGGTAACGTTTTATAAAAGAGGGTAACGAAATCGAAAAAACGTAAAAAAAGTCAAATTTTTTAAAAGTTTACACTACCGCCGGAGCGCCAAGGGTTAGCGGAGGCTACCCTTTACCCTAAGGTAGATCCGCCCCTGGTATTCATAGAGTAGGAAAAAAGGATCACATGAAAAAAAATATTGAAAATTTTAAAAGAATCTAAATATGAACCGTAAGTAAAATCTTCAATCTTGAAGTTGACAACATATCGAAGTTGGATCTTGATTAAGAAACAAATCTTTCGACTATCTTTAGATGGTGGCTGTTGCAACAAACCCTTTATAGTTTATATGTTACTCATTTCATTGTTTTTTAATTTTTATTTTGTTTTTTTTTTAGTTTTTATATATTTTGCGCGTTCAATGTAGACGACTAATTACACAATTTGAATACTATTAAAGGGCTGAGTTGATATTCATGCCTATATTCTCTTAAGTAATGATTAATAAATGAAAATCAACCCTTGCAAATGTCAACCCAAAACCATGTTGCTTCCATATTCTGCGTTCTATATAGTTTGCAATATAATCATTTAGCTATAAAAACAGTATTTGACTTTGACTTTTCCTTTTTATACTTTTCAATCTTTCCCACTTGTCTATATATATATATATATATATATATATATATATATATATATATATATATATATATATATATATATATATATAAGACAAGTGGGAAAGATTGAAAAGTATAAAAAGGAAAAGTCAAAGTCAAATACTGTTTTTATTGAAGTTGGAGATGAGATGAAGCTTGATTTCATGTTATTAGGAGGACTAGAAGTGCTTTTTCAATTAATCATCCAAATATTAGCCGATAGTTCGGATTTCATGGTGTTTAGAGCTTGTGAGGAGGCTTTAGGGGTTCTTCAACATCTTCCTATATTGCAAGAAAGCAATGGGAAGGTGATTGAACTACTTTTGAAGCCCGAATTCATGAAGTCAATGGTTATTATTCTTCAAAGAGGAAGTAAAGAAGCTAGAGTTTACACAATGTCTATACTTAGAAAACTAGCAAGCTCGGATTTCAATTGGAATGTTGTTTTAAATGATCAAGGTGTCGGTATGTTCAAATCCATTTTGGAACTTGCATCCGATGAGATTTCAACTAAAGTGAGTTCGTCTGCTTTGCACGTATTGATAAAGATTTTGGATTCGTCAAAGGAGTGTCGATCAAAGGCTATTGAGGCGGGTGCAATGAGTACCCTAATTGAGCTCCTACCCGATTCTAACGGATCCAAGTGTGAGAAAATATTGCTTGTAATCAAATTATTGTGCAAATGCATAAATGGAAAGGTGGCATTTATTGAACACGGTCTAGGGATTGGCGGAGTATCAAGCAAATTGTTTGGTGTATCGGAGATAGCTTCAAATATTGGCATACATATCTTTTTGTTGATATGTAGTTTTCATGATCCAACAAATAAGGTTTTGGAGGATATGGTGATCTAGGGATTGGCGCAGTATCAAGCAAATTGTATATATATATATAGATGAAATAACAGTTTCTTTTGTGGGACAAGAATGAACTTTTGATCAAAGCTTTTTGAAGGACAGAATAATAATTGATTTATTTGACGGATTTCAATATTACTTCTTTTAGAATTTAATAATTAATTTAAAAAAATAGAATACTTTCATAAATAAAAAAAAGTACTATAGTATTAGAATACTTTCATAAATGTAAAATATGCAATCAAACTCAATTTAACGATATATATACTCTGTTACTATATATGCTAGTGGAAACTTCATCACTTATGCATAGAGGAAAATGTATATTTATAAAATAAAAGGTTTAACTAAAATCGTGATTAATTACACAAAAGTTGTCTCATCTAACAAAAAAATAAAAGTCGTCACATACTAAAGGATATTAACACGTGTTTTTATATCGAGGGTAGCTATGTATTTTAGTCTAAGTACGTAACTATATTTCCCCAAATCACGTTGTGCAAAAACCATTTACAGTAGGAATGAGATCGGTACCGCTATGGTTCGGTACAAAAATTATTCTTTATTTTCAATACAATTATGTTTTAAAAAAATTATATCGAAAAGTTGCAAAAAAGTAAACATAACTATATTATATGTCTTTTCAAAAAGTTGATAAACGCAAGTTAGTAAAGAAAATCAAAATAAATACTAAACTATATATATTATATATATATATATATATAATGTATGAGAGGGTTTAAAGGATGACGTTAAATATTGTGAGAACCTTGAGAACGAATCAAAAAACCACGATAACTTTGTCAAAAACAATTTTAATTCAAAATTTCTTTTTACACTTATCATTATTATGTTAGAAATTCAATTTACATGTTTAAATTAACTCTAATTCGTAAATAAAGAAAATTTACACATGTGTAAGTTTGTCATTTACATATGTGTAAATTTGTTATACTTGCACATGTGTAAAAAAATCTAATAAGAGTGATTTTGAGAGAAGAAATGAATTATTTGATGTTGTAAATTCTTTTTTTGATGTTTTATTTTAATTACAATTAGGTTTTGTCTTAAAAAATTGATTTTGGTTAGTTTTTTCATTCGTTTTCACAGTTCTTGCAATATTTAGCATTCTCAATATAACCCTCCCTTATATATGTATATAGTGTATATATATATATATATATATATGTATATATATATATGGTTAGGTTCATTTGTGAACAACTCCCTTTATAGTGAATTGTGTGAACTAATCCTAGCCTTTGATTATCAATACACAAGTGTAAATTAATGGCCAGGATTTGATGATGAAAATACACTAGTGTACTATGAAAGTACACTAGTGTATTTTTTTACGATTTGAGGATGTAAATCAATGGTCAGGATTTGTTCACTCAGTTCACAAATATACTAGTGTGTGTGTGTGTGTGATTCATTGAGGAACACTAAAAAGTGGGAAACCGGAGAACACATCTTAAACATTTAACTTAGCATGTTAAAAATCATTTTTTTTTTAATTTTTGGCGCTTCTCCTTATAAATACTTGTAGAATCATTTTTAATAAAAAATAAAAACTAAAAATATAAAAAAACAGTTAAAAATGTCGTTTTTTCAAAACCCATTTTACACAAATGTAACAAAAAAGGCTAAATTGGTTTTTTACAATTTTTTTTTGTATTCGCGTAGTTTCTACCCATTTTAGTAACAAAAAGCCTAAAAATGCTTAAAAATTGATTTTTAACATGTTAAGTTAATTTAGAAGATATTTATTTTTTAACTGTTTTTAAACATATTTTATATATTTTAAGTTTTTGATTTTTTTTTATTAAAAATATTTATACGTTTATTAATAAGAAAAAGCATCGAAAAAATATAGAAAAAAATAATTTTTAACATGTTAAGTATAATTTTTAAAAGTTTTTCACGGTTTCCCACTTTTTTAGTGTTCCCCAATAAAGTCTCTCCTATATATATATATATATTATATATATAGGATAGGGTCCATGTGAGAACCACTTTTATTGTGAGAATATGAACACAACAAAATAAATCCACTACATCACCATCCAAAACCTAAAAAAAACCTAAACCCCCACCCCAAACTAAATGCTAAAAATACTAAACAATAAAGCTAAACCCCTCAAAAACAAAAAAAAACCTAACCTCGCCCCCAAAAAGAACCCTAAAAATCTAAAAAAACATACAATTTTTTTTAATATTTTTTATAAAAAATCACTGATTTTTCATCATAAAAAAATTGATCTTTGAGTCGGGTTATTTGACCCATTATCACATAACAGAACATAACGATGTGGTATGTGTCTATATGTCACAAACCATAATTTATATTGAATAGAAATCCAAATCTTGTTTTGTATCTGATCATATCAATTTTGTTTATCTTACATTTTTTATTGATTTCTTATGTATCATGATCAAATAACAAAATAATTTGTGAATAATAATATTCATACATATCCAATAATTTAAATCGGAACACTGATGTGTCACTCAAGGCATCCGAACAAAGAGAAGGATGGACCCGTTTTTTCCCTTTAACCACAAAAACGGAATCTTCGTACGAAGTCATATTGTTGATTTGATCTATTCTCATGTGTAGGCATCACGCTTCTATTCATGTTGATCTATTAAAAATACATCGGTCAAGTTTGTTTAAATGTTATACTTATCTAGCCATCTTTATTTATGCCAGGGCGGACCTACCTTAATAGAATGGGTAGCCTCCGCTACCCCTTGCCGCTCCGGCGGTAGTGTAAATTTCGGAAAAATTTAACGTTTTTTTCGATTTCGTTACCCCTTTTTTAATAAAACATTAACCCTACGAGAAAATTTTAGATCTGCCACTGATTTATGCTAAATTCTTTGTGTTTGGTATTTGTATATCTTGAAAGTGTTTATTGGAGTTTAATTAACAAATTTAGCTTATATCAAGGACTAATAACAACTCAACCCATGAATATAATCACCCAAAAAATTTTATCAATGCTTTACATTTAATAATTTTGTTAGAACATAACAGGATAATTGTAGAGTATTTCTAGAGCCGACATGTTGAAACACGTTCTGTTCAAAACCCATGATGTTTTTTTTTTTAAATCAGTAATATATAATGTATTTACAATGAGTTTATTTTTCTTTACTTAGGATGACTAACCCAAACGTAAATTTCAGCAAAGCTGATTAATATAGAAAATTTGTTAATTTCACCAGTTTTCTTATCTAATATCCGATACTCAAAGTTTTGGTGTCGTCACTAACTCTTGACACAGAGATCAGACTCAACTAACTTTCTAGTGCTAAGACCTTCCATAATGGAAGGTTATATGGCGCCTATCCTTTCCATAGCGTTTCCCTACACCGCCCCGAGGGGAGTTATACCACCTGAACTTGGTTGCATCACGAAAATTATAACGGGGTGAACACATTTACCTCTCTCACACAGATATAATATACACACACTATATAACTCTATATCTACATAATCTCCCACTACATAATCAAAATTCCTAAAATTTTGCTAGTTTCCGTATATACAAGATACACAGATGATAGTTTATACACAAGTGTACAGTCTCGCTAACTATCAATTTATACCAGATACAACTGTTAATTTATACACATATGTACTCTAATAATACACATGTGTATAAATCTGGTTTATACCGACCTGTGGGAACAAGATGTAATTATACACAAGTGTATAAGTCTTGTATATACTGACATGTATATACATATGTAAAAAATATAATTTAATTAGGTTTAATATTTATTTTAAAAAGAACATAAGAGTTTATTTAAAAATAAACATTAGCCCTTTAATCTCTTACAATTAAAATAATAGAGAAATAATTAAAAATGAGAGAGAGAGATAGAGAGTTAAGAGAAGAAAAAATTAAGGGATTTTAATAAAAGTACTTGACTAATATCAATCTTACCCATTTAATCTAAAAAATGATCAAAGGCCAAGATAGTTCACTTAGTTCACTCTCAAGAAGATCACAAACGATCCTAATCCTATATATATATATATAATATATATGGTTATATAATAACTAGGAATATTAAACCTAGCTAATGATATGTTGTTAAAAGTTCAAATTTGTGAATTATGGCCCTCTTTTAAAAAGAAAACTGAACATGAGAGACTAAAATAAATAATTTGGTGTTGTTTTATTTAAAAAGAAAACAAAAACACAGCACACACTTATGTGTGTTACGTGTGTGCGGCTAGAGACAAAGAAAAACACCCAAACCCTTCAAACATCAAATTGAAGGGTGGATTGGAATCGTCATTAGCGCATGAATCAAGAATATTGATCACCAACACTTGTCTAACACAAAGTAAGTTACAATTTCAGTTTTGGTGATGCTTGATTTTGGGTGAAACTTGATTAATTAAAGTTCTTGAATAATTTATTGATGTTGTGACTTAAGGGAAGTATAATTTAAGTATAGGATTATAATCCTAACTTAAAATAGTTGAATGAATTTATAAAATTATGTGTTTAGATTTGTTATGCTTTATATAAAGAAATGGGTTTTTGTTCTAGTATGAAAAACCCCAAGTAATTATATGAATAATGTATGTAATGACTTAGGTTTGTTGAAATAGCATGTTAATATGTACTATGATGAGTAATTGAGTTTATGAAGTTGAGATTCTTGGATTTACCGAGGTTTAATTGAACTAAAATGGCTAGCTAAAAGGTATGCACATAAAGTGCTTGAAAAACGCCTAAAAGAATTGCCAACTTTAATTAACAAACGAAATATTTTGATAGACACTTAAGGTGATGTGTTTGGCAAATTTACAAGCTTTAGTTATGAGCCGGGAGGTTCTAATGACATTTGGCTTGTATACTTTAGGAAACGCAAGTGAGGCGTCGGGAAGTCAAGTCGGTGCGGACGCACGTTGAAGGGAAAGCTTTGAGGTACGTGGCTTTATACTTCATAAAATTTTCTTGTTTGTTTTGCATAAACACATGTTAACTACTGATGCAACACTTGTGAAATATGGCTTATTCATTTGCGATGGATTTCACACAAATGAACCAGGTGATGAGTGAATGAATTAATAAGAAGTTTGGATGTTAAAAATGATAGATATCATTAAAACAACCAAACGGGTCAAAATGATAATATAAATAAAGGTTTGCTTGAATAAAAGCGATGGATTTCGCTAAGGCAACCAAACGGGTCAAAATGATAAGATAAATAAAGGTTTGGTTGAATAAAAGCGATAGATTTCGCTAAGGAAACCAAACGGGTCAAAATGAAGTTTTAATGCATACCGCAATGGATACGTGAATGGTTATTTTGGTTTAAACACCGTCAACGGGTAAAACCGGAAAATAAGCATAAACCGAGTAACGGGAACGCGGATTATAAGTGAAGGGACTCAGGGAAAAAATCATAACAGACTAATAGCGAAAATCGTGAAAAAAAATCAGAATAAGTAAGTTCAACTATCATAAAGTTGAACGGATTGATTAAGTGTGAGTGCGCAACCGAGTAACGATTGTGTAAATCATAAGGTAGTTATCCGAAGAATGGGGTACATTTATATAATTGACAATTTTGTAAAATTAATAAGGTATAGCAAGTTCGTTTGCTCAAATGTGCAAACGGGTCAAAACTATTAGATTTACAAATTTAGAATCGATAGCATAAAACACGTTGTATTGGATCCGGTGTCACACCCCGACCCGCAGCGGAAAAGGTGATCGGGGCATAATTGGGTTATCATCAAAGCTCATGACATTTATTATATGTTTCATATTCATTAATACAATTTAAAGGAAATAAAATATACAACATCTTCTATCTATCAGTCTAAGCTTCTTGGTTCTCTTCTAAGGCATATCCTATGTTTTTCTTCCTTCAACCTGTTCACCTGTATCATGTGTAAAAAGGTTTTTGGATCAACATAATGTTGGCGAGTGAATCCTATGGAAAACATTTGAACAATTTACTTAAATTGATTATGAAATATGTGCACAACCATACATGAGTAAAAATAGATGTAACTTAATCGGCAATCATAGAATGTTAAATGAAACACTCATGAATAATAATGGAACAATTAAAGGCACGCGATGCTCAAACTCGTCTCTTACGAGGAACTGAGGGGCCTGATGAATGAATTGCATAAACATGATAAATATGAATAACACAACACACATGAACAATAATGAATTTGAAATGAAGCACGCGATGTTCTACTCGTTTCCCACGAGGAACTGATGGGCTTAATGTATGAGTTTCATGTATTTTGACAAACGGAATATAAGTAAATCACAACAATAAATTAATCTAAGTTTAAGTCACGATGTGGTATGGCACAAGTTTAAGTAAATAAATTAATTATTTCATAACACATGACACACCCCAAAACGTGTAATTTAAAAGGGGGAATTGTAAGATTCACTCACATTGGGTGCGTTCGGTTGATGACGTTGATTGCACGCGAAGTGGTTTTAACCACAAGTGAGATTAAACCTAGATAAATCGCATAATGGTTCGGTAAGTAAACGGGTTTTATTAATCTATTTTAGTAGGATTGTTGGGTGTATTTTTGTGAGTTGGAGGCTATTTTATAACCTTAAAAATGTTATTTTTAAGTATTTATAATTGATTTTTAATTAAAATAATTAAATAAAATAATAAAAAAATATTTTATTTTATTGCTACAGTACGCGTTGACCGTTGACTTTGACTATCGTTGACCGGTTTATAGCATATTGTTGTGCGCCGGGTGAGGCTCGAACCCGAGACCTCCCGTACGCGTGCACGCAGCTCTACCAACTGAGCTACGTGTCTAACCCGTTATATATCCGATTTTAATTATATATATATATTAATTAGAATTAACAGAAATCATTTATTATTAAAAACGAATTTAATCTCAATAACCGGTGCGCTCCACAGGTCTCGAACCCGGGACCTGTGGGGTTAGCGGACACACACTCCACCGCTGGACTGTGTGTCACACTTGGTTGTAACTCGGTTATCAATATACTTAACATATACGCCAGGCGACTCCGGTTCAGTTTGTTAAAAAAAAAGGATTTTTATCGAGGCGGCGTGTGTGAAACCGGAATCGAACTCGTGACCTTAGCGTTAAAAGTGCACACAGTCCACCGCTGGACTGTGTGTCTAACCCGGTAAATAACTTGAATTTAATTATACTTAACCATTATCGAACTTCGTCTTCTTCACCGGTTTTAACCGGAAGTGACGACGGACTGGTTCATAATGTTGATTCATGTTTCTTTAGCGTTAAATGATCATTTACAAACGAGATAAAAGTAAAAAGGAAAGGAATTAGGCGTGAAGGGTACCGACTGAGTTTACTCTGTTTTCCGGCAGAACTCCGGCGACAGAAGTCTTTTTCCGGCGACAAGTATCTTGCAGCAGAGAGTCTTCCGAAGGCTTGAAAAGGTTGTGGGTGACTTCGGTGAAGGTTTAGGGGGTTCAGTAAGCTCAGAGATTACTGATACGTTTTTCCGGCGAAGTATCAAGAATCTCCGGCGAGTGATTTTTTCGCCGAGAAAGGGTGCGATTTGAGTGTGAAAAACTTCTGGCGAGTTGTGGGTGTATTTATAGGGTAGCAACGAGATGAATGGGGTCTGAATTCGGTCTATATTCGAAGTCAACTGTTCTCCGGCGATTTTGGATGATGACGCGGTTTCCAGACGTTGGCTAGCTGTCGCTGGAGTCAACTAATTGGTTAAATTGAGCGATTGCGTAATTTATGGGCGAAGTCGTCGGAATTTCCGACGACAGCTGTTTGGGGCGCGAGTTGACTGAGTTTGAATTCCGCACATCATTATTTGATTTAATAAATCCATTTACTTAACAGAAAATCAAAGTGGCGGAGTGGTTTACGGTGTGTGAGTTAAGTGTTTGGTTGAACCGGTAGAGACCCGAGTTCGAAACCCGGCATGATTCAAACATTTTTATTTTGTTATTTTTATCAGTTTTTCAAAAACTAAATATATATCCCCGCATAATAAGTGATTACGGATCGTTTAAAATTATTTTGGGCATTTAATTCGCAACGAAAAATTTGACTGACTGTTCGGTTGATAAACGGAGCGGGTTTGGTAAATCCGTTTTTGGACGGATGTTACAGTATCCCTGCTTTTTTAGAAATTTCGTCCCGAAATTTAATTAGGGATATAGTTGACTAAAAGAATGATAGTGTTGAGTTTGCCGGTTACATTTTTAGAAGAAAATTAGGGTTTAGGTTTTTGTTTGAGGCGGGTAACGTTCCTTGTAAAGGTTAAGTATCCTAATACAGGAATCGCTTTTTGTTGCCTACTGTATAAGTATTGTTAAGCAGGAATGATTCGCTAAAATGATATCATGCATAAGAGTTTGAATATGCTTAGGGTTATATTCTAAGGCAGAAATTCTACAATCTACACAAATAGACACAACAACTAACAATTGTATCCACATTCTGATAGCATATATGTTTGAATGGTGACAGTTCCTCTCTCGTTCGTTATGATGGAGAGGTTAGTCTATATAAAAATGGATCACAATCCAATTTCTTTAAATAGTGAGATGATATAAATGCAACATAATTTCAACCAAGGCAATACTAAATCCTACATGGAACTTCTCATAACCGCCTGATAATGCCTCTGATCCTTCGGCAAGAATACTTATATATAGGAAGTACCAGCGGCGTATCCACCATATTCTTGCCAAATTTTCATTAGTTTTATCCACAAGTTATGATTAGTTACCAAGAACTAATAAATCCTACATAAAACTTTCCATAACCGTCCGATAAGGCCTCTGATCCTTTGACAAGAATACTTATATATAGGAAGTACCAGCGGCGTATCCACCATATTCTTGTCAAATTTTCATTGGTTTTATCAGTGAATTATGATTAGTCCTACAACTCTACAACCAATACAACAAACATAAAATACTGAAATGAAATATATCTGTGCGATCAAGGCTCAATCGAACGGAGCCGATCGTATTGCATGTACTGAAAATGAAATGGATGTGCGCTCAAGGCTCAATCAAACGGAGCCGATCGTATTGCATGTACTGAAAATGGATAACCTAACCACACAAACAGCCTATGCATGGAACCTCTCATAACCGCCTGATAATGCCTCCGATCATTTGACAAGAATACTTATATATAGGAAGTACCAGCGGCGTATCCACCATATCCTTGTCAAATTTTCATTGACTTTATCCGTAAGTTATGGTTAGTTCGATGCGACTCTACTACAAACACAACAACCACAACATACTGATAATGAAATTGTCTGTGCGATCGAGGCTCAATCAAACGGAGCCGATCGTATTGTGTGTACTGAAAATGAAAAATGTCTGTGAGATCAAGGCTCAATCGGACGGAGCCGATCTTATGTTGGCAACGCCTGGTTCACGCTCATAGGTAATGGGGAACAGCTCACGCTCATAGGTAATGGGGAGCGGCGGCCTATGAAATTGCATATACTGAAAATGAAAATAAATGTGGGCACGCCAGGTTCACGCTCATAGGTAATGGGGAACAGCTCACGCTCATAGGTAATGGGGAGCGGCGGCCTATGAAATTGCATGTACTGAAAACAATATATATAATATCCAATAATTTCTCTAACAGTCTACACATGGAAAAACATAAAACTAAACGATAGGAGTTGAATCTGGATCTCCGGCGAAGAAGACTAGCTGAGTATCTTTGTTTGGGCCGTCATTATCTTCGACAGGATTGGCGTTGATATTGAAGACTCTTCCTCTTGCTGGCGGTGGAGCGGGGTTTGCTTGGTTTACTTGGTTAACTGGGTTTGACTGGGCTTGAGTGTTGATAACGTTAACCAATTCAGGGCATGTGTTTCTAAGGTGGGTAGGGTCGCCACAATTGAAGCAAGCTCGAGCATATGGAACGTGGGTGTTGGGGTTGATGATAAGTTTGGGCCATGTTTTGAGTAGGAGAAGAGGTTTGGTCTTGAAAGGTGCGACAAACATTGCTCAAATGACCATAGCGTCCACAAGTTGCACATAGACGACAAAGTAGGGTAAGGGGATGGTGATAAAAACAGTTGTTGCATCGAGGGTGAGGTCCAAGATATGGTTTCTTATTTGGGTAAGTTGAGTTGGGTGCCACTTGGGTGATTGGGATAGCTCGGATGGGTATGGCGTGGAAAGCTGGGTGATTTCGTTTGAGTAGCAGCGAAGAGTCGCCCGACTCTTCTTCTCTTAGGATTTGGTTGAGAAGGGGATTCGGGTTGAGTGGAGTCGGAGGTTTCAGTCGATTCTTTATCCTTTTTCTTCTCCTCCTTGAAGTCTTTGTTTCGGATTCGGTTCTCGGTGAGCTCTGTTGCTAGCTCCATTGCTGCTTCCAAAGTTGCAGGCTTGGTACTTATTACAGGGTCTTGAATCTTTGACGGAAGATCATGAATGTAGTGCTCGATCAAACGGTAGAGGGGAGTGAACATGTTGGGAACCATTTGATGTAATTCGAGGAACCTTTTGTTGTAGGTGATGTGGTCTCCTTCTATTTGCTTCAATGAGTAAAATTCATCTTCTAACTTCTTGATTTCGCTCCTTGGGCAAAATCGTCTGGTCATGATTTCCTTCAATTCGTTCCAAGTTAAGGACATAGCATCTTCAACACCTCGTTTGGCCTTCTCTGTATTCCACCAAGTAAGTGCTATCCCATATAATCGACCGGTAGCATATCGCACTTTGCGATCGTCAGGGCAATCGCAATTTAAAAATGTGTTCTCCATTTCTTCAAACCAATGGAGGAGAGCGGTGACGCCTTCAGTCCCTTTGTATTTCGGAGGGTCGCATGATTTGAAATGCTTGTAGGTGCATTTAGTGGTATTTGGGGAAGAGTTGAAAATGTTTTGGTTTGCTTGATTGATGGGATTATTGGTAAGTGCTTGTTGAACTTGGATTATAATATTGGGTATTACGGCAGCCATTTGTTGAGCGATTTGGGTAGCCATGCGTTCACGGGCTTTTCCTGCTCTCATTTTCCTACGAGCGAGGCTAGAAGACATCTACAAGGAATACATGTCAAGAGTATGAGTTGGATGCCTTTGAGATCGTGGGTCGAGTTTGGGATTGAACGTTCATAAAATAAATATAGAAAAATAAATCTACTACATCCATAGGATGTCTTGGGTTTTGCTTGCTGTTAGGCCCTTCATGCCGCCATACTTTACCTGTGTAATCATGTGGGCCCCCATGAATACCGGTTTTTCATATGGTTCGCCACGGTTTCTGCCTGGTTGCGTTCACAAAACCCGGAGAAAATCGAGAGATATGTATACAACGTGTGATGTTCGGAATGTGTCCAGGTGTAGACACGGTGACATCTCAAAGTGAGGTTAGTTCGAACGACGTTTGGTGTGGCATGCTTTGGCCTAATAGGTCCGCCGTACTCTCATCGTTAGTCCCCAGGTAGGCAAACTGGTCCGTTATTTTGGATTTATACGAATGCCAACCTAGACAGGACGTTCCGACTACCGGTGCTTGTACCCTTCCAGTTACTACATGCCCGTCGCAGAACTTACTTTGATGAGATTTGAAAATTGCATAAAATCTTTGGATACTGAGAGTATGAAAATAAATTGAATACATGAACATCGATATATGTATATATGTATAATGAATGAGCATGTATGTTTGACTGAAATGTAAACAAATATGAAACAAATAAATATCACAAGTTTGTATGTAACCACCTAATCAATTAAAAATTTAGGCAGACTATAGTATAGGTTTCAAGGGTCTAATAACCTATCCTATATCCCTATAGTCATGGCTCTGATACCAATCTGTCACACCCCGACCCGCAGCGGAAAAGGTGATCGGGGCATAATTGGGTTATCATCAAAGCTCATGACATTTATTATATGTTTCATATTCATTAATACAATTTAAAGGAAATAAAATATACAACATCTTCTATCTATCAGTCTAAGCTTCTTGGTTCTCTTCTAAGGCATATCCTATGTTTTTCTTCCTTCAACCTGTTCACCTGTATCATGTGTAAAAAGGTTTTTGGATCAACATAATGTTGGCGAGTGAATCCTATGGAAAACATTTGAACAATTTACTTAAATTGATTATGAAATATGTGCACAACCATACATGAGTAAAAATAGATGTAACTTAATCGGCAATCATAGAATGTTAAATGAAACACTCATGAATAATAATGGAACAATTAAAGGCACGCGATGCTCAACTCGTCTCTTACGAGGAACTGAGGGGCCTGATGAATGAATTGCATAAACATGATAATATGAATAACACAACACACATGAACAATAATGAATTTGAAATGAAGCACGCGATGTTCTACTCGTTTCCCACGAGGAACTGATGGGCTTAATGTATGAGTTTCATGTATTTTGACAAACGGAATATAAGTAAATCACAACAATAAATTAATCTAAGTTTAAGTCACGATGTGGTATGGCACAAGTTTAAGTAAATAAATTAATTATTTCATAACACATGACACACCCCAAAACGTGTAATTTAAAAGGGGGAATTGTAAGATTCACTCACATTGGGTGCGTTCGGTTGATGACGTTGATTGCACGCGAAGTGGTTTTAACCACAAGTGAGATTAAACCTAGATAAATCGCATAATGGTTCGGTAAGTAAACGGGTTTTATTAATCTATTTTAGTAGGATTGTTGGGTGTATTTTTGTGAGTTGGAGGCTATTTTATAAACCTTAAAAATGTTATTTTTAAGTATTTATAATTGATTTTTAATTAAAATAATTAAATAAAAATAATAAAAAAATATTTTATTTTATTGCTACAGTACGCGTTGACCGTTGACTTTGACTATCGTTGACCGGTTTATAGCATATTGTTGTGCGCCGGGTGAGGCTCGAACCCGAGACCTCCCGTACGCGTGCACGCAGCTCTACCAACTGAGCTACGTGTCTAACCCGTTATATATCCGATTTTAATTATATATATATATTAATTAGAATTAACAGAAATCATTTATTATTAAAAACGAATTTAATCTCAATAACCGGTGCGCTCCACAGGTCTCGAACCCGGGACCTGTGGGTTAGCGGACACACACTCCACCGCTGGACTGTGTGTCACACTTGGTTGTAACTCGGTTATCAATATACTTAACATATACGCCAGGCGACTCCGGTTCAGTTTGTTAAAAAAAAAAGGATTTTTATCGAGGCGGCGTGTGTGAAACCGGAATCGAACTCGTGACCTTAGCGTTAAAAGTGCACACAGTCCACCGCTGGACTGTGTGTCTAACCCGGTAAATAACTTGAATTTAATTATACTTAACCATTATCGAACTTCGTCTTCTTCACCGGTTTTAACCGGAAGTGACGACGGACTGGTTCATAATGTTGATTCATGTTTCTTTAGCGTTAAATGATCATTTACAAACGAGATAAAAGTAAAAAGGAAAGGAATTAGGCGTGAAGGGTACCGACTGAGTTTACTCTGTTTTCCGGCAGAACTCCGGCGACAGAAGTCTTTTTCCGGCGACAAGTATCTTGCAGCAGAGAGTCTTCCGAAGGCTTGAAAAGGTTGTGGTGGTGACTTCGGTGAAGGTTTAGGGGGTTCAGTAAGCTCAGAGATTACTGATACGTTTTTCCGGCGAAGTATCAAGAATCTCCGGCGAGTGATTTTTCGCCGAGAAAGGGTGCGATTTGAGTGTGAAAAACTTCTGGCGAGTTGTGGGTGTATTTATAGGGTAGCAACGAGATGAATGGGGTCTGAATTCGGTCTATATTCGAAGTCAACTGTTCTCCGGCGATTTTGGATGATGACGCGGTTTCCAGACGTTGGCTAGCTGTCGCTGGAGTCAACTAATTGGTTAAATTGAGCGATTGCGTAATTTATGGGCGAAGTCGTCGGAATTTCCGACGACAGCTGTTTGGGGCGCGAGTTGACTGAGTTTGAATTCCGCACATCATTATTTGATTTAATAAATCCATTTACTTAACAGAAAATCAAAGTGGCGGAGTGGTTTACGGTGTGTGAGTTAAGTGTTTGGTTGAACCGGTAGAGACCCGAGTTCGAAACCCGGCATGATTCAAACATTTTATTTTGTTATTTTTATCAGTTTTTCAAAAACTAAATATATATCCCCGCATAATAAGTGATTACGGATCGTTTAAAATTATTTTGGGCATTTAATTCGCAACGAAAAATTTGACTGACTGTTCGGTTGATAAACGGAGCGGGTTTGGTAAATCCGTTTTTGGACGGATGTTACATCCGGGTATTAGATTTCAAGACTAAATGTGTGGAAAATCATTTTACGATCAAATAGGAACAAGTTTCGTGTTTAAACGGATAAGCGGTTAAAAAGATACGGAGGAATTCGTATTAAAAACGACAAACTTGGAATTTCCTGCAGCAACCCACCGTAAGCTACGGTGGCCTACCGTAGCTTACAATAGGCTGCTGATGTTGAAAACAGAATGTCCAGACCGTAAGCTACGGTGGCCAGCCGTAGCTTACGGCGGGGTCTGAACATAAAATTTTGTTTTGTTATTTGAGCCATGTTTTTTATGTTTGCTATGTTCTAGTACGTTATATGTTTTATATAACCAAAGTTTTAATAATTTTCGTAATGTAGGTGATATATATGATGTTGGGGATGATTGGTCAAGTTATTTGAAGGACTAAACACTACCGAATATTAAGCTTCCGCTTTTGATAAGTTAGTTTAGGAACCTAATGTGTTTTAAATTTTTTAAATATTTATAACCTTTAAGTAAATCTGTACTTTTGTTGGAATTTTCTCGCATTATCTTAATGAAATGCGAAAGCTTTTTATTAATTCCAATAAAGTAAGTTAGGGGCTTATATTATTTCAGCAGTTTGTAGAAGTTAAAAAACAAACACTCTTTTTCTTGCAGACTGTAGAGGTTTAGTTCACCTCTTCTGCTACAGATGTCTGCAGATATGGTTCACATAATACAAATATTTTACCTCTGGAAAAACAAACTAACACCTCACCTAATAACTAACTATATGGTAACTAACTAAGACTTCTCATGTTGATATTCATAGTATATCATATTAACTTGATGGATATATATTAACTAACACCAAAATGTGACCATTCGGTGTGGAGGGGCATAAAAATGGGACGGAATGCAACATGTGTCAGTCACGTCAGAAAGTGGCATGGTGCAAAAAAGGGAGGAGTGGAACAGGGCGTGGAAAGTGACATTTTACAAAAGAAAAAACATTAACTAATCCAAACAAAGCCAAAATCCACCCACCAATGAAACGCCGCCACCTCAACCATACATTTGCCCTCACGCCGGTGGAGATCTACAAGCCCCAAACACAACGCTGTGCTCCACGCCGGACACCGGGTGGTTAGCTTGGCATGGACTAACTTCCACGCCGAATTTCCACACCCGCACCATGTGGTGTAAATAGTTATTTTTTTATGGGATTAACTATATATCTATAAATCTAATTCAAAGCATTAGTTCTCTTGTTAATTAAGTTTTGAATGAAGTTTGCTGTTCAGAGAAAAGTTTTCTTGCTAAGCCACAATCAACTATTCACTACCAACAATAATTCCAAATATTTATTTCCAAACTGACCATGAAAGTGATACAAAGTTTCGAAGTAAAACTGAGCCCAACTACAAAAACGACAACATTAAATAAAAGCTAGTCGTTTCTCATAAGGGTTTATTTTATCAAAACAATTTAATAAGTTTACTCCGTATTCATAGAGTAGTAAAAAAGGATAGTATAAAAATAAAAATATCTTGAAATAATTAAAAGAATCTATAATATGAAGCGTATGTAAAAAATAAAAATCTTCAGTCTTGAAGTTGACAACATATCTAGGTTGGATCTTGGTTGAGAAACAAATCTTAAGCCTATCTCTACTTGGTTGCTTTTGCCACATAGATACGACGTTTAACCAACCCTTCAAGAGGCTCATTTTCACGTAGCATAATAGCCATTCACCATCTTCAGCTTCTTCAAGTTCACCGTCATGCTCGCCTTCGTCTAGACGAGATGAAATGGTGTCATTACTCAAAACCCTTAACTCGTCTCCATTCAAGGTAACTTCTTTGAGAAAACTTAAAGAAATTGTTGAAGATGGAGATGAGATGAAGCTTGATTTCATGTTATCAGGAGGAATAGAAGTGCTTTTTCAATTAATCATCCAATATTAGCCGATAGTTCAGATTTCATGGTTTTTAGAGCTTGTGAGGAGGCTTTAGGGGTTCTTCAACATCTTCCTATATTGCAAGAAAGCCATGGGAGGGTGATTGAAGTACTTTCGAAGCCCGAATTCATGAAGTCAATGGTTATTATTCGTCAAAGAGGAAGTAAAGAAGCTAGAGTTTACACAATGTCTATACTTGAAAGGATCTACAGATCGGCCAGTTTACAATGTTTTAGTCAAAAGTGGGCAATAAGTGAATTTTAGAGGGGGTGTGTATTCGCAGTTCAAAACAAAAAATAGGTGGCTTGGGGTTAATTAATGAGCTTCACAAGATTTCATGTTTTCGACAATCTATCTATTTCAAATATATAACAAAACAAAAGCTATACGTAATTTAAAAAGAAAAAATAATTTTTAAAAACATTGTAGTCATCAAACTCGTTCTCAGTGATTCCCAAACACAAACTTAATGTTTTCATGTCAAACTTACTATTCTGCAATATCATCTTCACTTCCTTTAGATTCTTCTTCTTCATCATGGTCCTCCTGCTCTTTCTTCCCACCGCTATTTCCTGCAAATCATTAGTAACCAAAGATCATGAGATTGACTGAGCTTGGCTGAATGTACAACCATCATCAAGTAAACCTTTCACAATTTCTTCATAGTTTTTTTCTAACATATCAGCCTAACCTCACACGGAATACATAAGAAATGTCAAATGGTAGTTACCAAATATTATTGTGCCGCTGCATAAGCCATCCTCAATCTTGATAAGGTCGAGAGTCATCCTAGGTCCAATCTCTTGAAGCTTCACAGCACTTTTAGTAGATGCCTTGTTAACTCTCCCGACATCACTTGCTAAGCTTACAGTTGCCCCTTCCTCATCCCCCTCACTTTCTGATCCATAACCAGCCCTTTTCATCACAAAACCAAACAAATTTTCAGAATGTATGTTACTAGGTCAAAAGTGTCTGTGTGTGAGAGAGAGAGAGCGGTTGTACATACTTTGTGATAAAGTCACTCACATCTTGAAGGCTTCTAAGATCGGGCACTTTATGGTTTTGAACAAATTTTCTAATTCGACGAGAAACACCAACGGGCTGCAATCTAATAGAATAATGTCGAAAATCGATAAGTTTAGTCTCCTTGTTGTAATTAAGTAACACGATTCTCCGGCATGATGAAAGTTTAACCTGCAATTGAACCAATGATTAATATCCCATTCCAAGCAGCATGCATATATATACAGACAGAAGACACTCACCGTGTTGATGTCGATGGCAGGGAATATGTTTTGAAACATAATGGTAGTCAACTTCAGATGTTGCTCCCCAGTTCCGAAACCCGACAGCACAATCTATCAAATTAAAATATTCAATGACAATCATCATAATCAAACACTTCTAAACAAAGTCCATAGGTAGAATATGTGCTACAGAACAGCAAAGCATAGTTGAATGGGCCGGCTTTAGCAGCTTAGCGGATCGGTTTGAACTGATTATTTTTCAATTGTATGGAGAATTTTAAAACGATAAACATAGTTTATGAATATAAAAAAATGGTTCATGAAAAAAGGGTAGACGATTCAAGTTTCAAACTGTATGCCGGAACCACCAAAACAGAATCATGAACTGAAACACTTGAATCTCAAACCGACCCAACTTGCTTTGGTTTGGACAATGTGAATTACCAAAGGAGAGTTTTTGAAGAGATCTTTTGGTACTCTTGGGCGTAACTGGGAGTTAGCAATATCAACAGCCAACGAGTATTCCTGAATTTTGAAAGTAAGAGTGGGGCCTTGTGGTGTTCTTGCAACTCTCAAGTATGGTGAAGTGCCTGTTTTTGACAACATGAGAAAATGTGTAACTCCCATGGGCCCCGCAACGTTCAAGAAATCTTTAAGGCTGTTGCGTTTCTTCTCCTGCAAGTTTAACCGAGAACAAATCAGCAACAGATAACAATGTTATAATCATCCAGCCTCACTTTTTACCTTTAGGTTCAAGGCCGTATATGGAAGCATCACTTTTCTAAGGTCCGCTTGCAACTGTTTAAGAGTAGCAGGTAACTTCAAGCGTGAAAAAACAAAGCTCCTTGGTATCTTGTCACCCGTAACATGATCCACATTCTGCGGAGGTTGCTTCTTTGCAGGCTTCACAAATGCCACCTTCTTTTTCTAACAATCATAAAAAAAACAAGTTATGTAGTATACTCGCATTTCATCATCTTCAATAATTGGTAACTTACATTACGAAAACGAGCCATCTGCTGATTAATTGAAAAAACTTGGTCTCCGAAACTGCAGGCTGCATTGTGTGCACAACAAATCAAGATTTTAACTACTATCAATCAAAGACGCCGCGACAAATAACAGGTTGTAATAGTAACAAAAAAACACTTTAGCTCTAGGTTTATTAAATTTGGATATACAGTTTCCTATTTGAAATCTATAATAACAAGTAATGGTATGCAACTAAAAACATGCAATTCTCATTCAGACATATCATCGAGCAGCTTGTATGCATACTCTCAATAATATACCTAACACATTCATAAAATTGATATTCATAGATTCACAACAAGTTCAAAGATTCAACAAAGCACCCGCTTGAAAGAAATTGAAGTTTACCTCTGAGTCTAAAACTCGTTAAGAACCCTAAATGGCTATGATGGAGCTTCGACGGTGCTGCGGCGGTGGAGGCGGTGGAGGCGGTTGGGCTGTTATTCGCTGGTTAAGAACCCTAAATGGTTATGATGGAGCTTCGACGGTGCTGCGGCGGTGGAGGCAGGGCTGCTATTCGCTGGGTTGTTCGCTGTGGAGGCTGTTCAAGTCTTTTGTTTTTCAGTTGACCCTAATATTAATATGGCCTTTAAAATTATTTTATAAAAAAAAAAACAAAAAAAAAACGAACTATATTTGATAAAACTTACTGCATACACACACATATATATATTTAACTATTTTTCTTTAATGCTCATTTTTTCATATAATTATTTATCTAATCTAGTTGAATTACATAAAATAGATTTACTTGATATGATGTTTGTCTAGGGTTGTAAAGCCGAGCCGTTTTGCATGCGTTCGAAGTTAACAAGTTGGCTTGGTTCGGCCTGACTTGTTTATCATTACGAGTTAAATGTTGACTTCGAACCAACTTATTTAATTTTTTTAATTGAGTTTTGAATTTTCTTTTTACACATTGGCATTTATAAAAAATAATATTTTTAGCATATACATAATGCAATTTTTATAAACTAGATGGTATATACACACATTAAAATTTGGGCGATAATTTGAAAGAGCCAAAAGAGCGACCTTATCTTGGCTCAAACTCACCTAATACTAGAGGCTGTTGTAGGAACTGGTCCAGTATACTTGAGGTGATCATGGTCATCCAACTATAATACTAGAGGCTGTTGCATCACAAATCTCTGGATTTGGCATGCCTTTTTTTTGGTGTTCCTGGTTCACTTAACGATCTTAACGTCATCTACCAATCAGATATCTTTAACGATGTAATAGCGGGAACTGGTCCAGACACCAGTTTTACGGTTTCGGAGGTGGAATACAGGCGCGGTTACTACCTTGCAGATGGAATATACCCAATGTACTCTACAATCGTTAAAACTATTCCGCACCCAAGAGACAATAAAAGAAAGAAATTTGTCAAGTTTCAAGAGGCGGCGAGAAAAGACATTGAACGGCGTTTTGGGGTTCTACAAAAAATAACATATCCTTGAACATCCAGCACGTGCTTTTACACCACAGAAGTTGCGATACTCTATGTATGTGTTGTATCTTGCTGCATAACATGATCATCGAGGATGAATGTGGAACGATTTTTGAGTACGACGAAGACGCGCCTAACAGGAATTCTGTTCTGGCAAGTGTAGAACAACAAGATTTAAACAGATTCTTCCTACGTAACGAGTACACACATCAAAACCTTCAAGCGGACTTGATGGGATACATTTGGAACAACGCACAAAACAAACACAATGATGACATGCCGGATAAAGATTAGTACTTTTTTATTTTTTTTAAGTTTAGGTTGTTTTTTAATGTAATGTAAGAATTAATATTTATTTTAGAGTTTAAATTATTTTTAGTTTTATATATATACTACATATTTAATTTGTCAAAATTAAATAAATAAATAAATAAATGGGGGGGGGGGGGGGGGGATTGGGGTGGAGGACGTGGAGGATCCATCTTCCATTTCTTGGTCGACTCATCCTTGGAAGGGTATCCTCTTTGGATGTTGACGTGGAAGGACATCCTCCAAGGACTTGCCTCCTCCACACCCTATAGTCTTAGCACAAAGATCAGACTCAACTAACTTTGAGCTATAAGTTGCCACTTGCTTACATGATTGAACACTTACCTAAGGGTGAATGGGATGTTAGTGGGGATGGCGGGTGGTAAGGTATTACCGCGCAGTAACACTGCCGCCATCCCCATTTTGTATGTGGCAAACTCTAAACACCCGCGAACTACTCACCTCTTGTGCCATGTTGATTTTTTCGACCTCTTAACCCCTCAAACGGCTAGGATTGGCTTGGGGAATGGAGAGGGGAGCACCCTTTATGTTTAATTGCAAAATAAGGAGTTGAGAGGAGTTGACGTGGCACAATATAATTGACTAGGGTGGAGAGGTGTCTACTCCCCACGAAAGGAGCACCCCTTATACCCTAACCTAACTATATGAAAACTAAGATTTCTCATGTTGATATTCATAGTAGATCATATGCTAGATGGATGTTCAATTTTATACATATAGTTTTCTAAGGATCATAAATTGTAATTTAAAATTTAAAATAATATATAGCATGTTAATATTTTATTATATCAATATATTATTTTTAATAATCACTTTTAACTTTTAACATATTTTTATTTTTTTCTATTTATTTTTAGCTTTAATGTGTTTTTAGTTTTTCCTTTTTTAAAACCATATTTACTTTATCTATATTTTTATTTGTAAATTTTTTTTTCCTTTTTTTAAATCATCTTTACTTTATCAATTAATATGATATATTTTAATAGCCTATGTTCATTAATTTTTTATAAAAACTTAAGTATTTAGTTGTGCTTAATTTTTACCCTCGATCAATATAAATTTTATTAGAAACAAATTTATATTGAAAAATAAAGTGCATATATGGTATCGTAAAATAATACGATAATAAATAAACTGATTTTGACGGTTTGACTTTCTAAACAACATTCTACATTTTCAAATAATGTTTGTTTTACATTATGATTTGCTCTGTTTCGCCGTAACGCGCGACGGAAAAAAAAAACCTAGTATGTATTAACTAACACCAAATGTCTTTTTGTTGAAATTACTCATTTTGATGGGATTAACTATATATAAATCCAATTCAAATCAAAAGTTCCCTTGTTAAGCCACAATTAATTATTCCTAATTAAACATAAATCACTATTCCATGGGTTGATCATTGGTCTATTCACCACCAACAATAGTTTGAGAAATTATTTATTTCCAAACTCATCCATGCGAAACAAAGTTTCAAATAAAAGTTTACTACGTGAATATGACATAGCGCACTTATTAGAGATACATGTCTTTTTAAGAGGAATGTCTCAGATTCAAGTCTAGACAATTAAAAATAATTAAAAGAAGTAATATTTACCGTTGAAAAAAGGAAGGAATTTACTACGTGTTTACAAAGTAGGAAATAAGGATAACATGAAAAAAGAAATATATCGAAAACATATCTAAGTTGGATCTTGATTGAGAAACAAATCTTTAGACTATCTCTATTTCGTGGCTGTTGCAACTTGCAACATACATACGACGTTTAACCAACTAGGGGTGGACTCACATTGAATGAGTCGAGGTTTGCGAACCCCAACGTTTTAAAAAAAATAGTAGATTTGGTATATTAAAGTTTATAAGGACCCTATAAATACAATTAAATGTACATCATAAAAAGAAAAGGAAAGCTGATGTAGTGATAAACCTCCTCTTTATCAACAAGAGGTTATGGGTTCAATCCTTGCATAGCATGCTTTTCCTCTTTTATTTTTAAATCTATTTCAAACCTCGCTCTGACCTGACCTGAACGAGGACCGACCTGAAAATTTTAAAGTTTGTTATGAAAATTTTGAACACCAAAAAAATGAACCCTATTGAAAAAATTCTGGGGTCCGCCACTCTAACCAACCCTCTATAGTTTATATGTTACTCATTTCATTGTCTTTATTATATGTATATATATATTACGCCGTTCAATGTAGACGACTAATTACACAAGTTGAATACTATTAAAGGGCTGAATGATACTAACGTCTGTATTCTCATAAGTTATGATTAATAAATGAAAATTGATACTAATGCCTATATTCTCATAAGTTATTATTATGATTAATAAATGAAAATCAACCCTGGCAAATGTCAACCCCAAACCATGTTGCTTCCATTTTCTGCGTTCTATACAGTTTGCAATATAATCATTAAGCTGTAAAATACAGCATTTGACTTTGACTTTTCCTTTTTATACTTTTTCAATCTTTCCCACTTGTGTATACATATTAATATACATCTGTGTGTGTGCATATATATATACACACACACATATGAACATGTATTCATAAATACAAATCTAGCAATAAATTCTCAGATCTTGCTGTGAAAATGGAAAGGACAAACCATGATTCAGAAATGGAGTTTCCTCAAGATTTAGATGCCCCATATCCATGGAGATCATGAAAGATCCGGTGATCATCTCAACCGGGGTCACCTATGAGCGTAAAAACATTCAAAAATGGTTCTTTAGCTACAAGAAGACCACTTGTCCTGCCACCATGCAAAGTGTCGAAAATTTGATATCACTCCTAACCACACCCTCAAGAGGCTCATTTTCGCGTGGCGTAATAGCCATTTGCCATCTTCGTCTTCTTCAAGTTCACCGTCATGCTCGCCTTCGTCATCGTTTAGACGAGATGAAATGGTGTCATTACTCAAAACCCTAAACTCGTCTCCATTCAAGGTAACTTCTTTGAGAAAACTTAAAGAAATTGTTGAAGATGGAGATGAGATGAAGCTTGATTTCATGTTATCAGGAGGACTAGAAGTGCTTTTTCAATTAATAATCCAAATATTAGCCGATAGTTCGGATTTCATGGTGTTTAGAGCTTGTGAGGAGGCTTTAGGGGTTCTTCAACATCTTCCTATATTACAAGAAAGCGATGGGAAGGTGATCGAAGTACTTTTGAAGCCCGAATTCATGAAGTCTATGGTTGTTATTCTTCAAAGAGGAAGTAAAGAAGCTAGAGTTTACACAATGTCTATACTTAGAAACTAGCAAACTCGGATTTCAATTGGAATGTTGTTCTAAATGATCAAGGTGTCGGTATGTTCAAATCCATTTTGGAACTTGCATCCGATGAGATTTCAACTAAAGTGAGTTCGTCTGCTTTGCACGTATCGATAAAGATTTTGGACTCGTCAAAGGAGAGTCGATCAAAGGCTATTGAGGCGGGTGCAATGAGTACCCTAATTGAGCTCCTACCCGACTCTAACTGATCCAAGTGTGAGAAAATATTGCTTGCGATTCAATTATTGTGCAAATGCACAAATGGAAAGGTGGCATTTATTGAACACGGTCTAGGGATTGGCGTGGTATCAAGCAAATTGTTTGGTGTATCGGAGATAGCTTCAAAGATTGGCATGCATATCTTTTTGTTGATATGTAGTTTTCATGATCCAACAAATAAGGTGTTGGAGGATATGTTGATCTATGGGGTGGTCAAGAAACTCGTGATATTGATGCATATGAGCGGACCATCAACGACAAAGAATAAGATGGTTGATATGTTTAAAAAACATAGCAACTTGTGGAGGCGATACCCTTGTTTTCCTAGCGAATTAAAAGGATTTCTAATCTCACGTCGTGTATGAATAACTTCTTAGGGAAACCAAAAAACATGTGTGATAAACAAATCTTTTGTAAAATTTATGATATTTTGCTAGATATATATATATATATATATATATATATATATATATATAAAGGAAGATCTAGTCATTTAGAAATAGGATGATGTAAAACTAGGGTTTTGTTTGTTTGTTATTTTTTTGGGTTTGAAATCACTTTATATATCAATCTGTAGTTATATAAGCTTGATAATGTAAACAATATGATAGTTTAATTGCGTTTGATATTTTCTATAACATCCTCAGACTACTTATTATTTATCATGTTTGCTGATGTATCCCAGGCATCGAGTATACGCGTTTGAGATTTTATGTGGTTAAAAATATCATGTTAGAATGCTGATTATTGGAAAACGGGTCTTAAACTCACCTTAAAATGGATTAAAATATCAAACACTAAATCACACATCTAACATTTAACATTAATAAAATTTCAACAGTTATTATTATAAATATTGAGATTATATTATATATAACATATTTGGCTTCAATGGGGTAAACAGTTTCAAGTAATCATGTAGGTTATGTAAATGCCGTAGCTACAAAAAATTACAAGTTAACTAACGTTGTAAACTTTGTGCTACGTACTGAAGTAAAAGGGGTTGTAAGACAATCACAATCTTACAAAAGATAACTGTTAGACTCGTACATAAAGGAGGTATCTATGTGATTACCCCGGTGTGAAAATCAATAATCTTATAGAGAGAGAAAGTCAATGTGAGAGAGCGATACAGAAAGAGTATTGAGGAACTTCTCTTAAGCGTATTTGGGTATTTATATAGCTGACCCTTGCTGATGTGGACTCTAATTTTGGTCCCACTCGAACCTCACATGAGTGATTCATCTAGGCTTGTGTGTCGTAGTCCGATGTTCATCTCTGGACTTACTTTCCGTATATTCCATTGTCTTCGATCATAATTATTTTTGTGACCTTATCAGGGGGGATGTACCTTATTATAAGGGGTAGCCTCCGTACCCATTGGTGCTCCAGCGATAGTGTAAATTTTGGAAAAATTGACGTTTTTTTTATTTCATTACCCATTTCTTTTAAAACGTTACCCTATGAAAGTTTTCTAGATCCGTCACTGGACCTTATACCAACTTCCTATGTTGCTCTGTTACCCCTTTAGTATCTACTAACTAATTACATATTTGAATCAACACCTATGAAAATTTTGTAACTAAAAATCGATTTCATATGTCCCTTGGGGAAAAGATGTTTTACAAGGCGAAAACAACTAAACAAGCTGCAATTTGAACTCGAAAAAACTTGAGGGGTGTAAAATGTAAGAAAAAAGACTAGCAGAATCGTTTTTACCAACATAATAAAAGTAAGAGGGTGCAATGTGTATTTAGTTTATAGTGTGTGACCTATAGAAAATGGTGGTCGCCGGTGGTCAAAACCCCCAAATTCACAATGGCGGTGCGACAGAGAGCGGTGGCGACGCTGCCGACGCTTATGAGAGCGTTACGGAAGGAATCACCGTCGATTCCACAGCGATTGCCCTCACTCCGACGAGGTTTCTCGTTATACGATCAGGTTAATCTCATCGATAACGTTCCAGAAGATCAATTGCGATTTCAAGGGTATAAAAGCTGTTTCCGATTCGTTTTTCAGTTAATTTCATGTTTTTTATTTGTTTATCATACTCTGAAGTGTTGATTTAACCTAATTTTGTGGTTTTATTTGAGTTATTGTTGTGTGATTGGTAGTTAGGGTTTGTTTGGAACTAATTGAGGTGTTGTACTTGTCGGATTTTCATTATACTTGAAATTAGGTACGTAAATGGTCTGATGGAACACTAACCGAACAAATGAACGGACACGAACGCTGAAACGAACGGATTTTATTGTTCGTGTTGGTTTGTTAAGAAAACAAATGTGTCCGTGCTTGTTTATGTTTATGTTCGTTCGTTAATATTCTGTAGGAACGGTTCATGAATGTAAACTAACATATATGAACGAACATAAAGGAACACCTGCATTAAGTAAACATACACCATGACCATTACCTCCAACGGTTAAAATGCAAATAAAGATATCTTAATAAAGGTTTTCAAATGCGAAACTCAAATTGATTTTAAATTAATGTTAGTAATGCATATATTTAATTCAATATAAAAACAAGCAAATGGAAATGAATGGATGCAAATGAACGTGAATGAGCGGACATAACCTAACATGAATGAACAGACATAAATGAACGTAAATGAAGGAACGAGACGTGTGTTCATGACTTCATGTTTGTTCATTTGGTTAAAATGGACAAAAGTTTGCGTTCATGTTCGTTTGTTAATTAAATGAAGTAATGAACAAACATAGAACTTCCCACCGAACGGTTCATCGAACGTTCGGATTGTTTATAGGCCTACTTTGAAATCACTCTGTTTCATGGTTCACATGAATGGCCAATGCGTTATTGTACAAAACTTTATGCTCCATATGTTTAACTCATCCATTTTTTATATTCATAGGTATACCGATTCTGGATTCACTGTTAATGGGGTAGAATATGAAGGCAGCTTGCTCTGTGTAGGTAACTTGCTATTGTCTTGGACTCCAAAAAAAATGTCAGATATAACTATAGACAGGTATGTGTATTTTATATGTACCTTATTTCTTAGCTGTTGAATCATTTGAACTATCCTCGCTACTGCTATGTGTATTGTTTATGGGATTGTCTTAACAGTTCAATTAGTTAAATGAACACTTGAGCGTTAGCTTGATATTATATTTAAGTTACCAAGTTGGATATGCATATTTCTAGTTTGCCAACAATTACAAGTCAATCTGCTAGTTGAATTGGTAATTTATCTTACTATTAACCCAAGCCTCCACAACTTTTACGTGAAAATATTTTTTTAATTTGATTTCATTTATTCAAAATAGGATTTGTTAAATTACATCTATGGCTTTGTCTGACATATTATTTGTCATTTTATCTGGTGCAGTCTTTCTGTCTTCCAAGCAGTGCGACCCATACCAGGTAAGATGATATGGTATTTTCAGGCTCGTAATACGTTCCAGCGATGTCCCATCTAAATTGGCTATCTGTTATTGTTTGTGTGTTTGCATGGTCTTATGATGTCTTGATTTTCTTGCAAGTGCTTTGTGATGCCTGGTAGCCAAAGTTTTAGTTGATAAGTTATGAGAACTATATGATCTTCAGTGAACTATTTGCCTCGCCATCTATTAATTTTGATAATCAGTTGCATAGTTTTTTTTATCTGTGCATGTATTTTTGACGGTGGATATACATGTTATTCAGAAATTTTGATACTTGGCACCGGAAGATACATCCAGCCTGTAGATCCTGAGATACGCAAGTTCATTCGTTCTACAGGCATGAAGTTAGAGGCTATTGACTCGGTGAGATTTTTTAACACTTTATTTTGTATTATTTTACAATATATTTATTTAACACTAAATGATACCAGTAAGTAGAAGAGCGATGCTTGAGAAACTGAGTCGCTGTTTGTTTGTCTTTATGATGTCACCATTTGTTTGTCTATGTGATAATTTACAGAAGTTTCTTTCTAATGGGCACTTATAATCAATATTTTCTAGAAAAGAAATCACTACTCACTTACATGTTTTTATCTTTATATACACTGTCTTTCTTCCAAGTAATGCAAAATTTCCATTGTTGTCCCAAAAATATAACAATTTCATTTTGCTGGCCCTGATCATTACATGATATTCATGAGTAACCCTAATTTATTATATGAAGGTGTATTTTAGCTATTTGATTAATAATGAAACGGCCCTTGTTAATCTGCATATCAAGTCTCTATATCAGGGTGTTGGGCTTTGTTTATATAAAGAGCTTATGATCATGGACTTGTCCTACAAGCACTTGTGTAGCTCTTAGTTCTCGAACTAAGTAGTCATAACTCCTGATCTTACTTGTAAACAACAGGTAACCAAGTAAAAAAACAATTCAAATTAAGAGAAAGAACGCAAGTGTAGGATAAATACAAAAGAGGGGAAATACCTATTTACACTTTTAAGTTCGACCTCTTCGTGTTCTATTCTAGGATATGCACATACACACTTCAAGTCTTTATCCTTCCATCCTATAAAAAACATGAGGCACTCTTAGGTGTTTAGGTACCGAAAGGCCAAGTGCGAGGCGTTGCGTTATGTGCCACCAAAAGTTGCATCTCTTTCATCTCCTTTATTATCATTAAGTGAATCAATCACCGTCTCTTCACTCTTTGGTTCTTTCTACACTTCAACCTCCTAATTTTGACCCATGAAGCACTGCCTCAAGGCCCTGAGTTGTTTTTCTAAGTGCTTAGAATGCCCAAGGCATGCTTTTATACTCCTTATGAATTGTGTAGAATTTTCTAGATATCCGATCTAACCTTCACGACGTAAGTTTTGAGTGCTTAGGAAGTAGTTTAGAATTTTTGGTGTAAAGTATAGTAGGAGTAACAATTGCTGTTCAAGAAAACAAGGCATAAGTAAAATTTTCTTGTTGTCTCTCACCCTAAGGGAAAACTTGTAGTAACTTCGATCGACAATATATGACCCTAAAGGAAAACTTGTAACTTTGAATCCACCAAGACTAATCAGTGTGCAATACACAAATCTAAAATGAATTGTTTCATCGTAAAAGAAGTAGGTAAGCATAAACACTTTCCTTCGTCAATACGCTCAAAAGTGTTTATTTCCCTTTTAGAAAACTTAATAAAAGATAATTAGTTGCTCAAATAAGCAACCCAAACACCCCACTAAATCTTTATGTTTATGTGTTGGTTTTCCTTGTATGAATTAATATTATCCATGCATGAGATGTAAATCTATATGCATATGTTTCCTTCCCACTTCTGCTTGTATGATTTATGATGTGGACATATTTGTGTGCAGAGAAATGCATCATCTACATATAACATATTAAATGAGGAAGGCAGGATTGTAGCTGCTGCACTTCTTCCATATGGAGTTTCTTCGTAGTAATTCTAAAAGCTTTCTACTTTACGGTTCTGACATTGAACAAACGTCACTGGAATGTTGAAAAGATCATCCCTAATGTAGATTAATCGTGCTTTGCTTCGAGGTAAATGGTATGGTGACACATTATTTTTTTGATGAAATGTGTGTAGAATAAACTTAAGTTTTATTTCATTATTGGCATGATTGGAACTAAAGTAAGAAAAATGGTTCATATATTAACCATTCCTTAAGTTGATGATTTAAAGTCTGCAATTTTAAAACATGCATGAACTTGAATTTTTGAAGATTATATTGTCATATTGATATGGCATTATTTTGGATATTTATTTAAGAACAAAAATTATTTTTTGGAGGGTGTCCATAAACTGTTGAAACCGGCCTTGCTGCACAAGTCAAAGTAGGTAGGCCGGCTTGAGATTTATATAGTTTGGTTCACGGTGGGGTGTTGATAGTTAGTTTGACTGACCCATCAAGCTAGCTATTTTAAAATAATTAAAACTTAGCTATGTATGTATTAGAGTTAAATGACATTTTAGTCCATGTGGTTTGAGCCATTTTGTCAGTTTAGTCCAAAGGTTTCATTTGTCGCTTGTGGGTTCCAAAAGGTTTCACCGTTGCCATTTTAGTCTACTGGGTTAATTTCATCCATTAATTCTGTTAACGAGAAGGGCAATTCGGTCATTTTATATGGCCGAATTGCCCTTCGAGTTAACAGAGTTGCATCTAATGTGATACCCCGGGAAAATTCTCAAACGCACCACTTCTATTCAACTTGCTAAATTTCGAGACGAAATTTATTTCAATTTGGGGATGATGTGACAACTCGCATTTTTGGGTTATTACCGAACACATTTATATACTTTTATATTCTGCGTGATTTGTGAATATTTATACGTGTAACTATTTTAAACATGCAACTTATAATATATAATATGGTTTCGTGCAAACATTAAAGTTAGGGCGGTTAACTTTCTACGCAAACTGGATAGTTTGTACACATCATAATGCAAAATTATTTGGAATAACTTTCGATACAAGATATTTCGGTTAACTTCCTATGCAAGTTTCAAGATCTTGAAACTTGAAGGACTAGTCTTGTCATAAAACATAAAGCTAATGTATTAACTTTCCATGCAACTTAAAGGTCTAGAGACTTGGGTGTCTAATGTGGAAAATAATAAACTTGGAATGATGACTTTTTATGTAAGTTTCCAAGAATTAAAGCTTGAGGGACTTTGAAGTATCATTTATTAAAGTAAAAGTTTGAAACATGTTTTAATAAAAAAAAACCCTAGGTTGTCTCCTCAACCCCCATACAATCGATCTCTAGCTCTCTCTCGGCTCTCCAATCGACGAAGAACAAAGCTTCAATTTGTTTGGTTTCTACCATACATCGATCCTCATCACGCTCTATCTCGGTAACACATTTTCTCGCGTCTAGTTTGTGAATGTTTATAAAACCTTGGCTGCGTTTTCAGTATTGATGATGATTCTGGACACTTTTTGATGATTACTCGTAAATTAAGGTTGCTAGATATCATGTTTGTTGGTGTCTTAATCGTTCGTGTGATTCGTGTGATTCCTAAGGTTTGGGTCTTGTAGGATTTTGGTTAAACTTGTGGTTGGTGATAGTTTCTAATATTCATACACGATTTGTACTGAGTTATCTTGGCTGTGTTTATGTTTAAATAATGATTTTGATGTTTTACGATAATAATTTGTGGTCTAGTGTTCATGAGAATTAAGAATGATGCTTAGTATTATTGATTATGTTTGTATAGGCATATGTATATGGATTAGTGTTTATATTCTTGATCTTTGAGCATGATAGATCTGATATAAACAACTTACAACCTGTTGTGATTAATGTTTACATATCGTTGGGTTCATTAGATAATTCTTTACGGGATCGGGTAACGAAAACATAATCTGTCTAACAGTTAAAGCCGACTTTAATCGGCTGTAACATGGTCATAACATGACGGAGATTGAACTTTCTGGAGTCCAAAACGTGGTATTTCGAAATTGCTACTAATGGCTCTGGAATCATAAATTTTCGATGTCGTTTGATATTTTAAACGAATTATTTCATTTCAGTGGTCAAAGCTGCATTTTTCTGTAGATTTTGTGTGTTGTGTTTTACGTCATATCTCGGTGAATACTTGGAGTTTGTTCATGAAATTTTTACCGTATATGGTCTTAGGTGTCTGTACGAATCTCCAATTGGAATCGGATTAATCGTGTAATCAAGCATTTTTAAATGATTTTTTCCGTAAGTGACGAATCTGGCCACTGCATAGTAGAAGATTTTTCTAAATTCGGTAAAGAGCTAGGCCTTAAAAATTTAACACAGGGTCAACCCCACGAGGGGTACGTTACATAAAAAGATCATAATTTTTGCAACTCCGTAAGTACGATAAACAAGCTTCCTAAAACAGGCTAATTTCAGTGAATTTACTATGCATGATTTATAAGCTTATAAGAGCCGAACTTGCTATTTGTAGTATCCGCACTTGGTTGGTGATTGTATAAATAACATATGTCATATGTATTATTGATTATGTTTGTATAGGCATATGTATATGGATTAGTGTTTATATTCTTGATCTTTGAGCATGATAGATCTGATATAAACAACTTACAACTTGTTGTGATTAATGTTTACATATCGTTGGGTTCATTAGATAATTCTTTACGGGATCGGGTAACGGAAACATAATCTGTCTAACAGTTAAAGCCGACTTTAATCGGCTGTAACATGGTCATAACATGACGGAGATTGAACTTTCTGGAGTCCAAAACGTGGTATTTCGAAATATGCTACTAATGGCTTTGGAATCATAAATTTTCGACGTCGTTTGATATTTTAAACGAATTATTTCATTTCAGTGGTCAAAGCTGCATTTTTCTGTAGATTTTGTGTGTTGTGTTTTACGTCATATCCTGGTGAATACTTGGAGTTTGTTCATGAAATTTTTACCGTATACGGTCTTAGATGTCTGTACGAATCTCCAATTGGAATCGGATTAATCGGGTAATCAAGCATTTTTAAATGATTTTTTCCGTAAGTGACGAATCTGGCCACTGCATAGTAGAAGATTTTTCTAAATTCGGTAAAGAGCTAGGCCTTAAAAATTTAACACAGGGTCAACCCCACCGAGGGGTACGTTACATAAAAAGATCATAATTTTTGCAAATCCGTAAGTACGATAAACAAGCTTCCTAAAACAGGCTAATTTCAGTGAATTTACTATGCATGATTTATAAGCTTATAAGAGCCGAACTTGCTATTTATAGTATCCGCACTTGGTTGGTGATTGTATAAATAACATATATCATGTCATAGTTTTTATTATGAACATTTGCATGAAAACCACACGATAAAATATTATGTGACAGCCTGTTCGCGTGCTAATTGCTAAATACATGTAGGACTTACTTGAATTGGATAAACAACCCCTAATATCCATGGTAACCATAATAGGACGTGGTTAACCGCATCTTCAGCTATTCATTTATTTTCTAGCCGAGCAAATCTAAAGTGAGTTCACACATCTTTTCCAACAGCATGCACCCCTGGTTTGGGACTATACATACTTCCCTGGTTTGGGAACACTATTATTCCTGGATTGGGATAGTACTCTTAACTAAACTCAAATTCTATCATGAAAGTCCCTACACATTATACGGATTAGCTTGCTGGGTTGGCAGACGGGATATTAGTTGATAGTGATATTAGGTTCGACAAACCTCACACCGTGCTGGGAGCCGGGCGTGAACTATTGACATTTCCTATTGCATCAATGCGGATAGACATTGATGGATGGCAAAAAAACTTACTACGTCAGTTTTCGGTATCTACGCGGTTAAGTTGCTTGATGAGGATTAGCTACCCAAGTCATGGTTTTTTAAACGCTTTAGCATGTGAACTTACTTTATGATTTACCAAAAACTGTGAACTTGCCAACTTTATGTTGACACACTGTAGCATGCTTTGCAGGATGTTAGGTACAGCTGCATGGAGGCTTGTAATTTGGGAGCGCCGTGGTTATTAAACTGTTTCTTTACTTATGCTATAAACTTGTGGTTTTTGTTTGTGTCTGGACTTTTATATTTTAGCTTCTGCGGTAAACTTTGTTTTGGAAATTTTAACTTATTATCACTAATCGTGTTGATTGTGATGGTATACGAATTAAATTTTTTTGGTTCAACATGATTAGTGGCTGCATCCTGGTTAGTCGCACGCCTCGCGGTAAAACCCCGCATGTGGATTTTGAGGGGGTGACATATAAAATGACCAAATTGCGCTTCTCTTTAACAGAAAAAATGGATGAAATTACCCAGTGGACTAAAATGGTAACGGTGAAACCTTTTTGGACCCACATGCAAAAAATGAAACCTTTGAACTAAACTGGCAAAATGCCCAAACCTCAAGGACTAAAATGGCTATTATATTCATTAATAATTTTCTTTTAGAACTTCTACAAATTTAAAAAATGCATAAGTCACTTTGAACCGTCAAAACCGAAGTTTAAAACTGCTAAACCGGCACTGACCCATCAAACCCAGCTGGTCTAGTTTAACGTTTTCTGAACCCGTAGTCAATGGTGTATCCGACTGATCATGAACACCCCTGCTCCTATCCGTTATACTTTTATTATGGAACCTGATACTGATTAGAATTGGGTTGGTTTCGACTAAAAAGGAAACCTGAAAATAAAAACTTATGTTTATTAAGATATGAAAACTGGTCGGGCCGAAATTGGTTAAGTTGGTTTGATTAGCCTGGTTATGGGTCAAACATAACTATCAATCCTTTTATCAAACATAACAAACAGAGTGCATAAGCTAATCTACTACTGTTGATAGGATGTTGGACTTCAGGGTAGGGTAACCTTCAATCGATGCCAAGGCGACCCCTATCAATCATCAGTACATGCTGAACCTGAGATTCATGCTAATGTAGCCTCTAATCGATGCCAAGGTGACCCCCATCAATCATTAGTACCTGCTATCCGGAGATGCATGCTAAAGTAGTTAGTATCGTGAGCAAGTTCTGGTTTTAATCAAAAGCAGTGAGTTATCATTTTAAGTAAAACGTTAGCATCTAGCCTTAAGACATACTATATGACGTCAACATCAATCATCAATATAAACATCAATTTGTGAAGCAACATTTACCATCAACTACTTGTCACGTAGCCAAGCGAGTTTATACTGGCATAAGACTCCATTTCCTCATACGTCATCACACTCACGAGATCCATCAATACTTTTCTAGTAATATGTACTAGATATCAATAATGCTAGCAACAAATGCTAATTGTCAATAGTTTAGCTCCAATTCGTTTATGTCCATTTGTTTAATCTCATAACGTCACTGATATGGACATCAATCACAGGCACACATAGCAACACAAAATAGTAAAGAATGGGCCAATCTATAACTCACATGTATGTTAGCTTCTTTGCTCAATATGGTGAATGATATGACCCTTGATCGCTTAGTCAAGCTAATCAAAGATTACATCAAGCTAGGTCAACTTTTCGCACAAGTCAACCCTACGAAGTGTGAGGTCTTCGAGCGAGGCCTTATATGCAAAAACATAGTTCTCATCCAGACAAAGTTTTCGCTCACATACAACATTACCCTAAAGTATACTATTCGCATACGTCAACTTTTAGCATAATATACTATGTGTAACTTTTTCGTGCGATAAGTCAACTATTTGTGTCAGTTACCATGCGAAAACTATCAAAGCAAAAACTAAACTTGTTGCGCGTAAGTTGAACTTTTGTTGCGTAAAGCCATGCAAAAACATATATGTGGAACCCTAGAACGCGACAGTGACGATTGTTTTCAAATCTGCGCTTGTTTCACATCAAGATACTAACTTTAATGTCGAAAATGCATTAGAACGTTCATATATATTAATTTTGATCATAAACACACCAAATCATGAGATCTTTTACGTCGTTCTTACCCATTGTTGGCTAAAACCTCAAACCGAGCTTGGGGACCTAGAAAACCAATTCAAACAGCTTTTATACACACCTTTTTCACTTGTGGATGATATGAAAATTGACATGAGCAGTTATCCATAGAAACCGTGTGAGCGAGATGTAGCCGAACCAAGAAGATAAGGGACTGGAACCCCATAATTCGATTATGAAGATATAACCCATAATTCAAGCCATGTGTTGGCCTCATGTTGATTATTAAATCTAAAAAATAATATATAATCTAAGAGGAAAATATTACAAATATTCAGTATTCACTTGTATATATTGATAACACATTGCAACAATTTTGTTACATAACACAAACCCTTAATCACAATTAGAAAACAAGTTGACAATAAATAGCTAAATAACATATAGTTTTGAGTCCAATATATTGAGCTCAAATAATATGATCACCTCACTCAATAACATATCTCAACATGTGAATGAAGCAGCTAGTTATTCCACTTTGATGCTACCTGCCACATTACAACATCAAAATGTGAGAATGTTTTAATTAAGATCTTATTGAAAATAAAAAAAATTGATAAAAAGTGTTTCGGTTAAACAACTCGATTTGTTCTCACGTAACCCACTTTAACATGTTACTTTATCTGTCCATTTTACCATCTCTAGAAACCAAAGAAACTCACCTGTTTTGATTTTATGCGAGTTGGTCCATAGTTTTCCATCTTTGCAGTTACTTAACGTAAGGGTGCACCGTAGTTTTTTCTAACGGAAACGCTCCAACTTCCATCAAATATGATGCAGAAACGGGCCTATGGTCCGAGAATATAATCTCAGCTCGTTGTAGCTTAGTTGTCGTATCCCCTTCCCATATGAAAGTATCCGATCACACCTGAAGAGAACATTTGGTTTAGCAGAAGATTAAGATATAAGAACAAATAACAACAAAAATAAATACATTTCAAAATTATGGTCATACCATGAGGGGGTTCGCCTACCAACTTTAGGCTCCTTGCCATAATATGTATCTGAATTCGCCTCGTATTTGTAAGTTGGTCGAAAATTTAAAACGCCTTCGGTCCACCCATCAAAAGCCCCCCCTAGTTTTAGCTACAAATTTATTGTAAATGGTTTTAATCCATAATTATATATAAGTATAAGGTAAAAATGATATGTGCTAGTTAGGAACAAGTTTATTAGGCAAAAAGTATACTACTAAAGGCGGTAATTTTAACTTGTTTACTTATTAACAGGTCAATTCATATTGCGTTTTGTTAGTTAATAGGTCAAAAGAGGTAAAATCTAAATATTTTGACGAAAAAGTCAAACGGTCAAAAGTTTCTAAAACGTGGATTATTAATGCATACTACCTTTTAAATTGATTTATTAGAAAACCCTAAAATATATTCATATCATAACAACTTGAGTACCTGATCACTCTCTAACAGCTTGGGCCATGCCATTTTGGAAATCAAGTCACATGTTTCCTCATATGACAAGTTAAGGCGGTAATTAAGATCCCCCAACCATAAAAATCGCCTGAAAATTGGAAACTCAAATTGTAAGATGGCTTTGAAACTAAAGCGAATATTGGTTCTGATAATACCAGTTCCGGCAACGATGATGTTCGCTCATAATAGGTTTAGTTTTTAAATATAATTATACTAACTCCCTAATATGCAAGTCGCAACGTTTTTGTAGTGAAGGGTAACACGAAAGCGAATCCTTTTTCCTTGAAATCGAACCCAAGTCAGGAGGTTCATGACGCATGATACTAAGGATTGGGTGGACGTTGTATAATTCTTAACTCCTATCCAGGGCGGACCTACCTTAGGGGAAGGGGTAGCCTCCGCTACCCCTTGGCGCTCAGGCGGTAGTGTAAATTTTGGAAAAAATTGACCTTTTTTGATGTTTTTTCGATTTCGTTACCCCTTTTTATAAAACATTACCCCTACAAAAATTTTCTAGATCCGCCACTTCTCCTATCGTTGCAACTTACATTTTTAATATTATGTATATACTGAGTCAAATCAATAATATGATTATACAATCTCGTATAAAAATAATAAACTAAAGTTAATAAAGTATCTAAGTAGTGTTAGAAAATTCAATCTCATTGAAACGTGGAATTAAGTTTTACAGTGGAAGAGGTTAAAAAATGGTTGGAAAAAAATTATAAAAAATTTCACTGGCCTTGCAAATTGTGTTATAGTATAATATAATATCACAAAAGATCAAATATAAATACTTTTAACGTATAAAACATACGAACTGAAGGTTTTCCTGAAGAAATGCGTCGGCATTTTCATAATTATTTTAATCGTAGGAGTAATTATCAAAATTACTATAAAACGATCTTGTAAGTTATTTTTGTAAAATGATTTTTTATGGTAATTTTGATCTTGTAGGTAATTTTATAGAGTATCATTTTTACTCTACAAATGATCTTGTAGTGTAATTTTGAATTGTATGTTGTTTGATAAACTTGTAGAGTAGTTTTGATAATTACCCTACAAGATCATTTGTAGAGTAATTTTGATAATTACCCTACGAATAAAATAATTACAAAAATGTTATCGCTTTTTTTTTACTTTTTCATGTCTTTCTTTCGTACGTTTTGTGCGTTAAGCGTATTTGGACGCGAACTTTAACTCAATATAATATAATAATAGACGATCTAAATCCTAAACTTACTCATGATCCTTAATGTTCTTTGGAAGTGCAACTTGTGACATTGAATTAAAACATGTTCTTTTATATATTTCTTCCACATCAACATTCCTTTTAGCAATATCAATGTCCCTCTCACCAGCTGTTAAATGAGTGCATATAAAACAGAAATTCGTCTGATATATAGACATACTCAGTGAGACAGAACCCTGCAAAAGAAATACAAAATCATTTCAAATAATCAACTTCTAGTAATAGTTGGTCATTTTATTTATCAAGTTCTTAAATAGCAGAATTTTCTAAACACCGGAAAAAATGATTATCTTATTATTATACAACTTCAAACAGCAAAAGTACATCCACACTATCTTTTACACAATGACGGATCCAGCCATGTTTTGTGGGTTCACATGAACAGTGGCGGATCCAGAAACTTCTTTCGGTGGGTTCGTTTTGATAGATTCTCACTATTTTTTTCCAAATCATACAAAGTTCTCACTAGTTTTTTCCAAACCGAGTGGGTTCATATGAACCCACAAAACAGGGTTGGATCCGCCACCGCACATGAACCCACTCGGATTGGAAAAAAAATGGGAAAAATAGTGAGAACCTTGTATGCATTGAAAAAAGTTAGTGAGAATCTATTAAAACGAACCCACTGAAAAAAGTTTCTGAATCCGCTACTGCTTTTACAAACTGTGTTATTACACTTAATTAATGTATTATAATTACTTCATGTCACATAATCATTGTCACCCCTAATAAACTTTTTTTCTGGAAAAAACTTATACTAAAATTTTCAAGGGTAGGAAGAAACAAATTTAACCTTATTATCTCCGAAGCCCTTTTTACCAACATCAACTATTGACACATCTACATTTTGTATATGCTTCCTCAAGCTTCTATGAACCCAAATGGTGATAAATATACCAACCATTTGCTTGCTTACTATTTTGACATATTGTGATTCGGAATCTGTAAAAGAATCAACACCGTTTTCCACCGTTTCTTTAGAATCACTTGTTGAAGAATCGTTAAATGCCCATGTTGCCACCTCAGTGTCGCTTTCCCTTAACGTTGTAGAATCCGTTTTGGTTTTCCGAGGTTGAATATCGTTTAGGGTTTTACGAATGATGTTTTCCCATGTTGGAATAGGACGAGTATCTTCGGAACCAATAACATAGCCAGCTTCTAAAGGTATGATTTCTTGAAAACTACAAGAGAAGCATGTTAAGAATTAAAGAAAGGTAGATTGGCTTGTATGAAAAACATGATAATTTTAAAGTTAAATTAAAATCCAATTTAATTGAAGATACTATTGAGAGAAAAATAAAGATGGAAACTAAAACATGGTGTTTATATTGGCTTGTATACTATTGAAGATTGGCTTGTATGAAAAACATGATAATTATCAGCGCCATGTAGACAGAGAGGTCAACCCCTATGCTTAACTAGCATGGTGTGGAAAAAAGCCCTTTAATCATTTATTTTTACTTAATTTAATTTCCACTTAATTTAATTCATTTTTTATTTAAATAAAACAACAAAAAAGAGACACGATAACGGGTCCGATTCTATACGTGATTCCTTTAACATATACACCACCAGACAAACTCTTTCTTTAACACCGTTCACTTTATTACATATATACCACCAATACACATACACCAACAAAACACACAAACCCTAACAATAGCAACTGAAGGTGAGTCGTGGTGATGGGTGGTGACATAGGGGTGGTTGCAAGAGGTGAGTTGGGTTGTTGCAGGTGGGTGGAGGTGCCCCCCCCCCCCCCCCCTTCTCTTCTCGCGCCCACTAAGGCTTGGCGAGGGCCTTGATAGCGCCCACATTTGGCGTCAGCAGGGTGGTGTGCGGGGCGTTACCCTGCTTGCCCACACCACCCGGTCTTAGCATACCAAGGAGTTTACAAATTTCTAAGTTGCTTTATTAAAAAAACGTAACTTCATTTAAATATTATTTTGAAGGTGGGTCTTGGAGCAACCGGTAAGGTTGCTGCTTTACGACCTTGATGTCATGGGTTCAACTCGTGGGCAACATCCTGATACACAAAGTGTAGGGTAAGACTACGTACATCAGATCGCAGAAGCAATCCAGCCTCTCCCTAACTGTGCCCATTTTTATTGTAATTATATTTAAACTAAAAAGAAAAACTTACCCAATCACATATATGTCTGCAGGGTTATCAATATCAAGCCAGTCTCTGATATCCAGGTCCTCTGGTGGTAGTTTCCCTTCAACGTTCCAAGTATGAGCAGATACTCTTAACAACATCAGAAGTAACAATCAATAAATTATTAAAAGTTCTAAGTAGGTAACTAGATCAACATGCATGGATGATAACATAAACCAAAAATTGCTACTCAATGTATGATAACAAGACCAAACCTAGATAAACATTTTTCTATAGAAAGTAATATTATTAAAGAATACTACAAAGACCAAACCGTCCACTTTATTATTATAAACAAGTTGCCTTTTGTTTATATATTATAATATAATAATAAATTATAATTAATAATATATATAATTATAAAATATAATTTCACTATAAAGAAAGAATTGTTTTGTCTTATTTCTTAATGATTACCTTTTTCAAATTATTATATGTTATCTTGCAAATTTTTCATAATTATTATGTTAATCGACACATGGGCTCCCGAAACAACAAAACAAAGAATCTTTAGGCGAGAAATGGGTCGGTTTTTGAAAATACGCCTTTCAATGTTAAAAGAGTCGTGGAACACTCCTAGTCGCTTGCTGGCTCCTTTGTTCTATTTTATGAGATATATGACGTTTCAAAAATGTGCTTAATGTTTAGTGTATGGTTATGCAATGATGGTGGGAGAAGACCAAATATGGGGCACTTAAGTGAAGGTTTTGTACGCCACGAGTATGGGATCGTGAGCGCCGCCCTAATATGGTATTAATTAAGCTCTTTGTGCTTGTGTTCAAAACTATGGCACAAGCAACGCCGTAAAAGATAAAGTGTGAAAGCTTTCAGGTTTCCCGTATTCTTGAAACTACTAGCGGGATCCTCGACGCTAGCTCCAAAAATTAATCGAGACAATACTTTGAACCGGCACGAAGGAAGATCATTGTTGTTGTGCTACCAGGTGTCCTACCCTCCCAAAGTGAATATGCTCAAAATTCAAGAAAGATGCACCGTCCAAGTATGCGGTGAATGATATGACCATTTATCGCTTAGTCAATCTGATCAAAGATTACATGAAGCTAGGTCAACTATTCGCACAAGTCAACCCTACGAAATGTAAGGTCTTCGCGCGAAGTCTTTCTATGCAAAAACATAGTTTTCATCTAGACAAAGTTTTCGCGCCCATACAACATTACGCTAAAGTATACTAATTCGCATACGTCTACTTTTTGCATGTTATACTTTGTGTAACTTTTCTTGCGATAAGTCAACTATTTTTGTCAAGTTACCGTGCGAAAACTAAATTTCTTGCACGTAAACTAAACTTTTGGTGCGTAAACTGCAGGGGCGGACCTACCTTAGGCGAAGGGGTAGTCCCCCGCTACCCCTTGGCGCTCCGGCGGTAGTGTAAATTTTGGAAAAATTTGACCTTTTTTTGACGTTTTTTCGATTTCGTTACTCTTTTGATAAAATGTTACCCCTACGAATATTTTCTAGATCCGCCTAAAGCGATGGAAAACATACATGTGGAGCCCTATTGCAATGGCTGTTAGGATTGTTGTTCGGCCCATTGCACTATTGCAGTAGCGAATCCAATATATCAGTAACACATAAACTTTGGTTTGATAATAAATAAAAAAAATGTGGAAAAAAGGCCGAAGCCAGAAGATAAGGGACTGGAACCCAGAACTCAACTATGAAGATATAGCCCAGATTATAGCGCTGTAAACGAGCCGAGCCGAGTCGGCTCATTTTTCTTAACGAGATGAAAAGTTGGGCTCGGGCTCGCCTCGTCAAAAGCTCGAGCCAGTTCGTGGCTCGTCGAGCCGGCTCGTTTGTTTAAAAAAAGTATATATTTTTGTATTTTTATACATAAAACCAAAAAACAATAAATAAAACATTATTTAGGCTAATAGAATAGTAATTTTGGACAAATTATAAATAAAAAAAGCAAGAAATTATTCTATGTTACTTACCTTAATATATATATTTTTTAAAACAATATTACTAATAAAGACTATAGCTTAACAATCTATTTCTTTTTATAAAAAAATAACCGTGTTACTAATTAAACAACATTTCTTAAATATATTAGAATATACACGCATACACACATATATAATTTGAGGTTTAATTTAAACGAGCGAGCCACAAATCGAACCTACCTTGGCTTAGGCTAGGCTCGTTTACAAACCGAGCTTAGCCAAGCCAGCTCGTTTAAAACGAAGCTGACTTCGAACCAAACATTTTTCAAACTTTTTTCAAGCGAGCCTCGAGTCATAAACTTTTTCAAACGGCCCTAGCCCAGAATTCAAGCCGGAAGATATAGATGCGTTGGCCTCCATGTTGATTTTTAAATGGAAAGAATAATATATAGTCCAATAGAAAAAATTAAAATTATTCATTTGTATATATTGATAATACATTGCAACAATTTTTTTTACATAACACAAACCCTTAACAACAATAAATAAATAAATAACTATAGTTGTGTCCAATATATTGAGCTCAAATTGTATGATCAACTCACTCGATAACAAATCTCAACATGTGAATGAAGCCGCTAGTTTTCCACTTTGATGCTACCTGCTACATTACAACATCAAAATGTGAGAAAGTTTTAATTAAGACAGCTTTTTTTTATTAATCTAGATGCATTTTAAATAGTTCTTTTTTCAATATAGTGTTTAGGACAAACAACTCGACATGTACACGGAAAATCGACTTGTTCTCACGCAACCCATTTTGACATGTTATTTTATCTGTCCATTTTACCACCTCTAGAAAATGAAGAAACTCACATGTTTTGACTTTACGCGGGTTGATCCATAGTTTTCCATCTTTGCATTACTAAATGTAAGAGCGCACTGTAGTTTTTCTTAATGGAAACGCTCCAACTTACATCAAATATGATGCAGAAACGGGCCTATGGTCCGAGAATATAATCTCAGCCCGTTTGTAGCTTAGTTGCCGTATCCCCTTCCCATATGAAAGTATACGATCACACATGAAGAGAACATTTGGTTTAGCAAAAGATTAAGATATAAGAATAAGTAACAATATAAGTTAAATATATTTATTTCTAAATTGTGGACACACCATGCAGGGGTACGCCTACCAACTTTAGGATGCTTGCCATAATATATATCTGAATTTGGCTCATATTTATAAGTTGGTGGAAAAATTAAAACGCCTTCTGTCCACCCGTCAAAAGCTCCCCCTAGTTTTAGCTACAAATTCATTGTAATTGTTTTGAATCCAACAATATATGAGTATAAGGTAAAAATTATATGTGTTACAGTGTACAAGTTTATTAAGCAAAAAGTATGTATTACCGCTGAAGGCGGTAATTTCAGCTTGTTTACTTATAAACGAGTCAATAACGAGTCAATTCACACTGTGTTTTGTTAGCTAACAGGTCAAAAAGAGGTAAAAAAATCGAAGTTTTTTCTTGAGATAACAAGGCAAATATGTCAAAGGAGTCAAGTGTTTTTTTTTTATATATTGCTTTATTAGAAAAAACTAAAATAATGCATTTTTGGAAATCAAGTCACACGTTTCCTCATATGACAAATTAAGTCGGTAATTAAGATCTCCCAACCACAAAATTCGCCTGAATATTAGAAACTCAAATTGTAAGATGGCCTTGAAACTAAAAATTAAAACAGTTTTCATGTAACCAAATATGAGTGAACTTCAAATAATAACAACTAGTTTTTCCCCGCGGTGGAGGTTTTATGGTAAAATTTGTTTGTTATTGATTCGGCTCGTCGAAAATATGCAAAGCGAATACCGATACCGGTTTCAATAATTCCAGTATCGGCAATGATGTTATTCGCTCGTAATAGGTTCGGTTTTGGAATATGTTTACAGTAACTCATTAATATGCACTTCGCAACGTTTTTGTAGTGAAAACGAGCATTAAGTAACAAGAAAACGGGTATGCGTTCCTTGAGCATGAGTCGCGACGTTCCCGATGCAAGATACTAACCATCAGGTGTTGTATAATTCTTAACTCCTATGGTCGCAACTTACATTTTACATTATATGTATATGTTGAATCAAAGCAGTAATATGATTCCAGGATCTCTTATAAAAAATAGTTAACTAAAATTAATAAAGGATATAACTAGTGTTGGAAATAATTATATTATTATATATTATATGTTATAGAATTTGCAAAATTTGTTGCATTAAAGCTTCTACATCAAGCTTTCTAGATATATTATGTATCTTATGGTTGTGCCTAATGTAGGTTTACAACTTTGAGCCAAATGAGAGTACAAGGGATTATTGCATTGGGTGCCCTATGATAATGTCAAGCATAAAAACATGTGTAGTGGGGCTTGAACTTCAAGCCTCTCTTTTGGGTATTATACGACATGTGGCTCCTAGTATAGATATAATTTGTAACACTTGTATGCATTAAGCTATTGTACATCAAGCTTAATTGTTTTTATACTTAATGGTATTGTACAATGGTGTACAAACACTCCACGCTTTATATTACCCATTACCCAATACTTAAATTTGTAACATTTTTAGGGATAGATGTGTGGTAATTTATACTTTGTGAGTTTTTCAAAAAAAAATGTTTTTTTTTACTTTTAACCCAAAACTATTTGATTCTTTACCTTTAACCCAAAACTATTTGATTCTTTACTTTTCACCCAAAACTATTTGATTTTTTTTACTTTTGGCACCAAAACTTTTAATCTTTACTTTTACCCCAAAACTATTTGATTTTTTTGACTTTTAACCCCAAAACTTTTCATCTTTTACAATTTAACTTCACAACTTTTTTACTTTCAAATTTGGTCCTCTATACTTTTCATTTTTCGCAAAATTTTCGTTTACGTTCCGTTCTAAATTTGCGAGTTAACACGGCACAACATGTGTGTGTGGTTAAACGTTTTTACGTTGTCTATTTTTTCCGTTTGACAGGTTCATCGTAACACGTAGGTTCTAGATCGACTTATTTATTCTTTTTATATGTTTTACGTTTCGGTTTAATTTCTTCGCACTAACACCCCCCAACTTCAATTATGATGGTCATTAGCAGTAGTGTGACATTGGTGTTCGTCCCCACCATAACGCGGGTGTTTAATCCTAGTTTCAATCTAATTGAAACTTAGAAGAGGTAAAAAGGGGTTGGAAAAGAAAATATAAAAGATCCCACCAACCTTGTAAATTGTGTTATAGTATAATATAATATAATATACAAAATAAACATATCTAAATCCTAAACTTACTCATGATCCATAATGCTCTTTGGAAGTGCATCTTTTGACATTGAATTAAAACATTGTTGGGAAAAATTCGAAATTGTTTGGATAAATCTGAAGTCGTGTAATCACTATCAGATCAAACAATTGGAGTGGCTACCAAACTTTGATCGGATAAAATCAGAAAAATTCTAGATTTTTGTATGGCAATTTTTGATTGAGAGTCAAAAATCAAATTTCGATTATTTTGGCAGTTTTCATTGGGAGCGTATATGCAGTTTTCACAAACTGCAGGCAGTTTTTATTTTGCACAAACCACCTTTAGTCCCTTAAGTTTTCAAAAATGCATATTTAGCCCGAAATTCAATTTCTGATGCAGCTCGACCCCAGCCAGGGGCTCTGCCCCTTGGACCCCGCCAAGGGCTGCCGCCCCTTGGCCCCTGCCAAGGGGGCGCTGCCCCCTTGGATCCCCCGTTAGTCCCGATGACGTTCAAATAAGCGTGCACTCTTATTTGAACGTCACACGCAATCTCAAATTACACTAAAATATCCAACATACCTCCCCCATTTTAGTGTAATCAAGGATTACCTAACTTGTTCACAGCAATCAAACAAACTAATGCATAAATGAAATGTCGTGACGATTGAATTTCATATTAGTATATTACACATTCCAAATATTCGAATTTAAGGGTGTCTCTAAGGATTGAACCCTTAATATCCATACTGAATACATGAAGATAATATACACATTAGTTTACATACATAGATCTAACTTGACACTATCTTTTACTAGCCTATGTCCCTATCCTTCATAAGCATATCAAAGCCAAGTCCAAGCTTCTTGAAGCAGCTAAACTTCATGCTCATATAGGTAGCTCTTTTACTCTTGCACCTGCAAATGCAATTTTTCAAAAGAGCTATTAAGAAGATATACCTCAACCTTACTTAACTTGCAGATCTAAACACATACCTTTGGGATAATTTTAATGTTGTGTTCCAAACTCTAGATGTTAAGCTTTCCACATTGAATTATGCACCTAACGTCATATTAGGTGGGAATTGGGTATCTTAACATGAGAGTTTTCAGATGGACTTTAACCCTAATCCCACAGCTGATCCTTTCACGAGATCTCTAGTTAACCCTTTGGTTAAGTGATCAGCTAAGTTATGTTGAGTTCTCACATACTCAACCGAAATCGCACCATGCATGATGAGCTCACGAACCATGCTATGTCTCACACCTAAGTGTCTTGACTTGCCATTATACACTTGACTATACGCCTTAGCCAGTGTAGTTTCACTATCACACCTTATAGAAATGGGAGCCATTGGTTTTGGCCACAATGGAATCTCATAAATCAAGTTTCTTAGCCACTCGGCTTCTTTACAAGCTGCGGCTAACGCTACAAACTCAGACTCCATTGTTGAATCAGTTATGCAAGTCTGTTTCTTTGAAGCCCAAGAAATGGCACCTCCCCCAAGTAGGAATACCCAACCACTTGTGGAAGAATGATCTTCCTTATTGTTTATCCAACTTGCATCTGAATATCCTTCAATCACCGAAGGAAATCCAATGTAAGTTAGACCGTAATCCATGGTTCCTTTCAAGTATTTGAATACTCGACCTAGTGCTTGCCAGTGATGAGTACTAGGATTGCTAGTAAACCTACTAAGTTTTCAAGCAGCATACGCTGTATCTGGTCTGGTGCAGATCATAGCGTACATAAGTGATCCAATCGCTCTTGAGTACTCAAGTAGAGATACTGCAATGCCTTTATTAGGTAATAGCTTCAAACTAGGATCAACAGGAGTACTTGCGGGAGAACAATCCTTGAAATTGAACTTGTTCAAGATCTTCTCAATATAGTGTGATTGATAGATTGAAATGCCCATGTTCTCACGTTTGATTTTAATACCTAAAATCACCTCAGCCTCCCCCATATCTTTCATAGCAAACATAGATGATAAAAATTCTTTTGTTCTATTAACTTGATCTTGGTTAGTGCCAAAAATCAACATATCATCTACATACAAACAGATCAAGACTCCGTTTCCAGAAGCATCAAACTTGTTATAAACACATTTATCTGCTTGGTTTAAAGCAAAACCATTAGACAATACAATCTCATCAAACTTTTGATGCCACTGTTTGGGTGCTTGCTTCAAACCATAAAGAGATTTAATTAGTTTACACACCTTGTTTTCACTTCCAGGCATAACAAACCCTTCTGGCTGTTTCATGTAAATCTCCTCATCTAATTCACCATTTAAAAATACAGTCTTCACATCCATTTGGTGAATTACAAGATTATGTATAGCAGCAAGTGCTAATAATAATCTAATGGTGAATATCCTTGCTACAGGAGCATATGTATCAAAGAAGTCAATACCCTCCTTTTGTCTAAACCCTTGGATTACTAATCTGGCTTTGAACTTATCAATAGTACCATCCACCTTCATCTTCCTCTTGAAGATCCATTTACTTCCCAATGGTTTACAACCAGGAGGTAAATCCACCAATTTCTAAGTGTTATTTTGCAAAATAGAGTCCATTTCATCTTGGATGGCTTCTTTCCAAAATGAGATATCCCTTGAAGCCATTGCTTTACTATATGTCTTTGGATCCTCATCAACATTGAAACAATATTGATATTGAAAATTAATATCAATCCTAGATCCTTCAACTAAGTACAGTTGAAAATCGTCACCATAAGACTTGGCCTTTCTTTCTCTTGAACTCCTTCTTGGTTCAGTGCTAGTTGAAGGCATAATTTCTTTTCCACTAGAAATCTGGAGAGAAGGATTCATATCTTTTGGCCTAGGTATAGATGTGAATCTTTCTTCATAATATTCTACATTTCCACTTCTTACCTCAATAACCGTATGTACTGAAACGTGGTCATTTGGTTCTATTACATAGAACCTGTGAGCAAATGAGTGCTCAGCATATCCAATGAAAATGCATTCTATACCTCTTTCCCCTAAGTTTCTTATCTTAGGATCATTGAGCCTAACCACGGCTCTACACCCCAAACTCTTCGTTTTTGCAACTCGGTAGCTTTTTATACCAAAGCTCAAAAGGGGTTGTTTTGTTCCTTTTATTAGGAACCCGGTTTAACAAATAACAGGCTGTCAACATAGCCTCTCCCCAAAACCCATTATTTAAACCCGAATGGGACAGCATGGTATTAACCATCTCTTTTAGTGTCCTATTCTTCCTTTCCACCACACCATTTTGTTCCGGTGTGTAAGGAGCTGTGGTAAGGTGTATTATTCCAGTTGATTGGAAATATTCCGGATCAAAATACTCACCAACCTCTATCCGTATGTAGGGTTTTGATCAATTCACTTTAATGAAGCTCTACTTCTTGTTTATAGATTTTAAACTTTTCCAAAGCTTCATCTTTTGCATGTAACAAGTAAACGTAACAGAACCTAGTAGCATCATCTATAAAGGTTACAACATACTTCTTGTTACCTAATGATGGTGTACCATGAAAATCACATAGATCACTATGTATCAAATCTAACAATTTACTTTCTCTAGTAACATGTTGCAAGAATGGTTTTCTAGTTATTTTATTCAACTTGCAGATATGGCACTTTTCATTTGTTAAATTAACTGCCGGAATTAAGCTCATCTTAGACATTTCCATAAGTCGTTTATAATGTACATGTCCTAATCTAGCATGCCATAATTCAGATTTTGACGAATTTACACTAGATGACGAATCAATCATACAAACAGAATTATCACTAAACGCACTTTAGATTTAACATAATCATACCATTACATAAATAACCAAATCCGATAAAAGAACCATGTCTTGACAAGATATACTTGTCACATTCTAACATTTGTTTGTACCCGCAATTATTTAATACGATACCGGATAACAAGTTTTTCCGAATGCCGGGTACATACAATACATTACTTTTTCCAGAAGTAAATACTAGTACTACACTTCCAATTCTGTGGATTGGCTCGGTTGCAACATTTCCCATCTTTAAAACAGATCCATCTTCAATTAATGTAAGGTCCTTGAACCATCTTCGATCCTTACATACGTGACTTGTTGCTCCCGAGTCATACCACCAAGCAACAAAATCATCCTGCACATAAAATGCTTCAGAAATTAGTGAAACATAATTCACATCCGAATTATAATTAAATTTAATTTCTGACCTTGTTGCTTTGGATCCTTAGAGGATCCACCAGTGCCAGCTTCATTCTTGGCTTTACCAACACGACAATCTCTCTTGAAGTGTCCTGGTTTACCACACTTCCAACAGCCTTGATCATTGGTCTGTTTTGCATACTTCACAGCCTTGTTCTTCTTGTTAAACCACCTTGATACTTTCTTTTGTTGTTTCCCTTGTTAGAATTTTGAGACTAGGACCACTTTCTTCCACCATGTTAACAGAAGACCCACCAACGTGTTTATCTTTGTTAACATTTTCCATGGCCCTGACAAGACTCCTCAATTCGAAAACAACTTCCAAGTTCAACCAGATTCATTTCCTCCTTCTTGTGTTTTAAAGTATGTTTAAAATCTTTCCATGAATGAGGAAGTTTTGTCAATGATAGATGGAACAGAAATTGCTTCATCCATCTTCAAACCATGTTGTTCAAATTGACCCAGAATTCTTAGACATTCATTGTATTGTTCCATGATGGGTCTACCATCAACCATTTTATAATTTATAAAATCACTGACTAAGAATTTCTTACTAGATGTGTCTTCAGCCATGTATTTGGCCTCTATTAATTCCCACAGTTCTTTTGCAGATTCAACATTTTGATAAATATCGAAAAGAGAGTCACACATACCATTCAGAAATGCCCACGACAGATGTAATCAGCATTCAACCACTTTCCACGCTTCCTAGTTTGTTCCAGCGGTTCATCCACCACTTCCTCGGGCATCGGGTACTCAGAACGTACACCACTTTCAAAGTCGTCAACAGAAAATGCATCTTCTTTTGCCAGGACGAAAGTCTTGCCCTTCAAACTTGTCCAATTTAGCAAATTTGTTCGTCATAGCCTTCGAAGATTCACCACCGATTGTCATCTTCACTGAAATTGTTTGATCTTTGTTGGGAAAAATTCGAAATTGCTTGGATAAATATGAAGTCGTGTAATCACTATCAGATCAAACAATTGGAGTGGCTACCAATCTTTGATCGGATAAAATCAGAAAAATTCTGGATTTTTGTATGGCAATTGATGATTGAGAGTCAAAAATCAAATTTCGATTATTTTGGCAGTTTTCATTGGGAGCGTATATGCATTTTTCACAAACTACATGCAGTTTTTATTTTGCACAAACCACCTTTAGTCCCTTAAGTTTCCAAAAGTGCATATTTAGCCCGAAATTCAATTTCTGATGCAGCTTGACCCCAGCCAGGGCTCTGCCCCTTGGACCCCGCCAGGGGCTGCCGCCCCTTGGACCCTGCTCCAAGGGGCGCTGCCCCCGGACCCCTGCCAAGGGGGCACTGCCTCCTTGGATCCCCCGTTAGTCCCGATGACATCAAATAAGCGTGCACTCTTATTTGAACGTCACACGCAATCTCAAATTACACTAAAATATCCAACAAACATGTTCTTTTATATAGTTCTTGCACATCAGCATTCCTTTTAGCAATATCAATGTCCCTCTCACCAGATGCTAAATGAGTGCATAAGAAACAGAAATTTGTCTGATATATGGACATACTCACTGAGACAGACTCCTGCAAAGGATATACAAAATCATTACAAGTAATCAACTTCTAGTTATGTAAAGATGTAATATTTGGTCATTTTACTTGTTAATTAGTTCTTAAATAGCAGAATTTGCTAATTATCTTACTATTATAGAACTTCAAACAACAAAAGTACATCCACAATATTTGTACAAACTGTATTATTACAACTAGTTATCGTATTATAATTACTTCATGTCACATAATCATTGTCACCCTCAAAATCTTTGTTTTTTTTTTTCTGAAAAAACTTATACTAATTAGAAAGTTTCAAGAAAGGAAGAAAGAAACCTTATTACCTATGAAGCCATTCTTTCCGACGCCAACGGTTGACACATCTACATTTTGTATATGCTTCCTCAAGCTTCTATGAACCCAAATGGTGATAAATATACCAACCATTTGCTTGCTTACTATTTTGACATATTGTGATTTGGAATCCGTGAAAGAATCAACATGGTCTTCTGCATTTTCTTTAGAATCTGTTGTTGAAGAATCATTAGATGTGCATAATGCTACCTCAGTGTCGCTATCACTTTCTAATATCATGTTTACAGGTTGAATATCGTTTAGGGTTTTGCGAATGATGTTTTCCCATATCGGAATAGGTCGGGTGTCTTCAGAACCAATAACATAGCCAGCTTCCAAAGGTATGATTTCCTGAAAACTGCAAGAAAAGCATGCTTGTTAAGAGTAAAAAAAAAAAAAAAAAAAAGCTTGTATGTAAAACAGTATAGTTTTAAAGTTAAACTAAAATCCAATTTAAATGAAGATACTATTGAATTCAAACAACTAATCTTGTATACTTAAAAAATGAGTTAAAGAAGAGTTAAAACTTGTTTTACTTAAAATATTTACCTATAAAAATGTGGATACGTATACATAAAATTGAAAATCACATATAAATAACCTGATCAATCCAAGTAATCCCGAGTAGTCGCTAGTCCCCACCTCATCGGCCGACTAGCGACTAGCGAGTTCTCCAACCTTGATAAATAGATATAGTTACAAAATATTACCAAAATATGTTTTTCTAATAACTTGTTTTGTCTCTCCTAATATAATTGGATAAAAGCTACTAATAATAGCTAAGTAATGATGTTAAGTTAGTATCTAAAAATTATTATTAGAAGATTTCCGATATCAAAACAAATAAAAATGAGTTAAAATATACATTATTTTGTTGTCTTCGTCAAAATCGCTTATGTAATGGAACAATATGCTTTATGTAAATCTGATTCAATAAAGAAATAGTTTTATTTTGAGTTTTTAATCTTTGCATTGCCAAGCGGTGTAGATGATGCGGTAAATTTGTAAGGTTTGATTTTTTAATAAGTTTATGTGGAAACACAGACATAAAAAAAACTAATTATTTACAATGATTTATTACATAAAAAATGTCTGATGTAATCCAAAAAATATAGTTCTATTTTTAAAAATATAAAAATAAATACTGGTTTCGAATACAATGAAAGTGGCTTTTTAATCTACTTGTTTTTATTTTGTAAGAAAATGCCTTAAATTAAATACTCAAACTTGATGCATTTTATTTGACTTTTGTTTTAGAAAAAAAAATAAACTAATTTACGTAATTATATTACACATACATAGACATGATATATAGGCTTTTTACATACATAGACATGATATATAGGCTTTTTACGAGCATATGTGATATTACACATATAGTTTATTTAGCGTCTTATTTACAATGGTTTATTTGACATTTTATGAGCATATGTAGTATTAGATGTATGCACATACATTGTATAATGTATATATGCAAAAGTATTTTTTTTCAAAATATTTTGTATTGCATTTATGCACCATATCATGTATTGCCCATATATAATACAACATTTTTTACATTGCTGACCACAAGCAATTTCTATTGCGGCCTGCAACGTGTTTTTTCAATTTTGGATATATGTATATATTACATATAAATAACATAACTTCGGATTGAGTTTTTTAGTTTTCTTATTAAAAGTAGTTTTCTGATGATCCTTTGTATATATTTTGTATATATGCATCTATATTTTGGTAAAATTAGTTTTTGACTACAATTTAAAAGCCAAATTAAACAAATCAAATTCTACTATTTAACCTAAGATTTCCATTACAATATAAAAGGGCAAAATCGGGCACAAAAATGAAATTAAAAAATAAAATCTGAAAATAATAATTATTAAATAGTAATAGCATCTTTTCTTTAGTTATTATTGAGTTAGGTTTTGTACAGTAACATTAGGAGACAGACAAACACGTTTTATAAAAAAAAACCTTTTTTGATAAATACTTTTTTAACTACATTTAGTTGGTAAATAATTTCATAATTTTATATATGTATGTATTTGTATAATACACAAATATCTAGCCTCGTTTCCAAGTAATACCTATTGTTATCGTGTCAAACTAGTAATTATAAAAATACCTAAACACTGAAATGGATTAAGCCGTTTAAAAGTCACCCTTGGTGTACTAAAGAATTTACAAATTTCTAAGTTTCTTTATAACTTTAAATATATAACTTTAATGGCGGGATTTGAAGCAACTGATAATGTTGCTTCTTTATGATCTTAATGTCGCGGTAGGTAACATCCTCATGCACAACGTGTAGGGTAAGACTGCGTACATCAAATCGCATAAACCCTCTCCAGACCCTACATTTTTTTGATCATATTTATATTTAAACTTAAAAGAAAAACTTACCCAAACACATATACATCTGCAGGGTAGTCAATATCCAACCAGTCTCTGATATCCAGATCCTCTGATGGAAGTTCCCCTCCAGCATTCCAATTAGCAATACTCTATTATAAGTTCTATTATAAGTCTAAGAGGTACTACTTCATTAGATCAACTTAATTTGTATGATTTATGAATCATGTATAATATCCTGAGTTCGTTCGATTTAATCCGAAACTCATCTCCTTTCTTATCCTTGAATCCAGATTTATTTGGCCAATAAGACCTCACTTGCTTCTTCATCTTGTCCACAAATACTTTCAGCTGAACTCCTAATATGTTTCCCATCAAACTAGCTAGCAGCAAGTAACAACATCCACAAACATTATAAGATATGTAATGGCCCTTTAGATATTATTTATATATATATATATATATATATATATAATCAGTGTGTGTATATGGCATGGAACACATGGCCAGGATGCTAAATCGCTGTGTTCAAACCTAAAGACTCATCTTTATATAAAAAGTAATGTTATTCAAAGAATACTACAGAAAAGACCAAACCGTCTACTTTATTATAAACAAGTTGCTTTTTGTCATATATAATATAAATTATATTAAATATCACTGTAAAGAAGGAATTGTTTTGTCTTATTTCTTAACTAGTATTTTGACCCAACGCCGGTTGCGGCGGCGTTAAAACTTAAAGTAATTTGAATTGATACCGTTAAATATCTGATCCGGCTTGTTTCTGAACAAAACTTATGTTAAAATGTAGAGTAAATGAAAACATACATAAAATAAGCACGAAAACATATTATATTTGAGATGACTCATTACCGATAAAAAATTACGTCAAAATGTAATCTAACTTGAATTTATACCGTGACGTACTTATATAAAGCACGTAAGAAAATAGTATTTTTTAAAGTTAAAGAGTGGAACCGCGCGTTGTGGCGGCGCTGAAACGTAAAGTAACTCGACCTTATATATCGTCCAATGAAAACATATTATAAAAATGTACATAAAAGTAAGCATGAAAACGTATTGACAAAACGTAGACCAACCAAAAAAGATATAAAAATAAAGCACGAAAATGTATTATATTTGACTTACATACGCAAAAAAAAAAAGCACGAAAAACTCGAGAAGGTCAAAATAATATTTTATAAAGTTTTTATAAAGACCAGCAGTGTAAGTGAGGAACTTAAATGTTTAGGGTAGAAAATAAAAATAAAAAACCAAAAAGAACAAAAGATAAAGAAAAAACCTTGACAAAACGTAGAAGAAGAAAAAATAAACCTTGACAAAGCATAGCTATGGTGAATGCCCCTTCAAGAAATGTTATAACATAATATAATGATTACCTTTTCAAATTATTCATGTTTTCTTACAACTTTTTCATATTTATTGTGTTAATCGACATCGAGCGAAAAAACGTGCTCTTAGACAGTAACGAAATTGGGTATTGGGCTCACTAAAGGTCTAAACCTAATGCCAAAGAGGTTAATAACTAATCTAAACCATAAGAATAATTTTGTAAATAGGCCTATGTTGATGTTTGTGTAAATATACTCTATTAAAAAATATTTTACATATACATATCAGGTTTTATTATAAAAAACGTGTCCCTCAAAATATCAGGCTCTAGTATGTGGTCCTTTCCGCCCACCCTAAGGGCAGTATGAATCGACACATGACACATGCACTACCTAAACAATAAAACAAATAATTTATAGGCCCACTAGCAGTCGGCACCCGACACACTGCCATGCTAAAACAATATATATTTACAAATAAAAGTTAAGAAAAACGTGCATAAAGCATAGCGTTCATCATGGAATAATAACACAACAACAACAAAATAATAATAATAATAATAATAATAATAATAATAATAATAATAATAATAATAAAAAAGAGAACAAAACTAGATTAGTTTACTTGATATTTTATATGCAGAAGAATCCTGAGAATGCTGCTGTCACTAAACTTTTCTTGGATCAATCTGTATAAACAAATCAGACACGAAAAGATATAATATTAAAATGCAATAATGTATATATTTATAACTTCAACATTATACGCATCAATACTAAAACCAAATAACAAGATTTCCAAACCAAAGACATAATAATATTCTATCTTAATTGTAATAAACTTATCTTTACTTTTAAACAAAGCATATGCTATATTTATATGATCTGTAAAGCGTAGTGGGGTAACTGATAGAATAATATTTCTCTCTAAGTTGAATAACTAAAAACCATATTTCTTTTTATATAAAGTTTTAATTTTAATGAAAAGGTTAGTGATAAAGTAATCAACTAAAACTAATGATAATTATAATAAAATGTTTATTCTAATATTCATGTCAGCATCTAAATTAGCTATTGACACTTAATTTTGCAATATATTTATCGTTAAATGACACTTACTGATGATTGAGTCCCCATGTTTGTGTCCCCATGATAATTTGAAATTGTTTATAGGGTTAAAGATCAAATACAAAGTCTTTTTAAAATAAGAAGTCATAAGAAGGGTTTTAAACGGACTTCGATTGACCTCATTCAAGCAGCATTGAAGTTGTCTTATCGAACTCTACGATATAAGATTTTAGGTTTTTACTTTTAGATTTGTTTACATCATTGTGTCCATTTATTTATCATTGTGTCTTTTCTATATTTGTGTCGTGTCTTTTTTGTTCGACATTATATTATATTTTGCAATTCATTGTGTCTTTGTAGAATAACTTTACCCATAGTTTCTAACGGGCACTTATAAGTTATAAACAATATTTCGTTGTCTATTTAAATCGCTATTCATTTACGTGTTTCTGTACACTCCGTTTGTTCCAAGCAAATGCAAAATAGTTATGGCAGAGGTGTTGCTATCAAACGAAATGGATTCCTGGAAGTGGTCGGGTGTCGGGTACCTTCTCGGTTAAGAGAATGAAAGAAGATGATAGGGGTAGGTGTTGATGTCGGGACTGAACTCCTTCCTGAACCGGGTTATCTCAACTGTGCGGAACTCTCTCTTGGGATCCTTTTGAAGCTTTCAACACCTTTTCTGCACACTAAACAGCACTGTTAGTCTCGTCACAGGGAGAGGGAGGTCTCTGTGACCCGACTCCGGTGTGAGAGTAAGATTACCATTTTTAGAGAGAAGTGTTTGTAATATGTGGTAGATTGTGATTAACTTGCCTTAATGATCGTGATAAATGCTCTATTTATACTAAGGGGTGATTAGGTGGAATTTAATGCCTTTGTGGTGGTTTTTATGAGAGAGGTGTCTTTTGATTTGATAGACATGTACTTACTAGTCAGGTGGTCTTGTCATCTTTAAGGGTCAAGCCCTCGGTATCACATAGTCCGGTTCGGTCGTAGGGCTTCCTACGTCAACAATAGGTTCCTTGAATGTTATGGATTGGTGCAAGTGGGTGCCTCTTAAATGCAACATAATAGCATGGAAGGCCAACCTCGATAGACTAAAAACTAGGGTTAATCTAAGGAGGAGAAACATGAACATCCTTTTGGTTTTGTGCGAATATTGTGTTGAGTGTGAGAGAACTGCAGAGCATTTATTTACGGCTTGCATATTTTCTAATCGGGTATGGATGGGCTTTAGTATTTGGTGTGATACCCTTCGCTATACATATTCTCGGTTAAAGATCTTATGGAAGTGCACAAATTCTTAAATGTGGGGAAAAAAGCGAAAACGATCATTGATGGTCTGGTTATAATCACGTGTTGGTGCATATAGAAAGGAAGGAACGAGATGATTTTTCAAAATTTAAAATAAAATTCGCAAGACGTTTTGGGAGAAGTCAAGTCGAGTAGTTTTGTTTGGTTAAAAAATAGATCTTCTTTTAAGCCCCTTCGTTGGGAGGAATGGTGTAAAAACCCTTTGTGCATGTTGTAATTTCTTTTGCCTTTTGGATCGAGGGCGTGTTTGTATGTTTTGTCTCTTGCCCGTTTAGGTCGGTGACGTGTGTTGATGAAGTTTAATTTAAAAAAAAAACAAATGCAAAATTTCTATTGTGGTCTCAAAATTGCAGCATTATCTTTTCTACATTAAATTCAAATCCAACATTTTTTCTTTGCCTAATTATTACATGATAACGTTACTACACATGGAGTTATCTAATAAATAATGATATATATTAAGTTTATATAAAAATTAAATGCAAATATTAAATGTGAAGCATTTTATTCGTTGAAACTTATTCTTTTTTTTTCCTACAAAAAGTTTCTTCTTATTTGAATCTCCATTGTATATGTTTATGTATGGTTATATGTATATGTATCCCTCTCCATTTTGCTTGTATGAGGAAGGTAGGATTGTAGCTGCTGCACTTCTTCCATATTGTTATGATTGTTTGAAGAAATGTGTGTAGAATAAACTTCAGTTTTCTATCATTATTGTTATGATTGGAACTAAGAAAAATGGTTCTTGTATTAATCATTGTTAAGATGATGTTTTAGACCGAACCATGGCCGACGACAGTCAACATGCTTAAACTTGAATCATCACTTTGATATTTATATCGAAGCAAGTCAGGGGGTTTGAGGTTATGTGGTTCGGCTCATTGTTTGGTGTTGAGAATTTAACGGGTGGGTTGACAGGTTGGAACTTGGAACCAGGCAGTTACACCAGCAGTTTAACCTTTTTTATTTATTTATCTTTTAGAATATACAACTATGTATATGTATTATATTTATTAGCACCTTTATATAAAAATTTCAAAACAGCTAATTTATGAATTAAAAGAATCTGTATGAATCACTAAACCTAAATTGTCAAACCTCTAAAATGATAATCAACCTGACCAGCGAAACTCAGCCGGATTGATTTGTTGTTTAACAAAACCATAGTTAGCCGTTCGACCTAAACTTTTTGTTGAACCCAGTCAAACGTGACCATGAACGTCAATCCTCACCGTTATACTTTTGTCAGGGGTGAGTATATATAGGTTGGTTTTTACTAAAAACGAACCTAAAACTGAAAATCCCAATTATTTAGAAATGGAAACCAATCGGAATTTGTTACAGTGTGTTTGGCTAAGGGATGCCTTAGAATGACCATGTCATCCATTGCCCCAACACATATTCACTTGGCTGCAAACGAACCAAATGAATACAAACACAACCTTGTTCGTGTTCGTTTGTTAAAGAAATAATGTGTTCACAAACTGTTCATGAACACTTATCCAACAGGATTTTTGTTCGTGTTCGTTCATTAAGGAAATGCACGTGTTCATTTGTGTATGTGTACCAGACAAAAGCAACACAAACGAACGTTCATGAACATAGAAGAACATAAATGAAGGCAAACAAACACAAACAAACGTTCATGAACATAAACGAACACAAACCACGCCTGTCATTACAAATAACATAAGCGCAAAAACCCTAAATCGGAGACTTAAATGAGAGGAGGGCGTAGACGCGTCTACTTGTAATGAAGGGGGAACGACAATTTTTAATAAGGGTTTCCAGCAAGTAAGAAGTAACATGAACAGGGGCCGCGTTCACGAACTATACGCTGAAGTTTGGTTCGTTTGCAGCAGCCCTACTTCTATGACTATCCCCATTTTCCTGTCTGTTCACATACATTATCTCTTCCTAAATCCCTCTTCTCCCCTCCTTTCCACTCACAACCATCGGTTTTTGTTGTTCCTTAGTGAAGAGATGTGGTCCTGAAACCCCCCCCCCCCCCCAAACCTCTGTGATGCAGGGACGAGTGACGCAACAACGATGTGAGATTTTGAAAAGGTTTTGATTGACGCAACAACACTACGGCACTGAATTCTTGTTTTACTAGGACGGGTAGGGCCTGGTTTTTCATCTCGCCAAGGACCCAAACTTTTTTAAACATTCTCGGAGATGGCCCTAGTTAAAAGTAACAGATTAAATAACTACAGCTAGAAAGTAAAACAGAATGCACAAACACATACAGTTCCTAGAAAAAATGAGAGCTGCCAGAATGAACAACCATGATTTACTTTGATCAAAATGGGTCGTGTCGGCATACCTTTTAAACATTTACCTTTTATTTTTTATAGACAGAAACTTGATTACAGAAACTGTATTATTGCAAATATAATCAAATTTCTTTAAATATAGCCATTTACAAGGTAGTTTGTTTTTTAATACACATTACCTCTAAAGTTAACCACATTAAGTTTAGAAAGAATCAAGTTTAATAAGAAAAGAGTAAACTGCCAAAATAGTCCATGAGGTTTGGTCACTTTTGCCATTTTAGTCTAAAACTCAAACCTGTTGAATCTGGGTCCATGTGGTTTCAATTTTGTTACCATTTTCATCCAAAATCAAAATCTGGTCAGATTTTTCGTTTTGTCTTTTTTCTCCCTTTTAACGAAGGGCAAAATGGTCTTTTAACGTTTTATTATAACAAATTAAAAATTTGACCATTTTTTCCTTCGTTAAAAGGGAGAAAAAAGACCAAAAAAAACTGGATGTTAACTGAAAAATCTGACCAGATTTTGATTTTGGACGAAAATGGCAACAAAATTGAAACCACGGGGACCCAAATTCAAAAGGTTTGAGTTTTGGACTAAAGTGGCAAAAGTGATCAAACCTCAGGGACCATTTTGGCAATTTAAGAAAAAACTAATAGGTAACAGTAGAAAACAAGAAGAAAATACTCAGAAATTCCACAGCCGCGTCCTTGAGGCTGACTTTTCGCAAATGATTTTTAACCTTAATCGCCACATTCACAATCACTCAAGTAACGTACAACCCAACGATCATTGCAGAATCTCCTACAAAACAGAGTCAGAGACCAGAGAAAGATCTATTAATATTAGGCATGCAGTTAAGAAGTAGAGGTGGCAAGATGAGGACTTGTTACGAGTTAGATAACATGTCAAATGGATCGGGTTGAAAAAGGCCAGGACAGATTTGGGTTCACCTTGGAACAATATCTTGTCCATTTCTAAAAAAAATATGTCATTGAGATTACAAAAATAATATTGTTTAATAACTATCTAAATATCTTGAGTAAAACGAATTAGGGGAGCGTATGCATTTAAAAAGGAGGTTTGGCAATTCAACCCGTTTGAGATAAAACACAACTCAAATCAATCCATTCAGAAGTAAATGGGTCAAAATTTCTAGCTCTAAGAAAGCATTAAATTGAACTAAAAAATTACCTTCAACGTATTCCGTGAGGTAGAGAAGTCTCAAGTAGCTCCAAAACTGTCCACAATCACGACTAACATTGAAGGTTTAGGCAATAGATTTGATGTAAAAAGTGCTAGTTGTTGGACTTGTAAAGAAACATTTTTTGAACAACGTTTTAAGGGACAACACAGAATCGGTGCCAAGCGGGAGGTTCACATTTCCACTATGGGAGCTAAGAAGTTGCTTCAGAAGATTGTGGGTTAAAGATGTGAATACGGTCACCGTCAAAATCGGCACTCAGGGCCCACGTTTGATTTTGAAAGTGTGATCGTCACGTACAATGCTTGTAAAGAATGTTTGTGGGTCGTTGGTGCCCTATTGATGAAAATGAGATCACCCTCCATGATTTTTCTTTGGCTATTGCAAGTTCCACACCAGAAACCGCTGAAAAAACTGCAAAAATCATCAAAAACAGATATTATTATTATTATTTATTTCTAGTGTCCCAAAAAACCTAGAAATATAACTCATAGTTCAATGTCAAATGATTTGACAAAAGCGACATGAAGGCTTTCAGCACCTATTTGTGATAAGTGAGTGAACATTTCTCTGTCTATGCGTTCCAATATATGCCAAAGTGCTTCTAATTGCTTCATCATACCCGTTGTTCTTCCTTTTAAAAATTTTCACGCTTGACAAGGGAAACTAAATAAAATATAAAAGTATAAGTGAACATGGTATACACACACAAAATAATAGGAGAAAAAAAATCAAGATTAGGAATACCGTTCTTCTTACAAACATCTCAAGCACCATAAAGCATCAGCATTATCCTCAAGTAGTGCAATAAAAGTAGATAACAAATCACACATACCTGCAATCCGAGTTGTATTATCTTCATAATCAACCAGAAACAAAAACATAATAAAAAAGGGACGAAAAAGCCCAAACTATAACCTTGACAATATCTGATCCGTAATTTCCAGAACAATTTCCGGAGCAATTTTGAGAACAATGCCTGATTAACTGCTTCTGAAACAGGTTCGATTCTTTTTGTGTTTTAAAATGTTCAATTTCTTCAAAGCAACGATAAAGCTATTCGCCGTGTCTTGAGCGACCTCATTTTCGGATAACAAACCCCTTTCACATAAATCATTTGAAATCATTTCCACATCTGGGAAATCATTTTTATTGCAAAAAGACTCGATTACAACACAAAAAGTGTTGACCGTTGGACATATGCCTCTTTTCTTCATTTCCTTGTATAGCTTCAACTCTCCAACCAGATCACCGTTTTCACAAAAACCGGTTATTATAACATTATACGTCACAACATCGATTCTAACATTATGGATTTCCATAATGTGTTTTAACTTCAACGCCTCTATAAACTCGCGTTTTTTGCAAAAAGAATGAATTAACGTTGTAAAGGTAGCGGTTGTCGGAACGAGTTTTCCTCTAAGCATACAATCAAGAACCAAAAGGGCTTCTTCAAGTTTTCCTTTTTGTGCAAGCCCACGAACCATAGCACTTTCAGCTTCGTTACTTGATATCACACCAGACGATTTAATTTCATTTTTTAGCTTATCGCCCCTTTAACGTCTCCCGCTTTACACATATCAGTAATTAACCGAACAACTTGCTTTTCACCAGGAATAAAACCTTTTTCCAACATCTCATTGAGAAACAGAATCGACGCCCGCAACCATACGTTTCTTTAATTCCTTTAAGAATGATATTAAACGTATCTTGATCAGGCAAAACTCTTAACACGTTCAAAATATCCAAAAATTCAAAAGCTTTCGCAACTGATGTTTTTCACTGCATTTCAAGATTATCATATCAGGTGTGAACTTATCAGGAAACACACCTTTCAAGATCATATTTTTCAACATTTTCGAAGCGAAATCAAGCATACCCACCTTACAAATTCCATAAAGTAGCGCATGACATGTTCTTTTATCGGGAACAAAACCGTTTCTCAAAAGGGCACCGTATACATTAAAGCTTCTTGATATATCACCCTGTTTTGAGTACCCATGTAAGAGAATGTTATACGTTGCTAAATTAGGTGACAAAACTCCATCTTTCATACGAGAAAATAAACCATAAACCATAGACATGTTTCCCATTCTCGAATAACCATCCATCAGTACATTGAGTAGAACCATATCGGCAGACAGACCCTCTGCCATCATCTTTTGGTGGTAAAAAGCAGCGGTCTTCAGCTGGCCCGCTCTAAAAAGTCCATTGATTAAGCACGTGTACGTTACGATGTTGGGTGAAAGAGCACCTTTCTCCGTCCATTTTTCGGAAAGAAGAATGGAAATGACCATTTTACCCTTCTTACACAAATTGGCAAGTAGACATGTATATGTATGACTATCGGGAATCACATTGTTACGGACCATGTCTTTCAACAAGAAAACCGTAGCTTGTAAATTCCCAGATTTACAAGCTTCTGCCATTAACATATTGTAAGAAACTGCATCTAAAGCATATGGAATAGATCGTATACCCTTCAAGAATTTTCTCGCTTCTTCAAAATTCCCACCGTAAAAAAGTGCTTTTAGTAGACTTCTGTGCGTCTGAGCACTAGGGTGTTGGCCGTATTTGAGCATTTCCTCAAAAAATTCAAACGCTTTTAACCCATTTCCTATACGTACATAGCGGTTAATAATGAAGTTGAAAGTTGAGGTATTGGGGAAAACACCAATTCTACCCATGTGCTTAATGAACTCCACTGCATCTTCCACCCTTGACTTTTACAAAGTGAGTCAACTAACGTATTACACAAGAAAAGATCCGGGTCAATGCCAGTAAAACTCATAATCTTATAAAATTGCATCGCTTCATTCACCATTCCGTGGTTGCAATAATCATAAACCAATGTCGAATACATCACTTTGTTTGGCGTCACGCCTGATTTATACATTTTGCTCATTAACTCCTTTGCGGTTTTAAACTTCCCGTCTCTACAAAATCCATTTATGAGTACCGCATACGTAACGACATCCGCATCGATACCATTTTGGATCATTTTATCAAGAACTTGCACACCTTCTCTAAACCTTCTACTTTCGATAAACCCCTTGATCAACATCGTATATGAAATACGGCCAACGATAATTCCATTCATTCTCATGCTTTCTAAAAGACTATAAGCTAGATCTAATTCTCCGAGTTTACATAATCCGTTCAAAATAACTCTGTAACTAACTTCGTTAGGCCTTAATCCCCTTGCTTCCATTGCGTTCAAAAGTTTTGTCGCTTCTTGAAAACTATTTTCTCGACAATAACCGTCAATCAAAGAATTATACGTTACAAAATTAGGGGAAATTTTAAAGTTTAACATTTCGTTGAAAACATGAACCGCAACCCTTAATTTACCTTCTTTAACAAACCCTTTTACAAGAGTGTTATAAGTGACCTCATTTGGGAAAAGCGGCTTTTTTCTCATTTTTTTCAACAACAAATAACCTTTCGCGCTCCTATTATTTTTACATAAATTATCTATCAACATGTTATATGTACATATATCTGCCTCAAGTCCCTTACAACCCATGTGATCAACCAACTCTAGTCTTCCCTTTTTGAAATACCACTTAAGCAAAGTATTGTACGTAACTAAATTCGGTACACAGCCGCTTTCTTCCATTTTTCGAACAAGATGTTGAGCTTTCGTAACATTCCCGTTAGCGCAAAGAGTATCTACAAGTATATTAAACGTAGCAACATTCGGGCATACATTCAACGAAAGCATTTCTTTAAAAACAACCAAGCGTCGTATAATCTTCTTTGCCCATTGCGTATAAAATCAGGTTGCAAGTATAAACAGACGGGTTAAACCCTCGAATCCCCATCAAACGAAAAATCTCCAAACCACTTTTAACCAAAGATTCTTGCAAGTAAACCCTAATCAAAACTTCGAAAACAGCGGGATTCGATTTACAAAGCGGGTAAGTCTCCATCAAAACCGAAAAAACGGAGTTTGGACCAATACCCATGTCGGATAAACGCGTTAAAATCGATTTAGCAGAAGCATGCATCCTTGATTTCACTAATATATGAACAGTTATACAGTATATGTAAGTAAGATTTTTCAATTCTTGAAAAGGGGGTTGCTTGATTACCCAATTGAGAAACTTTAAAGCTAGTCTTCCATGAACTTGCCTGAGTGAAACCCTTTTGTAATTCATTTGATTTAAAGATTCCCATCTGCTAATTGTTAGAATTGCATAGATACTGTTCTCCAGTTCCAACCCTAGGTTTTATAACAAAAACCCATAAACAATACTTCAAATTATGCTAAAAATAGTGAGATAATTAACCAAAGAAACAAAAAAAGGAAAGAACTTTACCATCATTAAGGGAGTTTCTTGAAGTTTTGAGGATACCCATGTGGGAGAAGTGCCTAAAGGTTGTAACTTTCTTCGAGATTGTGGAGATTTTGGAAGTGTGTAACATAATTGGTGTTTCTTGAAGGTGAATTCAGTATGATTGAAGGTGGGAATGATGATATTGATGATGTTTATTTGAGGGTGTCTAACAGAAGGAAGAAACAAGCAGGAAAATGGTTTTAATTCTTCAATTCAGAGTAGGTGTTAACAGAGGATGCTCACAGTTTTGGTTTCCATTTGAGCAAATGAAAATGAAGGGGTTTGTGGTTTCATCATGTTTTGGGCTTATGTTTAGGGAGGGTCTTTTAAATACAAAGTCTATAAAAAATGGTAATAGCTAGGCAAACCGAACGTTCAATGAATCGTTCTGGATGTTTGTTTACGTTTATTTTGTTTAGTAAGAAATTATGTTTGATTAATTAAATTAATGAACATGAACAGAAAATATGTTTGTTCAGTTGTATTCGTAAATGCTAGTTCATTTACGTCAGTAATATATGGTCACTATAGGTTTTTATAAATAACATTTGTATTTTTTAGTTTGTTATTTAAATATTTCAACTTTCTATATCTTTTAATTTTTGAAACCCTATGGTATAGGAAGTTCAAAATTCACAAATCATAAATGACGTGTGATCCGTTTACAACTTATGCTTAGTACTTAAACAGTTAAACTTAATTTATTTTTTGGATGGTTTAATGTTTGAGGTTAACAATGTTGTTTTTTTCACATTAACATGTGTTCGTTTAGAAAGTTAACGAACGAACACAATGAACACGAACAAATTCATAATGAACAAACGCAAACATGAAATTCCGTTCGGCTAGTGTTAGTGAACAAGTTCAATGATAAACGAACGAACATGTACAAGGCTTCCTTCAGTTCGATTCGTTTAGAGCCCTAGTAATAACATTTCATACAGTGGTTAGAGCGTCCACAAATGCTAAAGTTTTCAAACGCTTACAAATACGTCACCTTAACTGTTACATCAGATTTCATACATCCTTCAAAAACACTTGTTTTCCACAACTCTACCTCCTTTTTCAAACATCTACCTTTTTATATAAGAAATATTAAAATAATATTGTTTGTGTATGTGGAGCCCATTATATCGTTTGGAAAGGGTTTGGAACTCCGGACAAAGCAAGCATCGGGGGAGGTTTGGAAATCCAGTCAGATGCTCTACCAAGTTTTATAGTCATAGTTTTCTACGTTAAAAATTGATTTTGTATTGAACACAAGAGAGAGAGGGACGTCCGTAAACCTTTTATTTGAATATTTATGCTGTGACATTTTGGTTGATATTTAAAAATCAACTTTGAATACAAGTATAAGAAAGATCATTTTTGCAAACTTACAAATCATGTATTCTTATTAGCTGTAAGAGGTTATCACACAGGTTCAACAAACAAATACTTTAGGGGAGGAACTAAAACAATGAAAGGATATGTTTTCCCACTTCTAATAAGTTCTCAAATTATAACAATTTAAATGATTATCACAAACAAAAATCATATAACTTAAGTTAAAAATAACAACCCAGTTTCTAGCAAGATAACAGTTTGTGTAGTTTCCTTTTTTTTGTATAATACTTGGGAAAATGGCTTGCTTACACCTTATCATCGGTTTCGGAAGCTTCTAGAAGCGAGTCTTTTTTCGGTTGACTAGTTTTGGGAAGTGAATAAGATCGACGTTCTTTACCACCGGGTTTCGATGAGGGTTCCCGTACCAAATCATGCCCAAAATTGCTATAATCATCCCAAGAACCACGTGTAGATTGAGTCCTTCTCTACCGAAAAAGACGAACCCAAGTGTGAGCACGAGTATGGTTTTCATGTGACCGAGGACTTGGAATGTGACCGCAGTGAACCGCCCGATGCAGATGAATTGGCTCAGATTGGTCCCAATTGCAATGGTGCATGATAGGAATAAGAATAACTGCAAATAAACGGTGTAGTTGTTATGATAGTCAAAGTCAAAGTCTCAAACACCTTAAACAGACGGGTTTTTAAACAGTATCATACATGTTCATACTTAATGCAGTCGCAAAAAGGAGCTCATGAGTATGCTTGTACCATATATCTACGGTTAATAATATATCTCTAACGGGTGGGACAGATTACATAAGATAAAAACTAAAAGGAAACATGAACAATTTATAAAAACTTCTTTAAATCTCTCTATACGATAAACTAGATTGTCATCAAAAATACTTATTTTTCGTAGTTATTTCACACACTTATTATCTATTATGATTATATAAAAAATGGATAAAAGGATGTTTCAAGTCGACCCACCCACATTGGCCCGTACCAATTCTGAAAATGATTAAACACAATCAACCGCTACCAATGCAATAACAAATATGTATGATGATGCTATATTTTGTATGTAACTGTCTATGTAGAAGCATGAACAACGCAAAAGATGGTGGTTTCACAGTTAGGGTCAAGACTAAATTTGATAAGGTTATAGTGTACTAACCGAAGATGCTGTATCAAACTTAAAAGCATCGACTCTCTTATTAGTCAGCCAGTAATCCACAAAGGGGCCCAATAGTAGCAGGGATCCAGCCTGGATCGGAGCAGTATGTCCTAACAGATTAAAAGAACTCAACTGGTATTTCCTTTGAAGATGATGAACATACTGCATAAAAATTTGGAGTTAGCATAAGAGAGAATGATCAACTTCTATAGAATGAGAAGCATAACAGGTGGGTCGGGCGGGTCAAGTATGCAGGTCCAAACGGTTTAAGCCCGCCCACCAATACTTTTATGTATTTTGCAAGTAGCTATTATATTAGATAATAGATAACAAAGACTGTATTATTAAGTATTACGCTGTATTTTTGACCCATTTTTACTGTTCAATCCATTTGACCCATTCATTTAACTAACTTTGTAATTTTGTATTAATAAGAATATAAAAGAACTTACTCATTTCCATATAAACTATTTGAAATTGCCACCTTTAGGTGTTGCTATATTCATCCACGAGTGTATTTTTATGTTGTACTTTAAAATATTATAATCTAGATAATCTACAGAATGGAAAACTTACGTATTGTTGAAGAGCTGTACTCCATACGGCAATAACAGCAGCAATAAAACCTTTGGTATTAACACTCACATCAGTAACAGTGCAGACAGCAACACCCAGAAGAACAATTAAAATACTGAGTTTTGTATCTCTTGAATATCTTATCTTATCAAAAGCAACTTCCAACAAGCAGGATACAGGGATCATACCCAGTTTTGCTATCTGACAAAAGATAGTATAAACTAGTTAAACAAAGTATAAATTACCATGATAATGACTAAAGAATTATAAATGTTGTAATATTACTTGGTAGAATCCCACAGAGTTCCACATTAGACTAACATTCATTCCAACAATTGAGAAGTTGGCGAATAAGACAAATTTCAGAAGATCTGGAACGGGTAGATGAGAAGGTTGGATGTAACCCAACCACCTAAGAACAATAGTCATCAAGGTTGTCGTAACAAAATGTAATCCTGTTAACGTTGTTGCTGCATACAAAGAATAAATAAATGTCATTACCATTTTCACAGCAACATCAAATAGAAAATTTAAATATAGAACTTACCAAATGTGAAACCATATGTGGCCATTAAAGCTTTGTTCACAATGATAATCCCGACAGAAGTGACTATGTTGAACATCCATGCCGCAATGTCGATTACTGCCTTTTTATCAGCCTTACTTGATGGAGTCATTTTCACTATACTTTGGTATTCTTGTACAGAAGAATGTTTACCCCTTGTGAATGAAAAAATAGATTTCTGCAATTCCACATTACCCAAGGAAGCTTTCTTGTTTTGTCACTTGTATCTTATGAAATAGATAAAAGATTAACAATAAGCAATATAGCATAGCAAGCATCGACTGAAATCAAACAAAATATCAAAAGAGAAGTAATGCAGTAATTCGAGGAAATAAAGATGTTACAATTGTTAAATACTCTAAATATTGGTACGCAGAATCCACGAAATTTAATATTTAGAAATTTGCATACATGGAGTCCAACTACCACAAAAACTAATAAAAATATACTTCAACTAGAGCAAAATTATCACAAAACAAACTGTTTAATATAGTGTCTAATTTCAGAAAGTTTCAAGGGTAATTCCAAAACTAGATCAGGAAGTAGTACGTATAGATTAAAGCACCTAAATTTGCAAAGAAATGGCTCTTAAAACCTAAAAACTAAATAGGTAGTGTAAATCTTAATCACAAAAAGATTATGATATGCTCTATCATCTACGATAATCAAAATCAATAGCATAGCAATCTGCTATGGACAGGAAATCAATTCATTGATAATGATTAACAGTGATTCCTAAACTAATGAGTTAAATGCTTGGTTGGTCCCTGTGGTTTGCAAAAATTGCAGATTTGGTCCTAGTGGTTTCCTAATTACACGCGTGGTACCAAAACACTTAAATTGACTACATTTAGTCAAAACCTACATGTGATTCATAAACTAATCAGATCAACCAAATATCAATAAACTTAAAAGTTCCAACTAATCATCCAACCACAAGTAAACACATGGATGACTATGTAATCAAATATAATCATATAAAAAAAATCTAAATAGTCAATCAGCACCACACATGTCAACTTCCAAATCATAATAACGTGCATAAATCTCATACACGCAGTTCCGTATGCTAAAATAACATCCACATCCACATCTAATTTGTACAAAAATCAGATAATTATAATCACACTTCCATCACAACTCAACTTCACTGACAAAACTACAAATCTCACGTATTCGATCCGTTTCAACTCAATCAATTAACATCAAATCAACACAAAACTTCAGTCGATGAAAATGCAGAGTTAGATCCACAAATAACCAGATCGAAACTCTATACGACCACTTGAAATCAATCAATGAAACTAATCAGCAGTTAAGTTAGATCGTAATAAGCGGCGTGATTTGTGAAGTGATTTCAGATCTACAAACGGCGAACTGTATGTAAAGGTTTGGAAATTCATAGGAAATTGAGGAAGAAAAAGTAGCAGAAAGATACCTTGATGAATTGAGATGTTGAGAATGAAATGAATGGATCGGTTGTTCACACGATGTGGTGGTGGTGGGGTGGTGGTGGGGTTTAAGGGAAAGGAGTTTGACTGAAATAAACCCACAAACCCAATGAAGGAAGAGGAGTGGCACGTTCCGCTAATTATTTCCTCCTCTTTTTATTTCCTTTTATATTATATATATATATATATATATATATATATATATATATAATTATTTTATTTTATTTTAAATATAATTATTTTATTATTATTATTTTATAAAGATAGTAAACGGTCACTAGTGTTTATGACTTTATGTGATATTTTAATACATCCTTTATTTCGGTTTGAAGAAATGTATTTGATGTAGAAATAAAATATCTGGAATTGTTATCGTATCGTATCATTTTTTACTAACGTGGTATTTACTTTTTGTATTTTTGGGGACCAGTGCTCGTACGGTATGTTGGGTCAATTTACCTTTGAGTATCAGTATCGTGTCGTACCAGCCACTTTTGGTATAGATACCAGTATTATTTTTTGTGTTTTCCGGGATCGGTACTTTCGGTTTAATACTAGTAGATGATGAGCTCTTCTCTAGTTTTAAGCCTCCTTTTAGATTGGAGTTATTGGTTCGATCAAGAAAAGTTAACGTTTGGATTAGATGGGTGAACCGTATTCGAGAAGGTATTTATCCTTCTTCTGACAAGCAATGCACTTTCAATCAGTATTGGAAAGAGGTGCTAAATCATTTCTTTCTTCCTTTACTTGTTGTTTGTCGATGTAAAATAATGTCCCATTCAATAGAAAATTATTGAAGTGAAAAAAAATCGATTTCTTGCCATTATGCGTTTAGGGCGATAAACTAAGGATCGGGTAAAATGTGAATCTGATAAGTTAGTTTCTAATAATTCATAAAATTGATTAGAATATCGCCGCAATTGTAAGTAGATTATTCATTAGTTGTTTTCTTTTCAAAATCTTATTTACTAATTTATACTATTTTATGTTTATTCAAGTTTTTAAGTTTACATGTTTATTCTTAATAACGTTATAATATCAAAATTGATAATAATTTATAAAATTTCTTTATTTTACCTTATTGGTTATTGTTTAAGGTGGATAAGTTCATTAAGCTATGTATTAACTGTGAACCCAAAGATGTATATTATGATTGGGTATTTTTAATAGAAGTTGCAATAGTATTAACTTTATAATTATTATAGAGATATTGTATCAAAAGAATATAAGCTTTATAACATATATACTGGATATAGATCTGCAATAGGCTCAATCTTGCTCTCTAATCAGTTTTTTAGCATATGGCAAGTAACATTGACATAAAGGCAAAAGGATGTTGTGAAAGGGGACCTAAGTTTGAATCGGGAAACTCGCTCTAACACCTAGTTTATGTATGATATTAGGGGTGAGACTCGCTCTATGAGATGACTAAATCTAACTCTTCGTACATGCTTGAGTCCAACCCGAGAAAGACCTACGAGACTATCATATATGAATATGATGTTGAAAGTAGGATGATGTGTGGGAGTGTAGAATTTCATATCAAGCTATGTTAACATTTATGAAGTAAATTGTTATTTATAGTGAGGGAGCCGAGTATTACTGTATTGAACTTATATATTGGACAAGTGAGGGGGTTTAGTGGTTGAGCTGTTGTTTGGTGATATTATAGAGATATAAAGGAGACTATGGTGTGTGTGGTTGCTTTGCAAGGTGCATCCGAGTAACTTTCTTGGGCTTGTCAAGATGGATGCCCTAAATACGAACTAAGGCCAATTATTTATTGAATCTCAATGTATGTGCATAATTATATGTAGACAAGCCTATTGTATAATTACTATGCTTTATGCATATAGATCGTAAAATTCTTGTAACACTTTTTATTTATTGATATTACATTTGCTTGACTTTTATTTGACATTTAATAAAATCCAATTACTAATTTATCTCAATACATTTTGTTGGCCACTTGTATGTTGAGGTTGTTTACTTATGTGTAGTTGATTTCTTGGTTTCATATGACATGTACGTCAAACTTGAGAATGTGATTGGATTGATTAAATGCTTAGGTTTACTATTTGCATTTAGGTTATGTGGTGTGGTTATCACTATAACCATCTTCCACGTTAGTGTGTATGTTACCCCACCCTCATTCACCAACCTATATGGTGTAAACTATGACCCGTACTATAATCCATTGCCCTCCCTCATCAATCAAAATCCCATAACTAATTGAAAGAGAATCATGGTTGTCATAGATTAAACTATGCGAACCACTATGGTTTGGGAAGAGGTTGGTGTACCACAAAAACCATGTCTCGCGTGGCAATCCATGATCTAAGCCACCATCCCCATACCCAATAAGCTTTAGTAATGGCTCATATGTAACTTATCTATGCTAATTATAAATGAATCAAAATTAATGCATAATTTGTGGTTGTTGGTTATGCAAAAGTCTATGGCTACTTTATGACAATAATAAAGTTAGATCATCTTGACTAAAAAATTAAATCCAGATGGGATTTATAAGTCAAATAATAAAGTGTATTATGTATTAAAGGATAATTATACAAGCTAGTAATTGTCTATTATTAATTAATTTAAGACTCGATTTCATGCATCATCCTACATTGTTTTTTGTTTATAGAAAACTTGGATACTTTGAAGCTTTGACAAGAATCGTTTGTAAGGAAGTACTTATTGTCATTGTCAATATTAATTTTCTAGAAGTATAATGAGAGACAAAAATATTGGATTTCACCCGAGGGCTTTCCTTGGGAGTAATTTGAAATATTGATTTAGCAAATTGTAATGTTTTTTGTGTGAATTCACGTGAAGTAATACAATAACATCTTTGTCTAGTGGTTAATAGAAAGAGATTTTACGATTGCAAGTGTAACATGTGAGAACTCTTTACGATTTGAAACATAACTTTTTCATGGGCATTTGTTTGTTAGGTGTGTGAAGTGTGTCTTTGCTTATATGGGTGGTTAGGTGGGCTTGAGACATGGTGATGGTTACGTTCACATGAAGTTGACTTTCACGACAAGGTAAGCATCGTAAATAGCGTCCTGATATGGTGGTATGCACACAAGTTTGGTTTCGGGCAAGAAATAGTTGCAATCCTCAATCAACCTTTTGATCACCATGCCTGTTGTCTATATACAAATTATATCATGAACGTATGAAACATAAACTCGTAGTACTTTGTTTTAATCTAACTCACTGTAATCTTGTTTTTATGTCTCTTCGATTTAGATGTAACATTTGCATCAATTTTCATGTATGGTTAACGGTAGAAAAATTACATAAAAATAATATGTAAACGGGCAGCAAACACTTAATTTCGTATATCATTATGCACATCCTTTATTTTATTATCCCTATATTTAGGGAGTTACAATAATAAAACTTCTAAAGACAATTCTTTACAATTTTAATTCACATGCATTATAAACTTTTAACAACTACGGCTTTACAAACAACGATAACCAAATTGGCGATTTATGTAAGAAAATAACAAATCATAATATGAACATTTCAAAAGAATACCGTATGTGTAATTAACTTGGATTTATACGAATTCAAATGTGATTTTAACAAGAAGATGGTGTCATAAAAGAAAAGTAGGATTAAAAGAAAAGGAACAAGGTTATGAATAACTTTAGATGTTGGAAAAGTAAGGTTTTGGTGGTATGACTTTGACTTTTGAGATTATGAGGTAAATGTGTTGATGAGAAAGTACAAGTTTGAGTATTTTTCAAACATGAATCTAACTCAAGAAGTGGATCTTGGGAATTTTATAATGCAATATTAAATTGGTAGGCCAAAACACAACCAATAACATATACACACATGCATATTTATTATTGATTGTGCTCTTATATGTATGCCATTGATGCTAATCGAAGGTACCATTGACGAAATGGTTATTTTCATCTATTGGATCCATGAAAGGATGAGTCCTTTGATAAAAGGGATAAAATTCTATGTGTTTTTGAAGTTTGGCAAGCTTTTATATAAAAGAAGTTATTATATTGATGTAATGATAAATATTATTGTTAAGTTAGTTTAAATAAAAATGAACACACCTTTATTGAAAACATGGTTTGCTAAAAACTTAATTCACATAAATAAAATATTAGAATCCACTTACTAGTTATTAAAATAAAGCCATTATGGGACTAGCTTATATGATAGAGATGCTAGTCTCGTAAATTCATTCCCAAACAATCCCTAAAAAAACATGTTATTAAGATAGAAGATAAATAGTGTATGAATATCCAATTTAAAAATTCAAAGATTCGAAAATTAATACATTTAAAAAAACATAGGTTTACTCAGAGAGGGTTTGGTTTCCTCGCTAAACCATTATACAATGTTAAGTTTTTTTTAAATGACAACTTTTACACTCTTTTAACTCTATTCCTATATTGCACATTTGTTTGATAACCACTGGACTCTCATATAATGTTACTAAACTCTCATAAGTTGTATTATTTTCATTATCTTATAGTTGCCTTATTTGTACTTGTACTATTTTGATAATAGTTAAGTTAATGGATTGTAATAGTTATTTCCAACAAACTATAAGTACGAAGAGCGTAATTAATTCTTTATTTATTTATATTGTAATCTTAACAACAAGGGCTTATGTCATTTCAAATAAACTAACATAATAATTGGATGACACTACTGAGGGTGGACAGTAATTATTACAAAGGTAAAAGTATATGGATTGTTTTAGCAATTTTTTAAACTAATGGAATGTAATAATTATTTTCAACAAATCAAATGGACGAAAAACATAATTAACTCCTTATATTATATTATATAAATAATAATAATAATAATAGTACATAAAATTATGTTTTTCTTTTTGAATGGTAAACTAATCTACTTCTAAATATGTATCCCCTACGTCGCAGGATATAATATATGATTATGCTTTTATGAGAGTATTCAGAGTGGGCGTGGAAACCAGTCCATGCCAAGCACACCACCTCGGACATGGCGTTGTGGTGTGGGCGGGGGGTTTTCCACTTACGTGGAGAACTTTTGTTTGGTGATGTGGAGGCTCTTGATTGGTGGGTGTATTTTGGGTTGGTTTTAACTGGTTAATGTTTATTTTTATTTTAATAACGTCATTTTCATGCCCCTTCCACTTTGTATTTTTTACCTCGCCACTCTGTTGACGTAACTGCCACATAACGCTTCATACCCGTGATACAGTTAGCAATATTTTTGTGAATGCAATTTAGCCATAAAAATTTGTTAATAGTTAACAAGCGGTTTTTATAAGTGTCATAACTTTAAGGAGTGTACAAGAATTATATATTATATTATATTAGTATTAAACTCATGCGTTGCAGCGGTTGTTGTAAAACCGTGTCAAGTAGTATCAATGTTATACCACTATCAGCGACAATCAACACCAGAAAAGTTCGTAAAAACAAAATACATAAAAACGGGAAAAAATAATGTCGAGCGAAAAGCAGACGTAAAATTTTTGAATCACACACGCTTATTGCAGATAAATTAAAACGAAACGTAAAACATAGAAAAAAACTAAGTCAATCTTCGTTGTGACTACTTGTCAAAAGAAGAAAAATAGATGAGTTGCGACGGCCAATAAAATGGGGAAAAATGTTAAACCCCTGATGTACAGCTTAGTGGGTTAACTCACAAAATTTAGAACAAAATGAAAAAACTTGAGAAAAATAAAAAGTATGATGGACAAAAATTGAAAATAAAAAAAAATTAGGGTTAAGCTTCAAAAGATAAAAAGCTTTGTGTTAAAAGTAAAAAACAAAGGATCTAAATTGCAAAAGAAGAAAAGTTTTAGGTTAGAAAAAAAAACTATACATGAGGTACAACACCAAAAATACAAAGAAAGTTAAAATTTTTATTTTGTAAAACTTGAGTAAACTATTATATATTAATAGAGTAAACTCTAGTTGACAGTTAAATACTTATTTATTATTTGTATAATACACGATATCGTTTCAATTTATTTTTTATTAGATTAATATTTGTGAATTAATTCTTTTCATATTAGTTCAAGAGATATTAATAATTTATCAGTTATTAATTATATTATTAAAAGATTTATGTAGAGAAAGTCATGTGACATTAATTGAAGTTATTTATTATCTTAGATAAAAATAAAAATAAGTGATATTTATATATTGGTTAGTAATATTAAATATTAAAAGAAAATATATTAAGCAAATATAAATAAAATTTATGAGATTGAAGGAGAGAATGTCATGTGACATTATTTGAAGTTTTTTTATTATAAGTTAGATTATTTTATATTATATATTGTTCATAAAGAACGATAAATAGTAACTTTATTTTTATAAAAAAATATATAGTTTTTATTTTTTATTTAATATATTATAATAGTTTAATATTATACTTTCAATAACATATTTTTTTATTTTTTTTCCTTTTTTAAATCATATATTTCTTTTACCGTTCTTTTAGTAATTCTTTTTTCTTCTTTTAAACGCATATTAATAATTTATTTTCTTTTTTAGAACATATATTAATTTATCGATTAATTTTTACACTTCTTTAAAACTTTACGTTTATAACTTTTTTTCTAAATATATAGCTTTTTATTATTTTTTATTTAATATATTATAATAGTTTATTATCATATTTATTTTAAATAACATATATTTTTAGTTTTTTTTCCTTTTTTTTAAACCGTATTTTATTTACCATTTTTTTAATAATTCTTTTTTAGAACATATGTTAATAATTCTTTTTTCTTTTTGTAGAACATATATTAATTTATCGGTTCATTTGATACTTCTTTAATAATTCACGTTTATAACTTTTTTCTCAAGACTTAAGAACGTAGTTGTGCTTAATTTTTTCCCTAACATTCCGTTACGAGTTTTGTTAAAAATAAAGTTACAGTCAAATAAAGTATTTATCTGATATCATAAAATGGTATGATGATAAACTAAATCGTTCTAATGGTTTGGCTTTCTAAACAAAAAGTTTTTTTTTCAAAGCACGTTTGTTTTACATTATCAGTTGCTCGGTTTCGCCGCAACGCGCAGTAAAAAAACTAGTATATATTGTCATTGAGGAACGGTGAATAGTAATTTTATTTTAGATAATATATAGTTTTAATACTTTATTATTTTAATATTTTAATACCTTAGTATTATATATACTTTTAACATATTTATTTTTATTATTTACTTTATGTTTTTCATAAGTATTTTTTCTTTTTTTTAAATGATATTACTTTATCAATTAAGTTTGCATTTCTCTAATAACTTTTCATATTCTCTTTTATCATTTACTTTCCATTTTTTCATCATTATTTTTTTCTTTTTAGAATAATAATACATTCATCAATTAATTTAGTATTTCTTTACTAACTTTCGTTCATTAATTTAAAAAGAAAAAACTTAAGTAGACAGTTGTGTTTGTTCCCTTGGAGATTCCGATATAAGTATTGTTAAAAATGAAATTGTATTCGAACTAGAGTATTTATTTGGTATTGTTTTACGGTACGATGATAAACTAAATCGATTCTAATATTTGGCTCTCGAAACAACACGCTTCATTTCAAATATCGTTTGTTTAACATTAGCATTTACTTTGTTTCGCCGCAATGCGCAATATCGGTGAAACCTAATTTTGTTTGAAGTGTCAAACCATCGATACTTTATAGCCATGTGCAATATATTCTATTTATGTTTAACTTTATAATAATGCTTAAGAATTGAATATTTAAATCTTTTAAGTTTGTATTCATATATTAAAAAAAAACCTAAATTGTTAATATTTTTTTATTCGTGGTTCATATTTTTATTATAATTTTCTTTGTTATATACATATATGCATGTTATGTTTTTTTTTCTTTACCATTTATTTAGACATGTGTAGGTGATATATACACACACATGTTTAAACTCTACACATAAATGAAATATGTTCAATCTTATTTTTTTTATTTCAAGAAGCATAAACAGATATTGTATTTTTAAGATCGAATTTATATTATGATAGTGTTTTTCTCTTTTTTATCGCAAAAATCCGTGGTAGATTTGTTGATTTGTGTACATGGTTGACTAAATTAATTCGAAGAATTCAATTTAATTGCTTTATGTGACTGATACGTTAACAAGAGGATGCTTGAAGATGTCTACTATTACACTTTGACTATTATCTAATTTATGTATGTACTAGTGTTAATTTAAGCAAACTTTACGGATTTAACAAAATAATATGTTTTTGAGGTATTAACAAATAATACTATATGTTTATAATGAACATGTTAAAATTCTTTAAAAGAAATTCTTATTGAATACAAAAGATTCATAAAATAAATAAACAATCCACATATTATGGGCCACATAGAATGACAGTTTGTTTGGTAGCATTGCTTCAATAAGTAGAAATATTAATGGATCAGTTATAAGAAATCTATAAAGTATATTATTAATAACTTTTAGTTTTCAATTTTTATCTGTAGTATGAAATTAATTTGATTTACAAAATCTATGCTTTTCTAATTCGGCAAAATGTAACGAACAAAGGCAATGATGTGGAGCAATGCATGTCAAAGGTGAGCTTCAAGTCAACTTACCTAATATATAATTGGTGATTAGAAGTAATATATAATTTTTATTTGTAGTATGAAATTAATTTGATTTAACAATATTATTGATACTTTCTAATTCGCTTTCTACAATAAACAAACCAAATCAATTTCAAACAAACCGAATTAGAAAAGCATAAATTTGTAGCTGGAGATAATTCTATATTTTTATACATAAAAAGTATCCAAACTCGTAATCAAGTTCTTCTTTCATTTTTACAAAATTTACTACTTTCATAGCCTGCTAAAACAGTAAATATAAATATCAAGAAAAGAAATAAAGTATCAAGGAGAGTAAAATATGAATTTAAACACTTTAAGTTGTGTGTGTCTATTTCGAGTAAATCTCAAACTAATATTTTTAACTAATGGGTGAGTTCCACCAATACTAAGTTAGGAGCTGCATGTGGACCAAAAACTTGTCATGCCTTATGTGGAGTAGATCCCATACTCTTCTCCATTGTTGTCCCTTGATTATGGCAAGCATTAATGTACATGTTTTGGAGTTAATAGACCATTATACATTTATGAATACAAAAAACAATCGTTGAAGTTACCTGGTCAACATGATATAACCCGGAAGCCACAACACCGCTCAGGTTGAGAGGATGGGCCTGAGCCGTCTGAGTTCCCCGTGTCATACGTGTGCAGTGCTCAACCTGAAATTGTACAATGAAGATGGCTTAAACCAAACTGAGTTCAAGTATGGAAAATGATTAAAAGTGTAATTTCTAATTATCATTGTTCTCGTATCATCATAAGTGTTGCCTACAAGATAATTAACTTGATGCAAACATCTTAAAGTGTTATTCACATTATTACCTCATATTAAATGATCCATTTAAGTTTTAAAATGATAAGAGACCGGATTGTGTTGCAACTTCTATTTCATTGTTAAACAATCCAAGATAGATGAATCTAAGTCAAAAAAATGTAAGGCAAATAAAAGTGTATACTAAATGATTTATATTTTTCAAAATTAGGGTTAATATTATAAGCTACATTCATCTCAGTCAAAGATCTCAATATACTTCATATTTAGTTATTATCATCAGCCAAAAATATCAAAAACACATATTTTTTTGATGTTTTTAAGAATATTAATATATTCTTAAAACAGACTGCCAATAATTAAAATGATAGTTGAAAACATACAAATGCTAGCATTTTGAGGGATATAATCATTTAAAATAGATGAAAAGTTCAAAAGTCAATTCTGTACCTGTTATTTTAATGATTTAAAGCATATACGGTAACAACTAATAAATATTTTTAAATCATTGTTGAATAATTTGAATCTAATTAGTTATATAGAAACCAATAATTGTTGATTAAAAGTTATTAAAAAATTATGATAATTAGCAATTATAAAAGAATGAATGTAGTCAAATTCTATTTTTGTTAACTTTATTTAAAAACAAGTCAAATAGAATTTAAATTTAAAATTATTATAATAATCTGGAAGAATTTAATGAAAAGTTATATATATAATTTCAAATTTAAACCACTAACATGTCTAGGTACATTGAACCCACAAAAAGGCAATTCAATTAGTGTTATTAACTCTAAATCGTTGACTTTCATATTATCCTCCAAATCAAATTTTGAATTTAAAATCAAGTTATTATCTATGCTCTAAATAAAGAAACAATTATTAACAATAATAATTTTGTAACTGTAACACCTCGTAAAATCGTGTCCAATAATATAGTAACACGTGTTATATATATATATATATATATATATATATATATATATAAGTCTATTAAAGACTAATATGGACTAAAAGTGACAACATGCTCAAACTGAGCCCCTGAATGACTTTTTGATGTCAACATGCATAAACCTAGCCTCTGAACGACCATTAGTGTTGTCATGCATAAAAACATAGTCTCTGAACGACCATTAGAGTCGTTATGCATAAAACATAGCCTCTGAACGACCATCAGTGTCGTTATGCTTAAACTCGGCCTCTAAGTGACCGTTGTGTCAACATGCCTAGCATCTGAGTGACATTGGGGTCAACATGCTTATACTGAGCCTCTGAGTGATCCTTTATGAAGTCCTAACTCTCATATGAGCCACTAGTTGGACGAGAGGATTAATTTCGAAAATCCGCTAATGTTGGACAATGGAGGGATTGTGTAACACCTTGTGAAATTCGTGTTCGGTAATATACCGACACATGTACATACCCTCAGATCATATCTCAATAAGCTAGTCACCCAAACATGTTCAGAAATCTCAAAAATTCACAAAACTAACCGTAACCTACGGTTGATAACCGTAGGCTAAGGTCTAAAGCTGCTGAAACAAAATAACACTGACCGTAAGCTACGGTCTGGCGACCCTAGCCTACGTCAGGCCTCTGAAACTCTTATATTTCACCATTTAAACTTTCAGCAAATTACCCAAAGGCCCCTAGACTTTGTCATTTTCATATTTCTTATATTACTAAGCCACCTTAAGACCCGAATGTCTCTCAGTTGAGATGATATATTTTTATTTACCATCCTTGAGCATTCCGCTCTTTACCAAACCTCTAACTTTAATAGTTTGGGTAATTTAACCCATTAAATCATAAGTGTTCGAATATTTTGCGTTACGCTTATAAGTCATAAGAATACCTAGTGTGACACCCGTTAACGTTCAGTTGTTCGTACTCTTCTTCAATACATCTCGTGTTGAACGAATAGACCAAGTTGTATCATTATGTCATTGGATGATTAGTCAAGGGACAATTTATGACAAACCACAAAAGTAAATTGAGGGACTAAAAGTGTCAAAACCCCAAAATTCTGTCAAGATGCCACCTCTCCTGTAGTTTACCACACACTTGCAGTTCTTGAAACCTTGCTAGACACTTGTGATGATCCTAGAACACCTCTAACACCTGGCTTCATCTTCACACACCCTCTTCACTATAAATAGCAACTCAAGTTCACCTCATTTTTTGCTCATTCACTTCTTCTTCTCTCTATTACACTCTTGGAAGTTCTTGACCATTTGGGAGCTTCCCTTTGAGTTCTAAGTTTCCTTTAGATCATTAGTAAGTGTTCCATCTTTGCTCTTTTCTTTTTATAGGCTTTTAATAGCCAAAAGTCAAGCATTTTGGACAAATGCCTTGACTTTCGGTTAAGACCATTATGATCCAGCCATTGTTCGAAGCGAACATGGCTAAGTGATCATAATTAGGTAGGTGTTAATCCCTTAAAAGGGCACCTCCTAAGGATCACGTTTACTAGGTCAATTGACGGGTCAAAGTTATTGTTTAAAAAGTCAAACGGGTCATATTTCATAAAAATCATAATCTGAGTTTATACATGTTATAAATATACTTTTGACACTTAAACAAGTTGGTAATAATTATTAGAATATGTCGGAACATGTTCGATCCGTCAATTTCAGTCCTAGAGTCGGTTCGCAACCGAGAGTCGCGAAGTTTAACTTCTGCTTTGACTTTCGATTCTGACCCGACTTAGATTAGTTAACTTCTGACTTATGGTCACATTATGATCGTAATACAGTGTAGTATAACCCTATGAGGTTATATTACTTGATCATAATCATAATCTGCGTTTATGTACAAGTTCCGTAAAATGTCAAAATTTGACTAAAATGCCCTTTTTACATAAAACAAGGTTTTAATCAACAATGGAGTTGCAGATAAATTACCTACTGATATGTTAATGTAATTAACATATTATGATGTTAATATTCTGATCATAAACTGATTTTACTATAATAACTTAAACTATACTTTTAAATGACCAAAATGCCCTTTCAGTGCATAGTTTGGTCTTAAACCATAAACCACACTTATGTGTGCTATCTTACTGATATTATATCACAAATTAAGTATTTTTTCAGAATGTTTATGATCATAACATCAGAATACACGCAAGTTCCTTTTATACGATATATAATTACCAAAAAGCCCTTATGAGGCATAATTTCGTTTCAAAACCTTTTCGGGTATATAAGTTGATATCCTACTGATATTACAACTTATTTAAAGTATAATGACATATATAACTTGTTCATGACTCATCCGGTTACCCGATATCGCTTTTATGCATACGATTAAGTATATGTAACTAGTTTACGAAAATTAACCGAAACGGGTTTAACCTTATCATTTTAATCTCAAATTCCAAAATGTTAATTGTTTACCCATATTATACAAGTCTTAAGTACTTGTTGGGTTTAAACTACATTCTATCCAGTCATCGCTTAATCTAGCGTATCGTACCGTTTTTGATCCATTACGCTAGTCGGTATAAGTCTATGACTTAAATTAATACCGTTTCCATTTTAATTGGTTAGCTTATGCCATAATCCAGACTAGAGCCTTCTGGTAAATGCTATCTGCACATAGTTCATTTTGAATACGACTGAGATATAAATCTTGCATTTTAATCAAGACTAGCTTAGGTAAATACTCTTGACTTATTTTCCCCATACGGGCTTGGGTTATGGTAAATTATTACCGCTTGGTCGGAAATGGGATCAATCGAATGCCGGATTGTGGCTAGTAAATCCGCATATTCCGTTTTAATCAGTTTTGTTTGATAACTTAAACATTGGGGGTTAACGACCGTGTCCTGGATATCCTTGGCTCATTACATTAGATAATGGCCACGACCAAAGCACGGGGTGTAGGCATACACCCGACAGATGCGAATGCTAAAATTATTTTTACCCACAAGTTGGGGATAACTCCTTCGTGGGTTCATAAGTGGTGTGTACGTTAATCATGTCTCGGTCTCTGTACTTGGCCCCATATGTATTGACAAACATGTAAAGCTGTTAACAAGGTTATAAAGCTGACTTTCCCAAGTTATAAAAGATCTGTGTCATGTCCACTTAAATCAAAATTTTAAAATGTTTTCAAAATGAGTCTGTCGGGTGTATTTACCAGCGAAAGCTGACGTATTTTCAAAAGACTAAGCTTGCAGGTACAATACGAAATTGGTTGGAAGCTGCTCGGTAGTGATATAAGATGATCTTGCAAATCCTTAGATCTGCCTTAAAGTCTGTTATACATTTTTGTACATTTTACGATCCGCCCGTGGATCTTTCGTTACAAGCCGTCTGTATATTATTTTTGTACTTTGAACATTTCGGTTTGTAATAGTAATTTAAATCCAAGACTTTCGTTGTACTGTGTTTAATTGACTATGATGATATCAACTTTCGTTACAATATTTCCCACCCGGGCCACCGGTGTTTGGTTGGAAATTCGGGGTGTGACAGTAACAAACAGATGGATCGTACCGAACCATTATCATGATCCAAAATTTAATTGACAAACATCAATGATCAAACCATTAAACTCCAAGAACATATATGATATTCAGCAAATCTTCAAACAAAACAATAGAAAAGTGAAGCAAAGATTCGACAACATAATGAAATCAAAAACAACCAAACACTTCTAAATTTTCACAATTTTATATAGCCTAACAACAAACTACAAACACAACAATCATAATCCGATTTAATATCAAATCCTTAAGCTCAAAAGCAACATTAATATGAAAAATCATACCTTGATGTGGACGGCATTCGTGTGTAAAAGAAGTAAACAGATATAAGATCGGCAAACCCTGGGTTATGACGAATCAAGATCAAATCAGTGAACAATAAAAACGAAGATTTTTACAGAACAATAAAATCAACATGTTTAAATGAAAGTATTGATAATCTAACCTCGATTTGCAGCGTTGATATGAAAAAATCGATGATTCGAATAGAATAGAGCGAGGGAGAAAAACAAGAGAAACCCTAGATGCGATGAAAGAAGTGTTGTTCATCCGGTTATAACCATTGATACCAACACCATTTTTAACCCATTTTAATAAAGTAGGTAGTCCAAAACGGATACACCAAAGGGATTTTTTATGTTTTTAGGCGGGAAAACAGAATATACAGGTCCTAAATGGATGTCATGTGTCCCCTAGTTTCCATGTAAATAGAATAAAAGTGTGAGAAACCACAAAAAAAGTAGGGAACAATATAATAAAAAATTGACATTATTTGATTGCATAAAGAACTCTAGCATCTATAACTATAGCATGTAGCATTTTCATTGTAATCCTTTGATCTATCTTGTTAAAAACTGTATTTAAAACGATAAAAGTTATCTTATAATCAGTGGTGGACCCAAGATGTATTTTCTAGAGTGTGATTGGATGATTTAACCATACCTTTAAGGAGACCATCGGATTTAAGCTTAAATAATACACTAAATTGTTTTAAAGCCGTCCCCACGGGTCAGTGGCTGTTGGTCCGCCATTGGTTATAATACATATATATAGTTGAAATTGAACTAAGGTTAACTTTATTGTCAAATCATGATTTGAAATGATAAGACAAATCAAAATTATTGCGAACATGATCCAGAGTGAAAATAGTAGTAAAAAATAGTTGTACATCAATGATTGTCATGTTAAAAGGTGTATATGACAAGCACTTATTCTAGGCGAGTGATAAAGGGAGAGGATTGTTAACGTTACCCGTTGGATGTTTTTTATAGGTTTTGAGATTTTATAATGTATAAGACACAAGCTCATGTTAGCTAGATTGCTAGAGTTTATGCTATAAATATTCATAGTTAGCGTTCCAATAGTGTAGCTTCGAGAACAAATGAGAACAAGAATAAGAGATACACAATATATTTGCATACAATTTAGTTATTTCATCCTAAGTAACTAATCGTGTATTGATACACGATATATGTGTTGGCCTAACACTTAGGTCATTTATTAGGTTAAATTCGTTAGTCAACTATCTAGCCTTCAATATACAAACTTAAGTTCGGACTCTATAAGACTTGACATCGGGTAAAGCTCGCCTCAAATACACATATACATACATACATCATCATATTTCATAGATAAATTCATTTCTCCGACGACTAAAAAAATATATATGACACAAAACTTGAGAAGCACAATGAGAGCTTTTGAGTTGATCCCTATAAACTAGTATTCAATAGAGGTGCACAACCGGTATGCGGAACCGGACCCGACAAAAAACTCAAAATCGGTTATTTTTGTACCCTGGTATTGTATACTTGTAACCAAACCCGACCCTACCCGTAGGGTATGGATAGATTATACATTTTAAACTCAATACCCGTAACCGAAACCCTACCTGATTTATACCTGAAAATACCCGGAACCGGTCATATACCCGACCCCGGTTATACCCTATACCCGGTACCGTTTTTTAATACCATATAGAATACCCGATTTTTTAAGGTATATTTTTATGTTTACTTTACAACTTTTATAGTTAAGTTTTTTTTTTAAAAATGCATATTATAGAATAAATAATTTGTATTTGAGTGAATTTATGTTATTGTAATTTATTTTTAATTACTTTTACAAGAGTTGAGATTCTGTACAAACAGTGCTAACTGTAAAAACCGTAAGAACAGATCTGAGCCATTGATAGTTTAAATCAAGGGTTGCTATTGATTACAAATAAAACCCATATAATTAAAAATTAGTACTAATAAGTTAGGGGTAATTTCGTAAAATTGCTAGTCATTTGACCATTTTTCATTAAATACAAATTCCACCAAGGTTTTTTAAACTAAAATAACTTTTATATACTTCATTATTTTAAAAAAAAAAATTATACCATAAAATCAAGTCTTTTTTATCTTTAATATGAGTATCATATTGCTATACTTTTAGTTTATTTATAAAAGTTACTTTTAAAAAAGTTATCAAAAGGTGTTATATAATTGTGCTGATTATGTGGTAATTACAATATAATACAATCAAACACCAAAAGTAGATACAATCAACACATCTGATGTGCTAATAATGGAGAAAGATTGAGGATGTTGTGCTAATGTCGTTTATGTTGATAATTGAGAACGATTGAGAACGATGTGCTGATAATGGAGAACGATTAAGGATGTTATGCTAATTATATAGTGTAGTGTTGATTATATTTTTTTGTGGTGGTTCATGCAGGTTGGTTCGATCATGGAGAGTTACCAGATCATGGATATGTTAAAAAAAAATCAAACTTTGATTTAAATTAAACTTGCATGGATTAAGGAATATTTTAAATCTTTTTTTAGTTAGTTATAAATAAATATGGTCAAAAGATCTAAATTACCCCTAAGCTAATTTTTTATTAAGGAACACTTGTCAATGATGTGTTGGTTATTACGGTTCTTACAAACATAAGTGTTTGTATTTGATCCCATTCCACTTTTACAAACTAAATTTAATTTCTAAACGCATTTAGTTTTATGTAAAATTAAAAAAAATATATATTTTTTAAAATCGGGTATTAATACCCAATTCCAATACCTGGTTATACCAAAACCCGATTATCCCTACCGGGTTACATAGGGTATGATTTTTCTCTTCAATACCCCGAAACCTACCCGGTTTTTCTTAATACTCGATTTTTCAATACCCAATCATACTCGGAACCGGTTCCATACCTAGAACCGGGCATTAACAAAAACCTGATATGTGCACCTCTAGTATTCCACCTCGATAGAAATTCGACTCGTTTGTAATTGATTTTCTTTGAGGCTCGAGATGGAAAGAGTGAAGTATGAATGAAAAATAGGAAGTAGCCCTTGAAACACCTCGGTTTTTATAAGTTCTATCGAATAGGCTTGGCCCATTTTCTTTTAAAATACATTAATAGGCTTTCAACCAAAACTTAACACACAATTGGGCCTGAATAAAACAAATTAAGCCTAGGACATTACTTGTAACAAAATGAGCGTAGATTATGGGCCCAACTTGCAAGTATATGTTTCTTTTTCTTTGGATCCAAAGTAGAGATGGGCATAAAAACCGGTTCTGAACCCGAACCGGTAGAACGAACTGGAACCGGTTCCAGTTCCTACCCGACATTAAGTAGAACCGGTTCCGGGTTCAAAATAGCCGTTGGTTCCAACCCGGTTCTACAATTTTACCATTTGAATCGGGTAGTAACCGGTTCCTACCCGTACCCGGTTCCTACCCGTACCCGGTTTCACTAGTACCCGGTTCCATCAGTACCCGGAAATGCAGTTCTAGAAGGAACCGGTTATACCGTTAAAATGTTACCTTTGGAACCGGTTATAGCCGAAAAAGTGGAGATTAACGATAGAAAGAAACACAAAAATAACAAACACAATAGAAAGAAACATTACACAAACTTTATTAAAACACCAAACCAAACAGGTTACATCAAACATTTGAAGAACCGGTGCCGGAACCTTCTCCCGTCTCATTTTTCTTTGCCTTCGTCACTGGGCAATGCCGCTCTGTGTGTTTCTTAAGGGTTGAGTTGGCTGCGGTCTTCATAAATTTTCCGCAAGCTTTGCATCTAGCCATCTCGTGGCTGTCGGACATTAAACAGAGATCAAAATTCTTCCATATAGCTGGGTTTCTTTTCGTCTCTAAGACAGTAACAACTTCTTCGTTGCATGCCATAGGTATTTTGCAAGATTTTTGAGAAGATGAGTGAGTTTGCAAGTTGATGATGGTGAGTTTGTAAGTTGATGATGGTGAGTGTTAAGTTTTGAAATGGTAAGTAGGGAGGGGTTTATATAAAAAAAACCGATTTCGACTGCCAGGAACCGGTTCCCAACGGTAACATTTTTTATCAGGAACCGGTTCTACGGTAACATTTTTATCAGGAACCGGTTCTCACGGTAACATTTTTTATCAGGAACCGGTTCTGAACAGTAAAAGTCAGATTTTTCGACTGTCAGGAACCGGTTCTGAACAGTAAAAGTCAGATTTTTCGACTGTCAGGAACCGGTTCTGAACAGTAAAAGTCAGGTTTTTACTGTCAGGAACCGGTTCTGAACAGTAAAAAGTCGGATTTTTACTGTCAGGAACCGGTTCCACACCATACCCGGTTCCACACCATACCCGGTTCCATAATACCCGTACCCGGTTCTACACGGTTCCATATTCTTGGGTGTGAACCCGGGTAGGAACTGGACCCGGTTCCAATGACATCCAAGCAGAACCGGTTCCGGGTTGGAACCAGTTCCGGGTAATAATAAAACCCGATTATGCCCATCTCTAATCCAAAGTACCAAATGCCCTCTAACAAGGACCACAAGTACTATTTAGGGAGAATATTATGTTGGTTATTTCAGTCAATTTGTCCAAAACATAATGTTGGTTATTTCGGTCAATTTTTTTCCAAAATATAGGTTAACTATACATAATTGAAGTCAAATGGATCAACTAAAATACATCAAACTTGTAAGAAATCTTAAATCGTTTATAAGGGTATGATTTTTATAGAAGTTCACATATCAACAAAACCTTTATGTTTTTTTACTTGGCCCCGATCCAATTTCGCCTTGATAGAGGAACATAACTAGGAATGCTATAAACCAGAGATCGTTGAGAATGCTCGAGACATTAAGGATTGGATTTGGGTTTGGGCCTGGGAATGCGATTAATTAAAAGCATGAGCTGAGAAATAATGCGATTAATTAAAAGCATGGGATCGCTGGTTAAAAGAAATTTTGCAGCTTTGGAACGCGTATGAGATTAGGTGATACACCAGTATCCAAAATCCTTAACTTGAACCAAACCGAATATATTAATAACTTTTTAAAAATAATGAAAATAACACGTCAAATTGTAAAACATATGAAATTGTTATAAACGTAGTTTGGTATTTAATATTCTAAGTCGGTCTTGTAGGTGAATAGAATATCAACCCTTCCAAGCAATTTTTATTCACACAAGATCATAAATCACACTACCCATAAGAACATTCACAAATCCAATGCATAAGAACTAACTGTAACAACCATGTATTAAGCTAGGCATAAGACACAATTTCATAATCACATACAAGACCAAGGTTATGAAAACCCTTTAAAAGCCAGTCACATCTTATTCCCATCTTATCACAATCCCTATAACTTTTGCAAAAAATCAAGTTTTTCACCTAAGACTATCTCTAACCTCTTGCCCAGTACAATCTCATCTTGTCCGTCCATCCTCCCCCTCCGCTGCAACGAGCGACCCAGCCAAGGCCCACCTCCCCTCTCACAATCTCCGTCTCTGTACTTCACGGGCGGGGCCTTGACGACGTGCCGCTTTCCTCCCTCTCTCTTCCACCTCAGCGTCCACGTTAGTCCATGTTGAAGAAGCTTGCTACGGACGGTTTCCCTACAGGCGCGATGGGAATCCATAACACAAACTTTGAGAAAAAAATTAGGTTATTTTTTTTAATTAAAAGTTTTAGTTTTTTTATTTAACTATAAAAAAAATAAAAAAAATGATAATATAACCCCAAAAATATCTTTACCACCAAATTGAGAGATAAATTATAAAACCGTAACGCAGAACCTCCTCGTCTTTCACAGCCACCGGTTGCCGGAATCCGATTCGCCGGAAACACCTTCACCTTAGGTTTTCTAGCGAGACGGAGATATAACAACAATAACGATAATAATAATCAACGCCTTATATATCTTTCTAGATTCCAATAACAATAATATTAATGGCGAAAAAGAGGAAATCATTGGCAACAAGCCTCGACGAAGTGGATCGGACGATGTACTCTTCGTTCTGCAACGCCGCTAATTCTCTCTCGCAGCTTTACTCGCAGGCCATGAGTCATCAGAAGCTCTCATTTCTCTCCGGTGAACGCCATGGTTTGGTATACAATTTCTTTTCGAAACCCTAGTTTTTGTGCTTTTTTGTTTCTGTTAAGTTTTGTGTTTGTTTTGCTTTGGTAAGTTTATTAATCTGTCTGTATTAGCAAATTCATTAGGCACTTTGTTTGTATATCCTATTTGTTGAAGAAATTGAATGTGTGTTGTTGATATTTGGATTTGTTTGTTTGGTGGTGGGATTGTTTGGCTGTCGGCAGATCTTGCGTAGTTGAAAGTAGGCTGCGAATGAACCGTACGTTCGGCGAGCAGTTCGTTAACCGTTCGGCGAAGTTCGTTTCGTTTATTAGACAAGCGAACACGAACACGAACACGAACAAGAAACTTCGTTCGTTTAGTTAAAGGAACGAACATGAACAGAAGTAACGTGTTCGTTTATGTTCGATTGTGTTTGATGGTTCATTACTGTTTTTAGTTTGTGTATCTTATTTAAATGCTTCAAAATGACAAATAAAATATTAAATAAGTGTTGCCGTATTAACATTAGTTTGTGTTCATAAACGTTCATTTTCATTCGTTGCCTAAAATTAACAAACAAACAAGTTCATTTCTTTAACAAACGAACCTGAACATAAATCTCATTCAGTAAGCGTTCATGAACAGTTCGTTAACACATATATTTTTTAACAAAGGGACACGAACAAGGTGTTTGTTTGCAGCACTAGTTGAAAGGGGTAATTTGTTGGTGATGCATGTTAAGTGTGCTTTATAACTGTTACAATACCTTTTTTTTCTTGAAAACTATGTTATATAGTCGTAATCGTCGTTTTCATTGATCAAATATGTGTTTGTGGATTGCTAAGATATGTGTTGAGTCATGGTTTATCGAAACCCTAATTAACTTTTAATCAGAATGCGTTTTCGAAGTTGGAAGATGGTGTAATTGTACGACCACAGTATGTTTTAAATAAAATGTGTTTGATTAAGTGTTTTATCATTGTAGATCAAACGAGTATTCGTACAGAGGCTAGCTAAACCCTTGAGGATTTTTGAAATGCAAAACATATGTTTCTGTACAAGGGTTTTTGGCTAGAGGAAGTAGCTTTTTGGTGTTATATTCATGAGTTAACATGATCAGGTCTTATGTATGGTTTTATGGCGTTATAAATTATAATAGTAGCAATTCTTTTATTCTGTAGTTGTTTGAAATGCTTAGTTTTGTTTCATTGTCAATGCATTCGAGTGAGTTTGTTGAATTAAAATAACTAGAAATAGATGATACTCTTATTGATGTACTTTTTGTTGAATTAATAATATTATTTTGCAGGAAAAGCTCTATCAATGGATTTCTAAGCAAGATGCTGAAGGTTTGAGAGCGACCTCAGAAGACATACTAGCCTATATCGAGGTACTGTATTATACATGTAACATGTGGATACTAATCATATGATTCATATCTTCATTTCATCTTTTACTTTATTTAACAATCAGAGTTCATCAATACTGTGTAGGCTGAGCTAGACTTATCTGTGGAGGACCCACCAACGGCTCCAAGAACTGCACAGCAGAACCAGCAAGTCACCAACCTCTTTATAAGTTCTGCGTCGTCTAGTGGGCCAAACAACGATCAACAATCCAAAAACTACATTTTCTCAAACGCGTTATCGAGCCCTGTTCGTCGAAGCCTTCAAAACTATCATATTTCTCAAGAAGCATATGGTGTCAAGAATAATGATCATCAAGATTCTTCAATGGACATGCATGCAGATAGCACAGGTCATGATTCTACTCAATAATAACCCTTTTAAAGATATTCTGTGTTTTTGAATGTCTAAAAATGTCAGGAAATCGTTCTTTTAGAAATTAAACTAGTGGTGAAGGTTGTAATTGCATATGGTGAAAAAAAGCAAGTGTTTTTGAGGGATGGAAAGCTGTGTGGATCTTTTCATGATATTTATAAAGTCTGAGATATTTGGTTTGATAATTTTTTTTCATCTTTGATGAACCTATCTTTGTTGTTGATTTTAGTTTGTGAAAAGACGATAGAAATGGGTCGGGTCGGGTCAGGTGACTAGTCAAAAAACGTTGTTCTAGTGTATTAAAAAAAGGGGCCGGGTTGGCTGACCCTTAAACTCTTTTAAGTGTATTATTTTTTCGTAATCGTGTGTGACTGGATCCAAACATAGGCCAAATGAAGCCTGCTACATGTGGTTTGGTTTTCAGCTTTAGGTTATTTTAAAAACAGATTAGTATTCGTTTTTTATATTTTTTATATAATTTAATGTGTCATACACTTTGCTCTTTTGATATGTTTTAACGAAACTTGTTTATTTAGCCTAAACATTAATTATTAATGATTTGGAATTCTTCGATTTCTCAATGACGTGTAGTGATTTGTTACCAAGCAACCATTCCCAGTAAAATTCAATCCGTAGCAAAACTATTGGTAATGGTAGGGACTTGAAAGGTGAGATGTAGGCAAACTATATATCTATCTCAAAGTATAAAGAGGTTGCTTCCCGTAAGGCTCTCGGCTCGAAAATCGAAGCCCCTATACGGTCAAGAAAAGAATATTAGAAACATATTTTTCTACAAATGAGATCCAAAACAACAAAAGGCAAGAAATAACTATAAAGTAAACTAAAATATAGTATTAGTAAGCTACTAATAGAGTAAAACGGTGAAACAATATATTCTCTAGTATAAATAAAGCATATATATAGACACAGGAAGACAAGATGTAGGTACCATGCAAATGCCACCAAATGTATAGGTAAAGTTAAGTCTCTAAGTTAGCGTCGCACCTTCTCCTTAAAAGTCCTTAACCGTAATCCTACGTGTCCACGAAGTCCTATCCTCGACCATGTATCTAGAGAGGTGCAATTTTAGCAAATCGAGTCTAATTTACTCGTCCCAAGTCAATTTGAGTCTGGCTCTACCTCTCCCACGTATAGTGGTTTGTTAATAGTTTAAAAATTCTCAGACACATTATCAAGAACTGAATATCTAACCTGGCCTAGAGATGGGCATAATCGGGTTTTATTATTACCTGGAACCGGTTCCAACCCGGACCCGGTTCTGCTTGGATGTCATTGGAACCGGGTATGGTGTGGAACCGGGTCCAGTTCCTACCCGGGTTCACACCCAAGAATATGGAACCGTGTAGAACCGGGTACAGGTATTATGTATTATGGAACCGGGTATGGTGTGGAACCGGGTATGGTGCGGAACCGGTTTCTGATAGTGTTGGGAACCGGTTCCTGACAGTCAAACCTGTCATTTTACTGTTCAGAACCGGTTCCTGACAGTCAAACCTGCCATTTTACTATTGGGAACCGGTTCCTGACAGTCAAACCTGCCATTTACTGTTCAGAATCGGTTCCTGATAAATGTTACCGTTGGAAACCGGTTCCTGATTAAAAAATCGGTTTTTTTTTGTATATAAACCCCTTCCTACTTACCATTTCTAAACTTAACACTCAGCATCATCAACTTACAAAATCAATCAACTTCTAAGTTCTTTCAAAATACCTATGGCATGCAACGACGAAGTTGTTACGGTCTTAGAGACGAAAAGAAACCCAGCCATATGGAAGAATTTTGATCACTGTTTAATGTCTGACAGCCACGAGATGGCTAGATGCAAAGATTGTGGAAAATTTATGAAGGCCGCAGCCAACTCAACCCTTAAGAAACACACTGAGCGGCATTGCCCAGTGACGAAGGCAAAGAAAAATGAGACGGGAGAAGGTTCTGGCACCGGTTCTTCAAATGTTTGATGTAACCCGTTTGGTTTGGTGTTTTTAATAAAGTTTGTGTAATGTTTCTTTCTATTGTGTTTGTTATGTTTAATTTTTATTATTAGTTACATTGATAAATAAAAATAGTAACAATAATCGGTTAAAATTAAAAAACAAATTAATCGGTTACAATATATAAAAAAAAATTAACCGGTTACAAAATAAAAAATAAAAAAATACTCAGAACCGGTTCCAGTAAGATTTTATTTCTTTGATCGTTTACTAGCGGCAGGTGCAACACTTTCCGATGAGTTTCTCTTAGGTGCAGGTACCTCGTACAATCGTCGTCCGAATCGTTAGTCTCCACTTCTTCGTCCTCCTCTTCGTCAACAATTTTATGCTCTAACTCAACTTCATCTTCTAGATTAGTTTTATGTTGAACACGATCAACGGCATCCAAATGGCCCTTTAAGCATATTGCCATCTCTAGCGATTCCGGAGTTAGTCTTGTTCTTCTAATTGACAAAACCCTGCCACTAAGAGAAAACACACTTTCTGAAGCTACCGTGGAAGCTTGGACCGTTAGTATATCACGAGCCATGGTGGCTAGAATCGGGTATTCGGATTCTTTCGATTTCCACCATGCCAAAACATCAAATTTCCTATACTCCTCGGTGGTCATAGTAAGCGAATACTGATTTTTTTTATATCTCCCAAGTTCACTTGTTGGTTCACTACCCCTTTGTTGTCTAGCGGTCTCGTCTCTAACGACATTCAACATGGTTATAAGTGGATCCCCGCTTGTTTCATCGTTAGAGGTCGTGGACCGAGACTCAAACAAATTTGTATGATTTTTTTCACCATATTTTTTAAAATAATGATCATAAAGTTTGGCCATACACTCATTAAATATTTTTTTTGTTTTTGCTTTTAAAGTTGGATCATCCTCATGCATATCCAACTTGTCATAAATTTCATCAATTAAAGCTTCAACACCCGGTACGTTTAAAGCTGGATTTAAAGCGGCGGAACATAGAAAAACCGGTGGTAATTCTAAAAAATATTTTTTAAATTTTTGAATCATTGGTCTCGTCATATTCCTTAACATGTCACTAGAATTTTCAAACTTTTTAAAATTAGTTGTTATCAAATACAATTGGTCCACAACTTTAGAACTAGTAGGATAATAAACACTAGAAATCAAAGTCGTTGTAGTTTTAAAAACTTGTAAAAAAGTACTTAGGTCATTAATATTTTCCCAAGCCGTGTCGGGAAAGGGGACGACTAGGTACTCATCACTTAAAGTTGTATGAAAAGATTTTAAAGTGCCCATTTGCTTTATAGCCATTTCAAACATATGACAAGTTGAATTCCAACGAGTCGGTATATCCCAATTCGGTCCAATAATTTTTTGATTGACATATTTACAAAGTTTTTTATATTCTTGATATCTTTCTTTTCCACTTTTGAAAACATCTTGGAGCATAGCTCTAAATGGTATAATAAAATCCGATACAAATTGATCTTTTAAACCAGTTTGCACTACTAAGTTAATAATGTGTGCAATACATCGTGTGGAAAAAAACACCATCAAGTATTGGTTTGTACTTCAACTTTAGTTTTTCAATCGCCGTTATGTTGTTTGAAGCGTTATCAAAGGATATTGAAAATTTTTTATCTTCTAAACCATATTTAATTATTGTGCCATTTGTAATTTTATAAATATTTTCTCCCGTATGAGGAGAAGGAAACTCGTCAAACGCAATCGTACGCTTCATCATTTGCCATGTATCGGGATCAACCCAATGAGCGGCGACACATATGTACGATTCCGGTAAACCATGTGGAGCCGACCACACATCACTAGTTAGGTTTACGCTAGTTTTTAAATTCTAAAAAAAAACAATTAAATCTTTTTTTGCATTTTCCCATAAACTTAAACAAAGACATTTTAAAGTGCGACGACTTACATGTTTATAGCAAGGTTGTAGCGTCTCCCGAATAAGATTAGTAAGATCGGGGTCGTTGAAGTGTCCAAACGGCAACGCTTTTTGTATTACCAACTTCGCCATCCGATCGCGAGCTAATTTTTGCTTATAACGAAAAATGGTACCATCTTTGGATAGTGGAACTTGACCGGATGTCATTTCCTTTAATGCTTTGCAATACTTATTAATATGCTTCGTTAACGTTGAGTTTGATTCCTTGGCTAATAACGATCCACAATGTTTACATTGAGCTTTTTGCGAGCCGTCACTCATCTCGACCAACTCCCAATTGCTCCAAACTTCCTTACTGCGATTATGAGACAATATTCCAACCACATATGGAACCGATTGATCTTGAGGAACATTATTAACGGATTGGGAATTTGCGTTTTTGGAACTCTTTGAGGTCATTTGTTGATTAGAATGTGAAAAAGAACAAGAAAGAAATGTAACAAGAAGAATAGATATGAGAAATTGTGGGCTAAACAATAGATTTATAAACAATATATATAGAATCGGTTCCAACGGTCAGGAACCGGTTCCAACTGTAACGTTTTAACGGCTATAGCCGGTTCCAACGGTAACATTATAACGGGTATAACCGGTTCCTTCTAGAACTGTATTTCCGGGTACTAGTGAAACCGGGTACGGGTAGGAACACGGGTACGGACACCGATTCAAATGGTAAAATTGTGGAACCGGGTTGGAACCAACGGGTATTTTGAACCCGGAACCGGTTCTACTTAATGTCGGGTAGGAACTGGAACCGGATCCAGTTTGGTTCTACCAAGTTCGGGTTCGGAACCGGTTTTTATGCCCATCTCTAACCTAGCCCCTTGTCACACCAATAAGTAGCCCACAACAGCAAATGCACTGTTTAGAGGTGCACAGAAAAACCTGTGTGGGATTTGGAACGGTTTGCAACTCAGAAACAGAACTCGTAATGAAACCGGCTTGGCAATAATAGGTTAGAAACCGACCCGAACTATAGGGTTAAAAGCGGGTTTAAAACTGGCATGAACCTAGTCAAAACCTGGTGTCAACTCGGTTAAATCCATGTTAAGCCCGTTAAACCCGATCCTTTGATTTTCTTCAATTGGGTTTCAACAAAAATCGGTTTTGCCTTTCGTTTACCCAAACCGGAACCGCTTTGAGAGAAAACCGGTTCGTACATCTCTAGCAATGTTTTCCGACAGAAATCGATAAATATAGGTTATATTGTTATAATAACAAATTAATAATTAATAGTTATAATTAGACCAAACACAGTAGTTTGTAGGGCCGGTTTTGGTTAATAACCGATTTGGTCCAAATATAGACTCCAAAGGCCCAAACCTAAGCTTTAATAAATTTATTTTTAGTTAGGCTGTTTGATAACTTCTAAATAATTAAGTTTTGAACTAATAAGAGGTCTGAACCATTAAGATGTTTGAAACATTAAAAGCCAGTATAACGCTTAACCATTCAGAGACAAATGTTTGATCAATTCAGATTAGAGCTCTTAACCATTCAGATTCAGTGTAATGCTTAACTATTCAGAGGAAAATGTTTAAACCATTTAGACATCTGCTCGCAAAATAAACAGTCTAAACCATTAAATGCTAAACCAGTAAAAATCTGAACCATTATGAGCTCCATCAAGACTAAACAAATAGCCCCTTACTCTTCAATTATTTTGTTATATTTCTTTTACATTGACATGATTTAATGTGTCACACAATTAAAAAAAATATCTTTGTTGCTCCTAACCCTTTAATATGTATATTAATCCAAACACCTACACCAGGTACAAAAATGCACCTTTCTCAATATTTGATGTCTTGTCATAAATTGCATTATTCAATATTAAATAATATGGTTTAAAAAATAAGTGGTAAATTTGTCATCTTTTTGTATTGTAGTAAGTAGAAGTGTTTCAAAATTAGAGTGCTATATTTATTTATTATCTATTATGTAATACAATCAATATGGACCTAAAGAATCTTATTAAATGCTTTTTACATAGTTTTAATAACGTGGGTAAAATAGATCGATCGAACTCGATTTCCATTAGAATTGTCAGGCTAATATATATATTTATCACTTAAAAACAGATATACAAATTGATATAATAATTTGTTTGGCAATTTAATTAAATTTAACAACTTTAGATATATGGCATAACTCAGGGGCGGACCTAGAGTGGTAGAATGGGTAACCTACGTTGACCCTTGACACTCTGACGGTAGTGTAAATTTTGGAAAAATTTAACGTTTTTTGGATTTCTTTACCCCTTTTCATCGAAACGCTACCCCTATGCGAATTATCTAGATCCACTGACATAACTGTTTGGACTTTATAATGCGTGCTATATATATATTCTAAGCAATGATTGTTTTAGTGCTTCTTTACAAATTTCAAACACTAAATCTGATATAAAGCCCTTTATGAACTCTAAAAAAAGCCAAGACCACCTTCATGTTTCTTTCTTCCTTTCTTATTTTAGTTGACAATGCCATTATAACCTCCATCACACCACCAACATTCTATTATATAAAAACCCATGTCAAAGCTATGCTTTAGCCATTTCTTTAATATAACTATATAAAAAGCATCAAAGGATTATAAAAGAGTTTTTTTGTGTTGCTTTTGGCTTTGGACCATCCAAATAATACCTTCCAACACGGTTTCGCCCTTTACATAGTTGAGGCATCTCTATCCTCTATCTCTACTAGTACTTCATGCATGGTAGGTTGTACCTAGATCTTGTTATTATTATTTTTTTTATTTTGAAATAAACGGTTTTATGACTTTAAAAAACATGTCTTATTAAAGATGTTATAATCACACCCTTAGGCTGCAGGGTACGGAGAAATGTTTTATTGTGCTATGTATGTTGCCACGTATGCACCACATCAACTAGGGGAACTTTATTATCCTTGTTCAATAGCTAGCATAGTATGTGATGAAGCCCCCTCTTTCTCATTCTCTACAATCCCCCCCCCCCTCTCTAGTGTTTAATAACTCACACACACATCATCTCACGAATGCTCGTTATTGCAATGGCTGGTGTTCAATAAACCCCCAATCTCCCAATAGCGCACATGGTATGGTGTGGGGCGCGCTATTGATAGAAAAAGTTGATGAGGTGAAGGACAATCACACCCCATCCCTTGTAGTCTTATAGTTTTTTATTACATTAAGCTCGTAAAACTATCTACAAATAAACAAAAGTATTCATAAGTCAGATGGACTCCGATAATATTACTTGTTTTCAACATGTTAATTTCCCGCTTATTCCATACAAAAAAATTAATTCCTAAAACCAACTTTGAACTATTTGTTGAGTATAATAACCACAAATCTATAAAGTCGTATAAGTCTTTATACTTTTTACTAGCGTTACATAAGGTGATCTAATCACTCACCACGCTCTCTTTCTAACTTTATAATATAATTCAAACCAAACATATTTATTATACAATTCCCGTCAATTCTTACTTAGAACTGGTTCTGTATTAAACGACTTATCTAACCTTATAATAGAGTATATAAACAATATTTATGAGTTCTAATATAAAAATAATTTAAGTTTATTCGGTAGGAGATTATATGATCCAATAAGGGTGTAAAGAATGTCAAATCTTGATTTGATTCCATGATAAAATGAAGACCAAGAATTAAATATTCATTTAATATTGAGTTGCCCATTTTCACACTATATTTTATATCCTAAATAAATAACAAATCACTTTGCAAACCCACACCACATCCACCCACACACACCGCAGTCTTTCTTCTTTCAAACCATTTTCCGGTCACCGGAAACCACCGCAGTAGCAACTCCGGCAACGTGGACCCACACATGTAACCTGTATTTGTTCCCAGATCCGTGAGTCCTATTTTCCCTTGATTTATTCAAGCATTCAAAAGTTTTTATTTTTATTTTTATTTTTTTAACTATGAACTTATTAAGATTAAAGGGTTTTGTCGTGTTAGTTGACAAATCTGATTTTGTTAGTAAGAAACATTTAATTGTTTTCTTGAGATTAAAAATAGTTTTTTTTTTTTTGGTAACAGGGACAGTAATTCAAAATTTTCATGGATCCTATTGATTTTATTTTCATGCTTATTGATTAAGGGCTATAGATATTCTGTTTTATTTATTTTTTTTATTTATATAACTGTTAGTAGTTTGTTGTTTAGAATTTAAGAATCTTGTGTTAAGTAGGGTGTTTGGATGTGTGTTTTTGAAACTAATGATCAGTTGTGTTGGTGGTGATTAGTGTTTGGAAAGTTTTGTTTGTTAAATGTTGTTATGGATACATGAATGATAATATGATGTATAAATGTATAAGTAAATTTTATTTATCATTTGATAATTGGGGACTCAGTTTTGTTGCAGCTAGTATGAAACTGATTATTAGAGTCATAAATAAGTAGATAATTTTATGTGACATAGAAATAATGGAATAAGTAGAATAAAATTTGATGCCAAAAAATTGTGCAACTTTGATCAAGAAAAAATTGATATCTGGGAAAACTTTGATCAAGAAAATGTTCAACGCCTGACGAATTTTAAGTGATTTTTATACCGCTTTTCAAATGTTTGATGATTTTATAACGGTTTTTAAAGCGGGAATGTTGTAATAACGATTTCCGAAAACGAAATGAAAGCGTGTTGCTACTTTCGTTTTTGAATATTTCCCTTATTAGGGCTGCAAAAATGTAAAAAAAAACATATCTAAAAAGGAAACGGGTCAAAGAAGCCCGTTTTGTATTTTTAAATCCATAAAACCTCCTATATCTAAAAAGGAAACGGGTCAAAGAAGCCCGTTGCATAAAATTTGTTTTGCACCAACCTGACCCAGCCCGTTTTAATCCGTACCAAAAAAAAATAATAATAATAATAATAAATCTCTCTAACAATTCGCCTATATGTAACATGTAACTCTTTGCTTACTTGTTTATTTGGGTCAACTATAGGTACTTTCAACTTTGAAGGTGATCGTCGAGTTTAGAAAGTTCGAATAAAGAGAAGATTTATGGTGGGCTCAAATGAAAAGAACTGATGTTATTAGCAGTGGAAGGAGGAAGGTTTTTCTCTTCCTCAGCTACGGGCTACAGTAATGGGCTAAGCCTACTTCTATTGGGCCAGAAGAAAGAGGAGAAGCCCATGAGAGTTGCCCCGTGGAATCAGTACCATTTGGTGGACCAAACAACCGACCCGAACCTCCAACTGGCTGCCAATAAGAGCCGCGGTGCCTGCAGGTGTGCCTCGCTCACCTGCTTCGGTTGCGCAGCCACAGGGCTCGAAAGCCCGTCTGTGGGACCCACCCAGAATCCGCAAGATGTTGTTAAAAGTTTTCTTGTTTAGAGAAAGTTGAAGAAAATTCTCAGGCCTCGAATTTAGTGGAAGGCGAAGGTGATGGTGATACTAATGGCGTAATGCAGTTTCTCTTAAAAGTAGCTTGAAGAAACGGGCCTCGACTGTTACCTGTCTCGGTTGCTGAATATAAGTGTGATGAGGTTGAACCCGAGCCTGTACAGCAAAGTGCTAGGAGTGTGCATTGGACCGATGCTACAGGCGGAGAACTTTGTGAGATTCGGGAATTTGAGCCCAGGTATATTTTGTTACAGTATATAAATTGAGAAATTTACATGTTTTTCTTATGTTAGTAATATTATTAAACTGGTCAGTTTAGACTGACCTGAAAAATTATATGTCCAAAGCTTACGTAAATAATTAATGTGTCAGATATGATTACCGAAGTTAACATTATTTCAACAAGTGAAAGTTTTAAATACAAAAGGGTCTTAACGTGCGACGGTGTAAGGGTGAGAAGTGCGTAATTATACAAATAAAGTGTGTAATGAGGGTTAACCCAACCCCATGTGTGATTATGCAAATAACATGCGTAATTATGTATTATAACGTGCGTATTTTAAAAATGAACATGTCACTGTCGCACGTTAAGGGGCCATTGTACGTTAACCTTCCCCATTTCAACAATGATCTATTTTCGGCTGACCCGTTAGAAATAAACCATAACCCGAATTGAGTCATTAAAATACCTAGTGACTGTTTAGGTTTTTGTGATTATATGAACAATATATACTGATTCGTATATCCACTTGAATTTGCAGCGAGCACAGTGATTCAGATGATGAATTTGAAAACAGCACTGGGAAAACATGTTCGTGTACGATAATGTAGTTTGAGGTTGTAGCTTTGGGTGTGTTTGCTCTTTTAACGATTGAAAAACAGTTTTTTGTATCATGTCATCATATTGACATCATCGTATGACCATACAACAAATCTTTTGAGATTTGTTGCATGAAGTCAACGTGATGACATGGTACTATGACCGCTGATAACATTTGTTCATATTCAAGTTTTTTTTGGCTCATTTTGTTCTTAATTTGTTTCTTCGTAATTAACACGATCTTATTCTCCTATTATTATTATTTTTCTTTTTGTGATTTCTTGTCAATTCTAGAAATTTGAGGTTTAATCACACCTAAATTTATAGTCGAAAGATACTTAAATGTTTGGAAATCGCGTCTAATAAATGTAATTTGTAGTTGTAAATCGTTATACTGTGAATAATGTAAATTTTACGGTTTTATATGTACAGGGTGAGCAGAAAACCAAATCATAATCGAAATAACTGCACATCTCAATCGAATCAATTTATAAACCGGTGGTTCGATTATGGTTGTGTTATAATTGTGTTTTATGATTAGCTCTTAACGAGGCTCTTAATGGCTTAGATCTCTTATTGGTTCAGACTGTTTGTTTCGTGAACAGATGTTTAACGGTTTCAGAGATTTGCCTCTGAATGGTTAAGCATTATACTGACTCTAAATGGTTAAAACCTCTAATCTGAATTGATCTGACATTTGCATCTGAACGGCTAAGCCTTATACTGGTTTTAATGGTTCAAACCTCTTACTGGTTCAATACTTAATAGTTCAGACCTCGAACTGTTTCAGCACTTAGCCATTCAGAAGTTTCCAAACAGCCCCTAAGTCAGAACAGGAGTTATTGGAAAAAAACATGAAGGTTAAAAAGGTTAATTACACAAAAAATATAACTTACTTTTCTTTAACTATTTTATGAAAAAAATACACAATTTTTTTTATATTTTACCGTGTCATGTCACTAGTTTTCCTTTTTAAATGGACCCTGTGCCACGCTACTATAAGTAATTACCTTTTTTTATAAGTTATAATATACACTCTTTTATATAAATTTAGTCATTACAATGCGTTTTGTTAAAACAGTTTACATTATATTGTTTGTTTGACATTTTTTCTTTTCCTGTTATGTTTTAGTGGGTCATATAATACTTTACTTTTTAAAAATTTTGATACAACTTTTTCATAAACCAAGTCATATCCAATTTATAACTTATATAACACAGTTTGTAATAGAATAATTAGATCTTAATAATGGCCCGCAACAATTCTAACTAAGAAAATATTTTGTGACAATTTTGACTTTAAACCTATTTTCCATTAATGATCTTATACTAACTAAAAGTTAAATAAGTTACTTTTTGCTGACGTGGGCTGCTTATGTGACAAATAAGTCAAAGTTCTACTGACCTGGGGTCCTGGACTCCTTATATGTCAAAAAGGTCAACATTTTGCTGACATGGACTGCTTATATGGCAAACAAGTCAAAGTTATAATGATGTAGACTGCTTATGTGACAAAAAGTCAAAGTTTTGCTGACGTGGACTGCTTACGTGGCAAATGAGTTAAGATTTTGACGACTTAGAAGCAAAAACTAACTACGGTAAGTTTTAGTTAGTATGAGATCGCTGAGTGAAAATATGTTAGAAGTTGAGACTCTCAAAGATAGAAACTTAGGATTATTAAAATTCAGTTTTTTCTAGAATTTATATTAAAAAATAAATATAAATAAAATTATTTCACACTTGGATTTATATAAAAGTTGCGATTTTGATGACTTAGAAGCAAAAACTAACTACGGTAAGTTTTAGTTAATATGAGATACCTAAGTGAAAATATGTTAGAAGTTGGGACTGTCAAGGTTAGAAACTTGGGATTATTAAAATTCAATTTTCTAGAATTTATATTAAAAAATAAATAAAAATAAATTAATTCAATAAAACATCACCCGACTAGCATCGAAATAAGCACTCAAAGAAAATGTCAACTTCTAAAACGACTTTACTTAAAAAACCATATTCACTACGACAAACCTATATTTTACAAAAACAAACGATTTTTGACAAAAATAGTAAAACAAACAAGTGTCATGTCACACCATTTTCCTTTTGCCACGTAGAAATACGCTATTTTGGAATCATTATCGGAAAAGGTGATCTCATAGCCAGCCGGCATTGGCTGGTAATCCTAAGAAATCAAAATAAAAAAAGCCTGCATTTGTTTCATCAACCAAACATATTAATTTTTGTTTTGTTACATAACATTTTTCTTGTCAATGTCACCTTCATCTCACCACCATACAGGCTGTCACACATCACTTGCATAGGTATCTCCTATATGGGTTGTGCTCCAACAAAGCCATTAGTGGATGCAACACATCAAGGACTTCTTCACAAACTCAAAATGGAAAATGGGTATGTGAGAGGGTCAAGAAAGTCAACTTCCGGTGGCCGGAGTTCCGGCGGAAGTGATGGTGGTGTTAGAAACGAGAAGGCGGTGAGTGGGAGAGAAAGGGAGGGGACGCGGAGAAGTAGTGGTAGTGGTACGGGTGGTAGTAGTAGTGGTGGTGGTCGTGGTGGTAGTGATGGTGGTGGTGTGGCGCGGAGGAGTAGTAGTGTGTCAGTGCGGTTGGATGAGCTTGATGAGTTGGTGGATGGGTGGCCGAAATGGTTGACGGATAATGTCCCGAAACACGCTCTTGATGGTTTGGTACCGAAGAGTGCCGAAACTTATGATAAGCTCGATAAGGTTTGTATAAAGTCTGGAATGAAATCTTATTTTTAAAATCTAATGGTACTTTACTACTAAAAAATTGCATGGTTTCTATGTTTTTTTAAGTGCATAGGAAACCATGGTTTCAGGTAAAAAAGTGTTTTATAAAAAAAAATTCGTGAAAACATTGTAAAATCTAATTTCTCTTATTATTTTTATATAGCTAAAGTGTTCGTGAGACATCCATCTATAAATATTGAAGGGTATAAAATAAGTTTGTTATTTTTATTTGAATAAAGTACACCGATGGTTCTTGTGTTTTATCAAATTTTGAATTTGATCTCTAGCTTTATAATAGTACACGAATGGTCCTCGTGGTTTGCACTTTATAATGCATTTAGTCCCCAACTTTTTCCAAAAGCACATAGATGGTCCATGTGGTTTGCACTTTGTAACGCATTTAGTCAAGGCTTTTTCAAAAAGCACATACATGGTCCATGTGGTTTGCACTTTGTAACGCATTTAGTCCATAAGTTGGATCTTTTAAAACCTTTAGCTTTGTTAGCTAAGGACTAAATGTGTTACAGAGTACAAACCACAAGGACCATCCGTGACTCCGTGTAACTTTGGAAAGCTAGGGACTAAACCCAAAAATTTGGTAAACCACAGTGACCATTCAGGTATTTACTCTTTTTATTTTGCATGTGCGTCGGTGATCGCATAAGGTTTTTTTATCACTAAAGTCAGTTTTCTAATAGTGTATGATAAGCTCGAAAATCCAGCTCGATAACATCGAGTGGGTTTTCGAGCTATTCTTGATTCAAATTCGGGTTGTTCTGAATTTTGGTTTCGTTAATCTAATTCAAATAATGAACACCCCTGGTTAACATCCGCCTTTTTTGTTTGGTTGTTGTGATGATACCTATTTGAATTTTGAAGCCGTTTTTCGGTTACAGATCGGTTCAGGTACCTACAGCAACGTATACAAGGCACGAGATCGAAAAACCAAGAAAATTGTAGCTCTTAAGAAGGTTCGTTTCGACACTTCTGAACCCGAAAGCATCAAGTTTATGGCCCGTGAAATTATGATGTTGCGAAAGCTAGATCATCCCAACATTGTGAAGCTTGAAGGTTTAGCAACGTCTCGAATGCAATATAGTTTGTATCTCGTATTCGACTATATGCAAACCGATCTATCAAGGATCATTTCTCGGCCTGATGAAAGGCTCACCGAACCTCAGGTTCCATCTTATTTTTTCGCGTTATATATATTCCTAACAGCCAAAACGTTCGAAACAATGTAATGTGTATTGTTTTCAGGTGAAATTTTACATGAAACAACTGCTTTCGGGGCTGCAACATTGTCACGAAAGAGGGATTTTGCATCGGGATATCAAGGGATCGAATTTGCTAATCGATAAAGATGGGAACTTAAAGATAGCCGATTTCGGGCTTGCAAACCATTATGATTCAAGTAAACCAGTTCCTCTTACAAATCGTGTTGTTACACTTTGGTATCGATCACCCGAGCTGTTGTTAGGTACAACGATGTATGGGCCAGGTATCGATCTTTGGAGCGCTGGCTGTCTCTTAGCAGAAATGTTTGCCGGAAGGCCGATTATGCCTGGGAGGACCGAGGTTGACATGATGCAAATCTTTATCATATGTTTTGTGCATAGTAGAACTACGCAGATTTCTACTATGAGCTAGAATCGACTTTAATCGATTCTACTTTTATTACACGGATGGTCCTTGTGGTTAACCAAAATTTTGGATTTAGTCCCTAGCTTTTTAAAAGTACCGGATGGTCCCTGTGGTTTGTACTTTGTAACGTATTTAGTCCCCAACTTTTGCCAAAAGTACATGGATTGTTCTTACGGTTTGCACTTTTTAACGCATTTTGTCACTAAAAGTTGGGGGCTAAACGCGTTACAAAGTGCAAACCGTAAGGACCATCCGTGTACTTTTAGCAATAGGTAAGGACTAACTGCGTTAAAAAGTGAAAACCATAGGGACCATTCATGTACTTTTGGAAAGCTAGGGATTATATCTAAAGTTTTGGTTAACCATAAGGACTATCTGTGTACTTTACTCTTTATTAAGTTTAGAACTTTCAAATAAGTCTCAGATTTTGTTGGAAATGACACTTCTTACTCTTACTAACAAGTCAAGTTGAGTTATGTTTTATCTCAAATGAATCAAACTATTATAATCAGAAAGATCCGTTACATTCAAATGACTCGAACGAGTTAACTCGCCATCAGCTTTTTTTTTATGTGATCATACACGTTATATGACTATAACATGAGTTTGTTTGGATCCAGGTGGAGCAACTTCACAAGATTTTCAAGCTTTGTGGCACGCCGTCTGCTGATTACTGGAAGAAATTAAAGTTGTCAACGACGTTTAGACCACCGCATTCATACAAACCGAATCTTCATGAAGCTTTTAGAGACTATCCGAAGTCGGCATTGGGACTTCTAATGGTTCTTCTGGCTCTAGATCCTGCTTATCGCGGTTCTGCTGATTCTGCTCTCCAACACGAGGTTAGAACCACACCCGACTCTTTCATGTTCGCGTTAAAGTTAATATGTTTGAGATTATAAATGAGCGATGTTATGACTGTAGTTCTTTCATACAAGCCCTTGGGCGTGTGATCATAGTGGTTTGCCCGTGATTCAAGTAGACGAGGATGATTTGGCTCAAACAACCGAGCCTAGGAAGTAAGTTACTCGAATCTGACATGTTTGGATCACGAACGAACAAACTTTATTTAGCCTTTTTATACAATTTTTCGTTGTAGGCATAGAAAGTCGAGGACACGACAAAAGTCTAGAACACTAAGAGAGCAACAAACAAAGGATCAAACGAACGATTTGAAAGAGGTAGGATTTAGTATTCGCACCATCTTGGGTCGTTCAAGAACGACAAAAATACGTTATACATTTTGTACATAAGAGTTGATTACGTTTTTCGTCCATGTGGTTTGTTGAAAATAACCTTTACAGTCCATTAGTTTAAAAACTGCCAAAACAGTATCAACACTTTCACTTTTGTAACAATTACAGTCCACCTTTGTTAACCCCATCCATATCACCGTTACCTTGCGGTGAAAAGACTAAAATACCCATAAGTTAAAACACCCATAGCGCGCCCACTGATTGATCATGTTTTGCAGGAAGTCGAAAAGCGAGTGGAGGTCGTTAGAGAAACTAACGAGCCCCTAATGACCAAAGCAAGTCTATCTTCACCCGGTGCCGAGCCAAGCCCGACAGACGAGACTGTGGCTCCTTTACCATCACCCGTCGGGAACTTATATCAACGGTACCAAAGACAAATGAGTGAATCGCACCCAAATGCAAAAATGAATATTAAAAACCGGCCTCCATTGCCCGGTGCAAAGAGAATATCAAGTAACTATAACGGTATACAACCCTGACCCGTGTTCCTAGATCCTCGTCCACACGAGAGTAGCGGAGATTAAATCAAACCGATCTACACGATGATTGGATCGAAGTACGACATCAAGACAATTGTATTTGTTTCTTATGTCTTTATTTTATAATTGTTCTCATACATAGTTTTTGTGTTTATGTTATTAATATTAATGATTTTCAATAAATCATTGCATAACCTGATAACCATGTACACAAGTCTTGAATTACATAAAGAATGAAGCCAGTACCACAATATCACACACCATTACACAAATGCATCAATCAATCAACCGTAACCAACCAACGAGAACTTCAAATGACGGTTTTGCCCTCTCGAACATTTACAACATCTACACGCCCTCATCAAAGTCAACTAACTAAAGTTCATCATTGATCATTTCCTCTGCTGCGTATATCCGATTCAATCCCTTCGAAGTTATGACGTTGAGAAATCTTTAACAAATCTCCACCGATATCTAGGTCATCTTCAACCTTCACACGGCGGTCCTCAGGGCCTGCGTCATTGGCGGCAGATTCTCGAGCAGCGGCCGGTGGCGGCTGTTGCTCTTGTTGGACTAGATCCCGGAATTTGTTTCTTGATGGCTTGATTCTCGTGCAGAAAACTTCTAGAAAGTTGTTTATACAACCTCGGTTATAAACGTTGTAACGGTTGTCTGATCTGTACCGGAAGTTTTCATAGGTCGTCTGTAACAAACAGAACGTTTAGAGGCCAATGTTACAAATTTATAATCTTTTACACCCGTGTAAGGGTCCTGACCTAGGGGTGCTAAACGGGTCGTGTTCGCGGGTTCAAGCTGACCCGAGCCCAAGAATTTAAGACGAACCCGAACACGACCCGAACCCGAAAACTGTGTTATACATATGAGCCTGAACACGACCCGAATATTCGTGGGTTGACCCGAACATGGCCCGTTCAACCCGAATTTTTTAATTTTTTTCGCAAATTAATATATTAAAATTCATATTTACTACAAAAACACACAAATGAATATAATACAATTGCATTTAAATTATAAAATCTTATGCCAATTTCTCTTTTTAAGTTATAATTATGGCATAAAATACATACCCAATTTTATTGTTGACATAAAACATATTGTAAAAATAATAATATAATATAAATGGGTTAAACGAGTCAACCCGCCAACCCAACCGAGTTGACCTGAACCCGTTTAGACTAAACCCAAACCCGTGAATTTCGTGTTAGGTCTGTGTGGAGTTTTCGGGTCGTGTCGGATATTCACACCCCTATCCCGACCTAGTGGCATCTAGCAATGATATAACGCATAATATAATCAGTATAAAGTAAGGGCTGATTTTACGAACCTGGTTTGAACTGATAAGGTAAAGATGAAAACCCGTGAGGCCACCGACAAACCAAAGTGAGATAAAACAATACGCCATTAAAACAACCGATGCGGGGGATTCTTTCATCGCACCCCAAACCGTACCCGTACCCTCGTTATCGTTCATCAAGACCTTCATGTAATAAGCCGACATCGAAAATACATAGATACATAGCAGCGTTGATGAAGACACAAACAGAAAGAAGAAAGGATAATTCCGCTGGATCACAAGATAAGTATGCGTAAATGAATAAGATTAATAAAATAAAAAACAAGTTAAAGAGAATTGGAACCGTACCAGCCCAATGCATTGGCCCACCCAAGGGCAGTGGTGATCGAACCGTTCGACACAATTGTTACAAACGGAACAATGCGAGCAACGAGGAGGGCGATAAAGCATACACGTGTCGCAATATTTGACTCTAACTGAAATCCCGTTGACCATAACTTCTTTGGTTCTTGGAAATTGTAAAGAAGGCGTTTGTCTTCCCCCTGTTTCGTATGTAAATTCTTCTTCGGGTGGATGTGCGTTACGGGGAACTATCCCGGGATCACGGGCGTGAAGTAAGAAGAAGCAGAACCAATACCTATCAAAATCAGTCAAACGGGTCAGGCGTATTGGGTCATGGGTCAAAACAGGTTCGGGTTAATATTGGTACTTGACTAGTTGACTACTTTCAATGCAGGAAGCACGCCTAAACTTGTTTACGTTAAAAATGGGTACTTCGAATGTGGGTAGGGCTTCGTGTTCGTTTGTTAAAAATACATGTGTTCATGAACACTTACCAAACGAGATTTTATGTTCGTGTTCGTTTGTTAAAAAAATGAACTTATTCGTGTTCGCTTGTGTTTGTTTGTTAATTTTAGGAAACGAACGTTCATGAACACAAATGGAAACAAACGAACACAAACAAGTGGTCCTGAACATAATATATAATACACTTAACACTTATTAAATATTTTATTTGTTGGAATTTTGAAGTATTTAAATAAAATATAAAAAATATAAATAAAATATAAAAAACTAAAAAACACTTATGAACTATCGAGCATAAACAAACACGTTACCAAACGTTCATAAACATAAACGAACGAAATTTCTTGTTCGTGTTTGTTGAAAACGAACGAACACAAACGAACTTCCTGCCGAACGGTTCACAAACTGTTCGCTGAACGTTTGGTTCGTTGCAGCCTTAAATGTGGGTTTTGAATAAACGGGTCGAAATTACCACCTCGATTAATCAGGTCTAAATTTTTGCCTTTTATAATGATGATTTTAGAAACGTTTGCAATCATAAAACTCATCTGTATCGAAAGGAATGACTAATAATCATTTTTGTGAAGGATTAAGAGGGCTAACATAAATTGTATAAAGGATTGCTGCTACAATGATGGCGTATCCTGCGTTATATGACGGGAATTCATGGCGAAGATGTCTTCCAACAAATATACAAAAAATAATAACCGGAACAACAATCAGTGAAAATGTGGCCAGCAGAGACTTGGCATCTGGACCGAATATCAATCTCCCTCCAAGAAAGAATTTCTGTAATAAAAACAGTAAAATTGTATAAAAAAGGAAAGAAAAGAAAATAACTATGCAATGATCAGGTAAAGTTTAAAAAGGCTGATGGAATAACTTTAAGGATTGTGAATTTGTGAAATAATTCAAGTAAGAGCAAAAATTTCACCACTAATATAATCATACATCATGCAAATTTCAAAAGGGACAAAACAAGCTAGGCAGAGTTGGGTTGACCCGTAATTCTGTGAACACTTTTTGTCACAGTTTTTTTTTAAATGAGTAAACAATTGTTACAAAATAATATTGTCATATTAATAAGCTAAATCTTTGAATAAATACAATTTACGAGTTTGCCTGCATTATTAATAGGCTTTGAGCGATTTCAATGTTTGACCCATTTGACGGGTTCCCATTTTATATAATGTGCGTTTATTTAAATCGTTTCAACCCAAATCTACCCGTTTCTTGGTGTTTGCTCAAGAAGTTTAAAAGCCATCAAATGTAACAATATCAAAACAAAAACAGTAAGTTATTCTGCTCAAGTATGCAACCAACAATCTTCTTCCTAACTTCCTCAGAAATACAGGCCCAAAAGCTAAGAAGTGTTTACTCTGCCCGTAGTTAACGTAACAAATATGTTGTATCTTCTTGTTCAAGAAAACATTTTTGATAAACAATAATCATATATTCCACACGGGTTCAACTGTTCAAGTAGAAACCTAACCCCTAACCAAACTATCAACAACTGCATTCATTTTCCAATCCAAAGATTCCAAATTTCATCTAGATTATGCACCACAAACCCCGATAACATCATCAACCGAGCCCGATTGTGACCAAAACAAATTCCTTGGATTGAAAGCCTTCTAAACCCTAATTCCCATGTTCAATTTATCCATAACACAAACCCTAAAATCTTATATCTTTTGTAACCCAAGTTTACAACTTTATCACAAGTTTCAATCTTGCCTACTAAACACAAACCCCATTTCAATTTCAAATCATTATCACTAAACCTAACACCAACAAAACAAAGATTAATAATCCTCAGCCACTATACAATCTTACAATAACAATCACAATCACAATTACAATTGCAAACAAAACAATCACACTAAATAATTCAAAGAAACAACAATACAAAAACTAATAAACTAACATTCAACACATATGAACTAAATAACCTACATAAAGCTGACCTAAATTACCAAATTAAAAAGGGAAAATAATAAATAAAAAAAAATCTTACATTTCTCCCTTTCCAAACTTCGTAAACCCTTTTCGCCATGTGAAATGAATAAAATCAAGACTCTCAAAACAATTATGCGGGTACAGAATCGAATATCTGGAACTTATTACAGCGCATAATTTTTTTATATATATTTTTTTGCTTTTTGATTGAAAGGGGTTAAGTGCATAATGTAAAGAATTAGAAGGTTAATTGGGTAAAGGGTGAAAAGGGTTTGGTGAGTGGTTCAGGATCTGCAGGAGAGAGGTTGTCGCCGTCGTACGGCGGCGGTGGTGGTGGGTTTTGAGTGTCGAGTATTGAGAAGAGGGGGTGTTTTATTATAATATAACTTCTAGTTTTGTGACATGTTATTAATATATTGTTTGTATTATGAGGATGAGTTAACATATGACAAATATATATATATAAAAGAATACAAATGATTAATGTACAATTAATAAAATTTGATTAAAGAATGTATAATAATATTATGTTGAACTTAGGATTTTTAGTTGGATTATAGTTGTTTACAACCAGGGCCGGACCTAGCGTGTTACTAGGGGTAACCTCCGCTACCCTTTGACGCTCCGGCGGTAGTGTAAATTTTTGAAAAATTTGACGTTTTTTTGATTTTGTTACCCCCTTTTTATATAAAACGTTGCCCCTATAAAGATTTTCTAGATTCGGCACTGTTTACAACCGGTCGATTTCTAAGTATAATTTTTCAAGTGTTTGGATTCGCAATAACACGCAAATACACAATAATAAAACTAGCAATACTATACTATACTATTAGTTAAGCATCTTCATGTTTTGCCTGAGGTGTTTTTACACAAAAACACATAAATTCCTAAGCAATTAATCTTATGCAATGTAATGATATGTACGTTATCAGATTCAAAATTATAATGCTCCAATTTATTATCTAATAAAACCCCACGTGTTATAAATTTACATTGAGATGGGTGGTAAACGGGCAACAAGCTGCGTCGCTATCTATTTTTAATATTAAGACTAAGTATTTTAAAAACTACGTCCATAGGTTTCGGGTTATAACATTACTATGATTCAAAAGGATTATTTATGTTCTATGTTTACTATGCTTATTTCAAGTTTAAAGAAAGTTTATAAACTTCTCTTTTGGAAAATGAAAAAAAAAACATATACTATGAATAAAAAAGTCTTCTCCTAAAACGATGATACCCAAACAATGCTTTATTTTACAAGATTATGTCGCACAATTTATTACATCAATGCGTTTAATCAAGCATGTAGTGGTACTTAACTCGTAATAACATCGTGTCTAAGTCGTATAAAGATATGTCCAACTTTTCAGCTTTGGCTTTTAAAGAGATATAGTACCAAACCCATTACGTTCGGGTCAAATATTACTCGTTGCATATGGATTGTACCACGGTCAGCATCTTCTTGACAATAACAGATAACAATACATAGTATAAATACTAGTAACCTTATGTAAGCTAGATCATCCACTCTCCCTCTCTTACATACTGATTTTTCAATGAAAAGCAAATATTTATTTCTAACGCATGAGGGCTGTCACATGAAAAATTATCTTCTTGTAGCGAGGCTATCGACATTTTTTGTGGAGATTATGTTGGTGATAAGCATCTTGTTGTTGATCGGAAAAGTCTCACGTGGAAGCTAATATCCAAATCCCTATTGCATTTGGGTCTTGCTTCTTCAGCTTTTACAATGAGTTTCGATACATTGATACACTGCTAGTTATACCAAAATGTCCAACATTTTAGGTATGATTGACTAGTGCAATGTATTTTGTTTACATAAGCGCTTTTCATCCCTTAAAACATGCCCAACTTGTTAAGAAATGGTTTGTATAGTTTATGCATATTGTTGTCATTTCACGTGTAACTAAACGAACGCAAGTACACCTCGCCCTAAAACCGATGCATGTACGTGTGCCGCATCCTAAACCATTCATGTGATTCTTAAAAAAAGACTTTTTAAGATTGTGTAAATAAAAATGAGAGTTTGTGTGTGAAATGCTAGCGAGGGTGATGAACCATTGATCTTATCGATTTAGCTGTGAAAAGTGAGGCAATGAAAAAAAATTAACTTAAAGTTAACTACAGTTGGAAGTGCGAAAGCGAAAGATCCAGATAACAAGTTTAACTTTCCGTTTAAAATAATTTTCATCAATCTTTTTAATCTCTAATGTCTTTATAAAAATATATAAATTAAATGTTTCTTATCATTTAATTTGAGTGTAGCATTACTACACATATATAGAAGTCTTATATAGTGTTAACTATAACTGTGTATATAAAGTCACAAACTAAATATAAATAGGGGTGGTTCTTACCTTGAGCCATACGGATCCCCAACCCTTTTTCGCGAGTAAATTTTACCAAATTTTTTTGAAAAACTTTATATTGTTAAAATATTGAATTTTGAGAGTCCAACGCCTCTATTTTACCAATAACTCAATTCAAAATCCGCCAGTAATGACTGTAATGGTGTGTCTAAATTTCCATGATATACTAAATAAAATTGAATAAACAATGATGTATCTAACACATCATAACAGTGTATCCAAAAAACCACTTTGTAACCAACAAGACCCAACTACCTTTCCGCTTAAAGTCACTATACGTACACATGTTGCATTTCGGACCCTTCGGACGTTTTGTAAGCTTTTCTTTTACTCTTTTTTATATTAACCGTACACATATTCAAACTTGTAGACAGGCCAGTGACGAATTTAGAAAATATTCACAGGGGTAACGTTTTATAAAAAAGGTAACGATATCGAAAAAACGTCAAAAAAAGGTCAAATTTTTCCAAAATTTACACTACCGCCGAAACGCCAAGGGATACGAATGCTACCCCTTCCTCTAAGGTAGGTCCGCTCCTGAGAGAGGGTAAGTTTTCATGCATGTATAGATTCTAGTTTTAAGGCGAAAGATACCCCCATCTCCTATATTCACTATAATTAAAGCAAAAGTTAATTCTACTTTTATATGTAATACTTTATTCTTTTAACGACAAATTTCTCTTATTTCCTTGCTGTATATAAGACTTGAATCGAAGACCTCTCTCTCCCAAGGTGTTTAAAGGCATTATCTTTGCCAATGGACCACCACCCCATCGGCATGTAATACTTTAACATCAATAAAATTTTACAAAAGACCGTGAGAAGAAATACGCGTCACCTAAGCACTATATTAAGAAACTTAAATTTTATTAGGGAAAAAACCTCCTGAACTTTTGATTAGTTTTGTCTTTAAAAAGATTTAGCCACTCATTTATGTCACTCAAATTGGTTTAAGTATTTACCTCATAGAAACCACTATTTTGTAAAAGTTATAACCAAATATAAATAACTCATGAATCATTTGATTCTTTCATTTATATGTATTTTAATCACAATAAGACCATTTGGATCGATGGTTTGTCGCTCCCTGGATGCCGATGTGAAAAGAGGGAGACTGATGAGCGAGAAGCCGCACGTGCGCATCATGTGCCTTTTAAGGGAGAGATATCAGGTTTAATCCTAGACAAGGGTGAAAATTTTAAAATATCAGTGAAAAGAAGAGCAAGCGTTGTCATTCAAAAAAATTGAAAAGTAAAGTAGGTGAGGTTCATCACTTCATGTAGCGGTGTGAATTTTCAACCCGACACGAACCGAACACGAAATTCTTGGGTTTGGGTTTCTCTTAAACGGGTTCGAGTCAGTTTCAGGTCGAACCCGCGAACCGTTTCGGATCAACCATGTCAGGTTACGGGTTGACCCGTTTAATTTATCATATAAGATTTAGGTAGATTCTGCCACTATATATAGCTAAGGGTTTATGTTTAAAAGTAAATTTAATGTAAAAGTGGACAACAGATTTTATTGGATGTTTGGGGGGGTAAACTTTGAAATTAATCAAGTCATTTTGGAGAGATCTATAAGGCTACTCGGTGTGGGTGATGGGTCTCTCTGGAGGATGACCTGTCATGTCAACGTCACGTAGGATGGGTGTGAGGACGGGCCTAAAGGAGATGGACCTAGGAATAGAGGATTGGACTAATATATATATATATATAGGGGTGTGTGTAGAGAAGAAGAGAGACAGGACCGTCCCCAACGTCTCGTGGCAGATGTCCTCGACGCCGCCAGACCACCAGAAATGGCGTTGTTGGGCGTCGCCGGGCCAGGCCAAGGCCTGGACGACCCTCCACACCGAGTAACTTAATTCGACGTTAGGGTTTCCATCAGTTTTCTCTTCACCACCAAGGGTTTCCACTATAAATGCTAACATTCACCAAACCTCCACTCTACAATCTTCCTTCTTCTTTACATAACCAATGAGTTTTGACTTCATTTTTTTTATTTACATAGAGTTATGGTGTTCTCGTTAGTCGAATCTTGTTGTAATTTTATATATTTAAGTTGTTTACTTGATTCTTTTTGTTAATTTATCCTCCCGCATTTCAATTTTGGCTTTAGTTACATTGTCCTACGTGTCATTATTAGGATTCATGCTATATAATATATAATGGTGTCATAAACTTCATGTATATAATCAATTGAAACAATGAGTTTATTAGCAAAAGTTTTAGTTTATATGATATATATCTTAAATCGGCATTTTCTCTTTTATGATATTTAGAAAGTTGTGTTTGTAAATAATTGTTTGATAGTTAATGGTCCAAAAGTTTAGCATTTTAGAGTATTGATTGATCATTTATATCCTGCAAGAGTTCATATTTGAAAATTAGATTATCAGGTTCGGATTCGTGTAAATTTTTCGGGTTTAGGTCGGGTTGGACTTGTCAACCCGCAAACCCGACCCGTTAAACACCCTAACTTCATGGGACCTCTTGGTGAGTTGCAGCGGCTACATTCAATGAGTCATCGACTCATTAAATAGTCAAAATTTTCATTTTGAATATTAAATTAGTAGTTTGTGACAATTTTCTTTTTCCAAATCTTTGACATCATGCAATGGCAAACACTATTTTTTTCTTCATGGGTGTTACAAACTTTTAGTACTTTGAAATATATCAACTTGAGTACATATTTCTTCGGTTCTGGTTAGATTGGGACATACTATTTTGTTAATTATAAACCTCACATTATACAATTAAAGATTATAACCAATGGTTAAACTAATTCAAAATTTTGAATGTCTATAATATCGTTATATTATTTAATAACATGGATAAATTATTAGAAAAATTACTTACAAATCAAGAGTGTAATAACTAAAAGAATATGAAGTTGGGTTGAAATTTGGTGAGCTTAAATAAAATGAGAAATAACTCAAATAGGAGTTTAGATTATATTTAAAGATAATTTAAAATATCAAGCACATTAAATTATATTTAAAGAAAATTTAAACAATATATAAGTTGGTTTTAAAATAAAAACACATACCATCAACATAAAAAACACATTTTTAACGGCTTTGAATCATTTACGAACTATTAGAACACTATCGTGTCACCAACAAAACATCTGATTATATTCATCTCCACTAGACGATAATACTTACATCGTTACTATTCTACCAACATTACCACTGCATCAAAAGGCACAACCATGAAAATAATCTTGCAACACAAAATAAATTAATACCAAATATCAGACTTTTAACACCCATAAATTCTTTTAACTCAAGTAAAATGTAACAATACCCGAATTCATTTGACCTCACCCTTCCAAGACAATATTGTTATGAACTTTTGCTAATTAAGGTTAACAATGAAACAATTGAGTTTTGAACTAAACATAGAGATTGGTAAATATTTCAATTTAATAGTTCAACCAGGGGAATGTGCACATCATCTTTGACCATTGTTTTCTTAAAAGTTATAAAAGTAGTACTATAATTGAAAAAAAAAAGGAATCCAATTCCCTTTTATGTGGCATTGTTCTATAAAAAGTTCACAAATTAATCATTTATGTTGGACTTCATGCTTTGCTTTAAATTAGGTCTCGTGGTTATTACCAATATTAATATATACCTACAACACAACACATACATATATTATATTAGGTGGATGAGTCACTTTTCTAGCAACAAAAAATATCCATATCATCATCTAATAGGATTATTATGCCTGCTCATTTAACTCAATACAACCTAAATTCGAGATAACGATTTTCTAGCTCAACCCACCACCCTTTATCATTTTCATAAAAATTAAATAAACAAATCAAAATTAACTTTTGACACAAATAAAGAGGTTGCAACAGCACAAGTGGAAAGAGGCGGTAATCACACTCCTCACCTACTCGATCCACTCGCTCACCCTACTCGATCCAACAACTCGGGTTGGTTGTGGTGGTGTACCCACCCAACCCGCACCAGCTCGCAATAACTCGAGGCTTTTCAAGTAACCCGCCCCTTTCACCCTTATAAAGTAATATTATATTTCGTATCTAATAATTATAAATAAAACTATAAAATTGTATTAATGACTGAAAGACAAGGCTTAGAAATTAACTTAAGATAACTACCTTATTTATCGAAGTTTAAGCAAATAAAAACATTTATCTGATTCATTCACTTATCTATTTTAATTTTTTTTTAACTGCAATTTTTTTAAATCTTATCTTTTATGAGACTTAAACCTAAGACCTCTCATAAGGCCATACCCATGTACTTAAAAGCTTTGTCTTCATCAATTCACTCTCAACTCATTAATACTTATTTATTTTAATTTGATTTTGTCTGAAAAGCCTTTCTCATATAAATATTTTACTTTTACAATATCTATCTATACTACCTAATAAATTAGGATGCGTATGTGTCATATGTTCTCTCTAATTCTCTATCTAATTGAGAATTTGAAGAAAAAATATTTCAGGGTATCACGTGTCATAAAATATATTATCTAAAAAAGTAACCAAGTTGTTATTCAAATTATCATATACGAATTCGATTTCTTCTTCAGCTTATCTCATGCCAACAACTTTTATAAACTATTCGATAGCATAAATCAGTTTTCGTTTATTGATATTGTTATTACTGTATATGGTCCCATATATTCAAATTTACAAATACAAAACCAAGTTTTACTTATTCAATTCGTATAATGCACAAAAATTTAACCTATTACATAATTTTCAATGGTAGTAATTGTCTAATTTACTAAAACTATAGAAACAACATAATAAATAATTTAATAAAACAGATGTAACACCCTGTAAAATCGTGTCCAATAGTATAGTGACACATGTTGTATTTTAAATATAGTCTATTAAAGACCAATAAGGACTAAAGGCGTCAACATGCTCAATCTGAGCCTCTGATTGACGATCCGATGTCAACATGCATAAATAACAGCCTCTGAGTGACTGATATGTCAACTTGCTTAATCATTAGCCTCTGAGTGACTGATGCGTCAACATGCTTGAAATTTGGCCTCTGAGTGACTGATATGTCAACATGCCCAGCCTCTTAGTGACATCAGAATCAACATGCTTATAATAAGCCTCTGAGTGATCCTTTGTGAAGTCCAAACTCTCATATGTGGCATTGTTGGACGAGAGGGTTCAATTTTGTAAATATATGAAAGTTGGATGATGGAGGGAGTAAAAGTGTCAACATGTTAAATTATACCTCTAAATGACCTTTTAACGAACCGAAACTCGACAATGTCCGGGCATAATCCCGAGAATGCCAAGTATTGGTTACGGAGGGCTAAAAGTGCCAAAAAGGTGTTTAAAAAGGTTTTTAGAAGCTTCTTAAAGTTAAGGGGTTAAAGTGTCAAAGTTTGAAAGTGGCCAGGGGGCGGTCGCGGGCCGTGAGAGACTTGGTCTGTGTCTCTCGCGGGGTGCGAGAGAGCCCCTGCTGCAGAAAGTTTTGTTTGGTCTCCAAGCAAAACTCCAAAACCATTAATTCGAAACCATGGCTTCTCTAAACTGCTATGCCACGTTTTGGGACACTTGTAAGCTTCTTCTTACACTCCTAAACACCTGGCTTCACCTCCTTTAAGTTCTCTAACTATAAATAGGTGTTCAAGTGCTTCATTCCAACTTGCACCTTTCTAAATCATAACTCTTCTCCCTCCTCTGGAAGTTCCTAGCTGAAAGGAGCATCCAACTTAGTTCTCTTGCATTCTAGGAACCTCTTGTAAGTGTTCCTTTGTCACAACCTGACCCGCAGCGGAATAAAAATCGGGGCATAATTGGGTTATCACCAAAGCTCATGATGTTTACTAAAATGTTTCATATTTATTAAATTCAAATTACAACTTAAATATTCAAATCAAAATCCATACAATTACAAGGAAACGAAACTATGTAAACAATCCAACGCTTAAACTGATTTATTCTTCTAGGCCTTCCTATGTGTTTCTTGCCTCAACTGGATCACCTGTATCATGTGTAAAACGGGGGATATTTTGGGTCAACAAAAGTTGACGAGTGAACCTTGATAAAACATTGTTATTAATTTCTTGTTTTATTTAATATTGAAAATTTGTGCAATAATCACATGTGAACAAACATATATAAATAACAAACACAAACCACTTGAATGAGTATATGATATGAATGATGATGAATGTGAGATCAATGCTCAATCAAACAGAGCCGATCGTATGAGGCACCTGATGCTCAACCCGTCTCCCACGGGGAACTGATGGGCCTAATGATATGCGTGCACTGAAAATGATAAATCCAAACTACATATAATCCACACAACAATTGATACACATTTGATCACGGATATGATGGATGCACAAGTGTTTAAATATAATAAGGAATTAAACGACACATGATACACCCCAAAACATGGTTAAACGGGGAATTGATAGAGATTCACTCACCTTGGGTGCGTTCTTTGATGACGTTGGATGCGCACGAATTTTAGGATTTGATCGACGAGGGAAAAAGTAACCTAAAATAGTAACGAAATGATTCGGTAAATAAATGGATTTTATTTGAGTTTAATACATTTAATTTTTAATCTTAATGGGATTTCTAGATTTGTTTTTGTGAGTCTAAGGACATTTTCTAACTTTAAAAATATTATTTTTAAGTATTTTTAAATAATTTTCTGATTAAATAAATTAATAAAAAGAAATAAAAAAATATTGACCTTTTGACCCTGTTGACCGTTGACCAGTCGGACTGTGTGTTTGTATGCGCTGAGTGAGGTTCGAACTCGGGACCTCTCGTTTACGTGCACGCAGCTCTACCAACTGAGTACGTGTCTAACCCAAATATTCTCTGTTTTAATTATATTTATATACTAATTAATTTTTAAACTTAATGGTTTTATTAAAAATGGTTTATATGGCCGAACAGGTTGCAGGGACCCGGAGTCGAACTCGGGTCCTTCGGTTCGAGTGCGCACAGCCCAACCAGTTGGGCTGTGTGTCAAATCTGTTAAACTTATGAATTATATTACTCTTATAAACATTCTGTGACTTGTTCTGATTCAGTTGTAAAAAATGTTGGTTTTAATTCTGAAATTCGGTAACGTGTGCGATTCGAATCCGGGACGTGTGCATTGTTTGTGCACACAGTCCACCGCTGGACTGTGTGTCTAACCCGTTCGAATATCCGTTTTTAATTATACTTATACACATGTTTTAACTTCATCTTCTTCGCTTATCGAATTACCGAACAGTGAATTGACTGTTTGTTTAATTGATCAACTACGCTTATGATTGATTGAATTGAAGCAAAAGAAAGGAATTTAGGAATAAGATGTACCAATCACAGAGTGTCTTCTTCAGATTTTCTGGAAAAATTCGTCGGCTCTGATTGGTGACTTCTGACTGAGTGAACCGATTAACAGTTTTGATCAATGTGTTGTGCAATTAAGTTACTAAACAAGGGATATCAGGAGGGTTTAGATGATTGTACCAATCGACAGTGAGACTTCGGAATTTCAGTGATTTTCCGGTGAGTGCAGGAATTCCAGGCTACGTTGACTGAGACAGATTCTGGTTGAACGATTTATGTTAATACATGCCGAATAATGGATTGCAAACAAAAGAGTCAAGAATTTTACCGATTTGGATTAAGTCTCGGTTTTCCGGTGAAAGTCCGGCGAATGCAGAATATCTCCGGCGACGAGCTAAAGCTTCGAAAAAGTGAGCGGTTCTGAGCGAAAGGATTTCCGGAAGATTGAGTGGGTATTTATAGGGAAGAACTGAGTGAATTGGGTCCGTTTTTGGGTCTTGATTCGCGGTCAAGGGTCTTCCGGCGGTTACGACTAAATTTGAGGGTCAGACATCGGTTATAACCGATGTCGAAGTTGGTTAACGTGTTTTGGTCAAAAGGAAAATGGCAAGAATCGCGGATTGCCTATTTTTCCGGGTGGCGATTAGTTTGGGCGCGCCGATTACTGAATTTGATTTTCGAGTTTTATTATAAGTGTTATTTGTTTTAATGTTTATCACAAAGACAGTGTGTGGCGGAGCGGTGCGTTGTGTGCTTTGGCTTGTGGGTGACCCGGGTTCGAAACCCGGCGTCCCCATTTTATTTTTTTCTCACCATTTACTAATATTATAAATTATGGTTTTTAAATTCTAATATATTTATTAATTATGTATCGTTAAAAATTAATTTGAGCAATGAATACGCAACGAAAAATTATAATTGGATATTTGATTAATAAACGACGCGGGTTTTGAAAACCCGTTTTTCGACGAATGTTACAGTATCCCCTACTTTTAGAAATTTCGTCCCGAAATTTAAGTAGTAGTGGTAACAGGAAAAAGATGTGGGTATTTCTCGCGCATTGAGTCTTCACGTTCCCAAGTATACTCAGGTCCTCGTTTTGACTCCCAACGTACCCTGACAATTGGAATACGACTTCGTCTTAAACGCTTCTCTCCGAAGTCCATGATTTCTACTGGTCTTTTAATGAAGTGCATAGATTCATCGATCTGAATGTCTTCTAGAGGAATATGGAGGTTTTCATCGGCGAGGCACTTCTTCAAGTTTGATACGTGGAATGTGGGATGAATTCTGTTGAGCTCTTCTGGTAGGTCAAGCTTGTATGCTACAGGACCTACTCTTTCGAGTATCTTGAAAGGTCCTACGTAACGTGGTGCTAGCTTGCCCTTTTGGCCAAAACGAACCACTCCCTTCCACGGTGATACTTTTAAAAGTACTTGATCCCCAATGCCAAACTCCAAGGGCTTTCGTCGTTTGTCAGCATAACTCTTTTGACGACTTTGAGCCGCTAGAAGATTGCTTCGAATTTGAATGACCTTGTCGGTTGTTTCTTGAATTAACTCTGGACCGGTGATTTGTGATTCCCCAATTTCGTGCCAACATACTGGAGATCGGCACTTACGACCATATAACGCTTCGAAAGGAGCCATGCCGATGCTTGAATGATAGCTATTGTTGTACGAAAATTCAACTAATGGTAGATGAGCGTCCCAATTCCCTTTGAAGTCTATGACACATGCTCTAAGCATGTCTTCAAGAGTTTGGATGGTGCGTTCAGATTGTCCATCAGTTTGAGGATGAAAAGCGGTACTGAGGTCTAATCGTGTACCCAAGGCGGTTTGTACAGCTCGCCATGTTCGTGAAGTGAAACGACCATCACGGTCTGAAATGATGCTTAAAGGTACACCATGACGGCTTACGATCTCGCTGATGTAGATACGAGCTAACTTCTCGTTCTTGAAGTCCTCGCGAATCGGTATGAAGTGAGCTGATTTTGTAAGACGATGAATGATTACCCATATGGTGTCATACCCACTGGAGGTGCGAGGTAACCCGGTGATGAAATCCATGGTTATGTTTTCCCACTTCCATACAGGTATTTCGGGTTGGACTAGAAGTCCTGAAGGTCTTTGATGTTCAGCTTTTACTTTGGAACAGGTAAGGCACTTGGAAACAAAAGCAGCGATATCCTTTTTCATGCCCGGCCACCAGTAGGTGTATCGTAGGTCTTGATACATCTTGTCGGCTCCTGGGTGTACAGAGTATCGTGTTTTGTGCGCCTCGTTCATGAGGAAATCACGAAGGTTATCGCGATCAGGAATCCATATGCGATTTAAATAGTATAGAATACCGTCGGATTTGGCTTCGATTTTGAGTTCAGCTCAACATGACAGCTCATCGCGTACGTCATTTTCTGTTACAGAAACATGTTGAGCTGCTCGGATTCGATCTTTGATGTCGGTTATGATTTGCGAACATAGAATACGAATGGAGTTCGCATAACCTTTTCGACTGAGCGCATCAGCCACCACGTTTGCCTTGCCAGGATGATACCGAATTTCACAGTCGTAGTCGTTGAGAAGTTCGACCCATCTTCCTTGCCTCATATTCAACTCCTTTTGGTTGAAGATATGTTGGAGGCTTTTGTGGTCAGTGTATATTTCACACTTAGTACCATAAAGGTAATGTCTCCATATCTTGAGGGCGAACACAACGGCTCCAAGTTCCAGGTCGTGGGTGGTGTAGTTCTTCTCATGAACCTTTAGTTGCCTAGAAGCATAGGCTATCACTTTTCCTCTTTGCATTAATACACAGCCTAGCCCTTGCCCTGATGCGTCGCAATATACTACAAAGTCATCGCAACCCTCAGGGAGTGTGAGGATAGGTGCGTCACAAAGTTTTTGCTTTAGAGTTTGAAAGGCTTCTTTTGTTTAGGTCGCCATATGAAGGGTTTTCCTTTATGAGTCAAAGCCGTGAGTGGTACAGCAATACGGGAGAAATTGGCAATGAAGCGGCGATAGTAACCAGCCAAACCAAGAAATGACCTTACTTCGGTAGGGGTACGTGGCGCCTGCCATTCCTGTACTGCCTTGATTTTTGAAGGGTCGACATGTATTCCCTTGTCATTAACGACATGTCCAAGGAATTGTACTCCTCTTAACCAGAATTCGCATTTTGAGAACTTAGCGTAGAGCTTTTCAGTCCTTAAGAGTGTAAGGATGAGTCGAAGGTGTCGTTCATGATCGATTTAGACTTGGAGTAGATAAGAATGTCGTCGATGAAGACTATGACAAAACGGTCGAGGTAGGGTTTGCATACCCTATTCATTAGATCCATGAAGACAGCGGGGGCGTTGGTTAAACCGAATGGCATGACCATGAATTCATAATGACCATAACGAGTCCGGAAGGCGGTCTTTGGGACGTCTTCTTCATGTACTCTGAGCTGATGATAACCAGAACGAATGTCGATTTTTGAAAAGCAGGTGGCGCCTTGAAGTTGGTCTAGGAGGTCATCGATGTGAGGTAATGGATAGCGATTCTTAACCGTTAACTTGTTGAGTTCTCTATAGTCGATGCACATGCGAAACGTTCCATCTTTCTTCTTCACAAAAAGAACAGGTGCACCCCAAGGCGAGGAGCTAGGACGTATGAATCCCTTGTCAGTCAGCTCTTGCAGTTGACTGGCCAGCTCTTGCATTTCGGATGGGGCTAACCTATAAGGAGATTTTGCGACTGGTGTAGCGCCAGGTACAAGATCGATGCGGAATTCGACTTCTCTCACTGGAGGGAGTCCTGAAATGTCGTCGGGAAAGACTTGTGGAAATTCTTTCACAACCGGTATATCTTCGAGTTTCCTTTCCTTGTTTCCCTTTTTGACGACGTGAGTTAGGAATGCGACATAGTTCTTGCGGAGATATCTTCGGGCTTGAAGGCAGGACATTAGTTTGAGTCCTTTTGAAGGGGTTTCTCCAAAAATACGTAGAGTCTGACCGTCTGCAAGAGGAATGCGAATGAACTTTTCGCGGCACACTACTTCAGCGTGATGCTGGCTGAGCCAGTCCATACCGATTATCATATCGAAACTTCCCAACTTCATAGGAATGAGGTCAACTGGAAAATCGTGATCGTTTAGAGTGAGGGTACAATTTCGTATAATAGAATTTAATGAAACGGGCTTTCCGTCAGCAACTTCCACCGTTAGAGATTCCATGAGATTATCACGAGTTTGGTTGAGGATAGGTTCGAATTCTAAGGACACAAAACTCTTATCTGCGCCAGTATCGAATAACATGGATGCATAACTACCATTGATGAGAAACGTACCGTTAACCACGTTGTTGTCAGCCCTAGCTTGGTTGGCATTGATGTTGAAAGCTCTTCCTCTGGCAGGTGGAGGAGCTTGGTTGGCTTGGTTTACTGGGTTCGCTTGGGCTTGAGCATGGATGATGTTCACCAAGCGTGGACATGTGTTCCTGAAGTGGTTTGGGTCTCCACAGTTGTAACAAGCTCGCATGGGTTGCATCATGGGGTAGTTGAGTTGGTAGTAGGATTGGGCTATGTGTTGTGCAGATGGTAGAAGTAAGGGTTGTTGGGCTTGACCCACTATCTGATGGTGGGTTTGGGTTGGGGGTTGATTGCGGTTCATTCGTTGAAGTGTGCGACAAGTTTGTATGGTGTGACCCGCACGGCCACAGCTGGTGCAATGTTGGCAAGGAGTTTTGGGAGGGTGATGGTACTGACAACGGTTTCATTTTGTGTGTGGGCCGGTGTATGGCTTTTTAAATGGTGCAGCTGAGGGAGCAATTTGGGTGATTGGTGCAGCGGTGATAGGAGGGTTAGTTTGAGTGACAGCAAAATTCTTGCCATTACGTTTCCTCTTACCAGCAAACCTTGAGGATGAGACTGAGTGGTTTGTAGTTGAGGTCTCTATGGGTGCTTTCTTCTTTTCATCCTTGAATTTTCCGTTTCGGATGCGATTCTCAGTGAGTTCGGTAGCTAGTTCCATTGCGGCTTCAAGTGTTGCAGGCGAAGTGCTTAGAACCGAGTCTTGAATTTTCGAGGGAAGACCTCGAATGTAGTGTTCAACCAAGCGGTACACGGGGGTGAACAGATTAGGGATCATCTGATTTAGCTTGAGGAATCTTTTGTTATAGGAAGTGTGATCTCCTTCCTTTTGTTTTAACGCGTGGAATTCATCTTCCAACTTTTTGATTTCGCTTCTTGGACAGAAGCGTCTGGTCATGAGTTCCCTTAACTCTTCCCATGTTAAGGCCATGGCATCTTCAACTCCTCGTTTACCCTTTTCTGTGTTCCACCAGGTAAGGGCTACCCCAAACAGTCTTCCTGTTGCATAACGTACCTTGCGATCCTCGGGACAATCGCAATTGAGGAAAGTGTTCTCCATTTCTTCAAACCAGTGACGGAGAGCAGTAACACCTTCGGTCCCTTCATACTTTGGGGGATCGCAAGATTTGAAGTGTTTGTAGGAGCACTTTTTGGAGGGAGGGTTGGTGATGCTCTGGTCTTCTTGATTGGGAGGGTTGATGGGATTTGCGGTGAGGGCTTGTTGAACTTGAATTACGATTTCAGGAAGCACTGCGGCCATTTGTTTAGCAATTTGTGTGGCCAAGCGTTCGTTTGACCTTCCTGACTTTCTACCTCCACGTAGTTTCCTAGCCGACATCTACAGGAACATACATAGGAAGATTGTGAGTTTAAGAAGTTTTTAGGTGTCATGTGTCGTTAAAAGAATAAAAATAACATAACTATCAATAATGCAACTACATCCATAGGATGTCTTGGGTTTGCTCATGTTTGGGCCTCCAATGTCCCCCATACCATCGCCTATATAGTCATGTGGGCCCCCATGACTATTGGGCTTGGTAGGATTCACATTGGTGTTGGCGGATTAACACTCGCATCACCCGAATGAAAACCAAAAAATATGATTGCGAGATGTATGGTAGGAGGGTGTCCAGGTGTAGACACAATGACAACTCAAAGTGGGGTTAGCTCACACGACGTTTGGTATAGCATGCTTTGGCCTAATAGGTCCTTTGTACTCTCATCGTTAGTCCCCAGGTAGGCAAACTGGTCCTTTATTTTGGATTTATACGAATGTCAAGCCTAGACATGACGTTCCGACTACCGGTACTCGTACCCTTCCAGTTACTACATACCCGTCATGAGAACTCACTTTGATGTGATTTGAAAATACAAAAATCATTGCAAAAATCATGGGAATTGTGAGGTGTGTGCTCTCATGGATATGATATGTTATGAGGATTTGATTTATGATGAGCATTGTATAATAACATGTATTTGTGAGCATGCTTGCATAACATTGAGTGTAACAATAAACATAAATCATATAAACATCATGAATTTTGTATGTAACGCATAAACAATTTAAAATTTTAATCAACTATAGTATAGGCTCTAAGGGTCTAATAACCTATCCTATATCCCTATAGTCATGGCTCTGATACCAATCTGTCACACCCCGACCCGCAGCGGAATAAAAGTCGGGGCATAATTGGGTTATCACCAAAGCTCATGATGTTTACTAAAATGTTTCATATTTATTAAATTCAAATTACAACTTAAATATTCAAATCAAAATCCATACAATTACAAGGAAACGAAACTATGTAAACAATCCAACGCTTAAACTGATTTATTCTTCTAGGCCTTCCTATGTGTTTCTTGCCTCAACTGGATCACCTGTATCATGTGTAAAACGGGGGATATTTTGGGTCAACAAAAGTTGGCGAATGAACCTTGATAAAACATTGTTATTAATTTCTTGTTTTATTTAATATTGAAAATTTGTTCAATAATCACATGTGAGCAAACATATATAAATAACAAACACAAACCACTTGAATGAGTATATGATATGAATCATGATGAATGTGAGATCAATGCTCAATCAAACGGAGCCGATCGTATGAGGCACCTGATGCTCAACCCGTCTCCCACGGGGAACTGATGGGCCTAATGATATGCGTGCACTGAAAATGATAAATCCAAACTACATATAATCCACACAACAATTGATACACATTTGATCACGGATATGATGGATGCACAAGTGTTTAAATATAATAAGGAATTAAACGACACATGATACACCCCAAAACATGGTTAAAACGGGGAATTGATAGAGATTCACTCACCTTGGATGCGTTCTTTGATGACGTTGGATGCGCACGAATTTTAGGATTTGATCGACGAGGGAAAAAGTAACCTAAAATAGTAACGAAATGATTCGGTAAATAAATGGATTTTATTTGAGTTTAATACTTTTAATTTTTAATCTTAATGGGATTTCTAGATTTGTTTTTGTGAGTCTAAGGACATTTTCTAACTTTAAAAATATTATTTTTAAGTATTTTTAAATAATTTTCTGATTAAATAAATTAATAAAAAGAAATAAAAAAATATTGACCTTTTGACCCTGTTGACCGTTGACCGGTCGGACTGTGTGTTTGTATGCGCTGAGTGAGGTTCGAACACGGGACCTCTCGTTTACGTGCACGCAGCTCTACCAACTGAGCTACGTGTCTAACCCGAAATATTCTCTGTTTTAATTATATTTATATACTAATTAATTTTTAAACTTAATTGGTTTTATTAAAAATGGTTTATATGGCCGAACCGGTTGCAGGGACCCGGAGTTGAACTCGGGTCCTTCGGTTCGAGTGTGCACAGCCCAACCAGTTGGGCTGTGTGTCAAATCTGTTAAACTTATGAATTATATTACTCTTATAAACATTCTGTGACTTGTTCTGATTCAGTTGTAAAAAATGTTGGTTTTAATTATGAAATTCGGTAACGTGTGCGATTCGAATCCGGGACGTATGCATTGTTTGTGCACACAGTCCACCGCTGGACTGTGTGTCTAACCCGTTCGAATATCCGTTTTTAATTATACTTATACACATGTTTTAACTTCATCTTCTTCGCTTATCGAATTACCGAACAGTGAATTGACTGTTTGTTTAATTGATCAACTACGCTTATGATTGATTGAATTGAAGCAAAAGAAAGGAATTTAGGAATAAGATGTACCAATCACAGAGTGTCTTCTTCAGATTTTCCGGCAAAATTCGTCGGCTCTGATTGGTGACTTCCGACTGAGTGAATCGATTAACAGTTTTGATCAATGTGTTGTGCAATTAAGTTACTAAACAAGGGATATCAGGAGGGTTTAGATGATTGTACCGATCGACAGTGAGACTTCGGAATGTCAGTGATTTTCCGGTGAGTGCAGGAATTCCCGGCTACGTTGACTGAGACAGATTCTGGTTGAACGATTTATGTTAATACATGCCGAATAATGGATTGCAAACAAAAGAGTCAAGAATTTTACCGATTTGGAGTAAGTCTCGGTTTTCCGGTGAAAGTCCGGCAAATGCAGAATATCTCCGGCGACGAGCTAAAGCTTCGAAAAAGTGAGCGGTTCTGAGCGAAAGGATTTCCGGAAGATTGAGTGGGTATTTATAGGGAAGAACTGAGTGAATTGGGTCCGTTTTTGGGTCTTGATTCGCGGTCAAGGGTCTTCCTGCGGTTACGACTAAATTTGAGGGTCAGACATCGGTTATAACCGATGTCGAAGTTGGTTATCGTGTTTTGGTCAAAAGGAAAATGGCAAGAATCGCGGATTGCCTATTTTTCCGGTGGCGATTAGTTTGGGCGCGTCGATTACTGAATTTGATTTTCGAGTTTTATTATAAGTGTTATTTGTTTTAATGTTTATCACAAAGACAGTGTGTGGCGGAGCGGTGTGTTGTGTGCTTTGGCTTGTGGGTGACCCGGGTTCGAAACCCGGCGTCCCCTTTTTATTTTTTTCTCACCATTTACTAATATTTATAAATTATGGTTTTTAAATTCTAATATATTTATTAATTATGTATCGTTAAAAATTAATTTGAGCAATGAATACGCAACGAAAAATTATAATTGGATATTTGATTAATAAACGAAGCGGGTTTTGAAAACCCGTTTTTCGACGAATGTTACATCCTTGCTCTTGCATTTTCGTTTATAGGCTTTTATAGTCAAAATTCAAGCGTTTTCGTAAAACGCTTTGACTTTCGGTTAAGACCATTATGGTCCAGCCATTGTTCGAAATGAACATGGCTAGGTGATCGTAATAAGGTAGGTGTTAGTCCCTATAAAGGGCATCTCCTGAAGATCACGTTTGCTAGACCAATTGACGGGTCAAAGTTATGAAAATAAAAGGTCAAACAGACCATTTTTCAGAAAAATCATAAATTGATCTTATATATGTTATGAAACCTGTTTTGACACTAAAACAAGTTGGTAACAATTATTAGAACATGTAAGAACATGTTCGGCTCGTCAATTTCAGTTCTAAGGTCGGTTCGCAACCGAAAGTCGCGAAGTTTGACTTCTCCTTTGACTTTTGATTTTGACTCGATTTAGATTAGTTACCTACTGATCTAAAGTTGCATTATGATCGTAATATAATGTAGCATAACCCACTGAGGTTATATTACATGATTATAATCAGAATCCAAGTTTATGCGCAAGTTCCATAATTATGCCATCTTTGACCAAAATGCCCTTTTTACATAAAACAATGTTTTAAATGGTAATGAACTTGAAAATGAGTTTCCTACTAATGTAATATTATAAGTAGGATTATTTGGGATGTTAAACCAAGTTATAAACTGAGTTTTCAAACGAGTCCTTAAACTATGTCGATAAATGACGGTTTTAGCCCTTGTGGCTTATAAAATGGTTTTAATCAAATCTTTTCAAGGTAAATCATTTACCTACTGATACGTTATATTAAATAACATGTTTTAAACATTTTAATTTGACCTTAATGTCAGATTTCGTAAACATCGCTTAAAAACGTTATTTTACGACATAAGCGCCGTTTCGGCGCATAGTATGGTTTTAAACCATACTATTGACCAAGACTTGTTACCTACTGATTTTAAAGCTTATTTAAAACATATTTACAGTAGATACATGTTATAAACTCAGAATCCCAGATAAATTATAAACTATGTGTAAAATGATCAAAATGGCCCTTCGGTACATAGTTTGGTCATAAAAGATAATTTACATATATAATTGACATCCTACTAATATCATATCATAAATAAAGTATTTTTCCATAATACTTATGACTATAACATTAAATTATATTCAAGTTCCTTTATTACGGTATAAAATTTCCAAAATGCCCTTATGAGGCATAATTTCGTTTTAAAACCTTAACGGGCATACAAGTTGATATCCTACTGATATCTTAACTTATTTAAAGTATAATGGCATATAGAACTTGTCCATGACTTATCCGGTTACCCGATATGGCTATTATGCGCACAGTTACGTATATGTAACTATTTTACGGAATTTAACCGAAACGGGTTTACCCTTGTCATTTAAGTTTCAAAATCCAGAATGTTTATAGTTTACCCATGTTATACAAGTCATGTACTTATCGGGATTAAACTACATTCTATCCGATCATCGTTTAGTCAAGCGTTATACGTAATGATCATGTACACTATTCGGTTTATAAGACCGTTAGTATTTAATTGGCTAGCATATGCCATAATCCATACTAGAGCCTTCCCGGTAAATGCTATCTGCACTTGGTTACGGCTGAGTTATTTAAAAATAAAAGAAGAAGACTAGCTCAGGTAAATATTCTCGACTTATTTTCCCTATACGGGCTTGGGTTACAGTAAATTATTACCGCTTGGTCCAAAATGGGGTCAATCGAATGCCCACTTGTGGCTAGTAAACCCGCATATTTTGTTTTAATCAGTTTTGTTTGATAACTTAAACATCGGGGGTTAAATTACCGTGTTCTGGATATCCTGGGCTCAATACATTAGTTATTGGCCACGACTTTAGCACGGGGTGTAGGCATGCACCTTTTGATGCTCATATGCAATGTTCCCAAGACGTTGGGGATGACTCCTTCGTGAGTCCTAAGTGGTGTGCATTTAATCATGTATCGGTTTCTGTAGTGGGCCTGTATGTATTGACAAACATGTGAATCTGATACAAGGTTATAAGGTGAACATTTTCAAGTTAATAAAAGATTTTGTGCCGTTTTGCACTTAAAACCATTTTAAAGTTTTCAAAATGAGTCAGTTGGGTGTATTTACCAGCGTAAGCTGACTTATCGTCCAAAGGCTAAACTGCAGGTACAATACGAAATAGGCCGGAAGCTGCTCGGTAGTGATAGAGGATCTTGCAAATTCTAAATCTGCCTAAAGTCTGTTTTGTATTCTTTCCATGTACATTCTATGATCCGCCTGCGGATCTTCTATTAAAAGCTTGTATATTATTTTGTATTTTCGAACATTCGGTTTGTAATAGTAATTTTACTTCAAGACTTCCATTGTGCCGTGTTAATTGACAATGATGTTATCAACTGACGTCACGATACTCCCCACCCGGGTCCACCAGTATTTCGGGTTGGAAATCCGGGGTGTGACAACAGAGTTATATAAATTTAACAAATACTATGACTTCTTTAACAACATAGATGTTCTTTTCTTCTTCATCTATATCTTATAAAAAATAATTGTCATAAGTTTTTCGCCAGACGAGAAAAATGCTAGGAATATTTTCCTAGCATGATGCTTGAGACGGCGAAAATTGTTGCCGAGATGGAAGAAGATGGTAAGGACGAAGAAACTTCACAACCAAGAATGAGGGCCGTTGTGTTAAATAGAGATTGCCAAGGTATATTATTTTCATACCATTTTTAAAGGTTTTTTTATTTATTTTTAGGAATGTTTCGTATAATTTATTAAACTTCGTTTTCAACCTTTATGATTTTAGTATGTAATTTGTGTTTTTTTAGTTGTAAATTTCTAGAATTTTTATGTAAATTTGAATTTTTATGTAAATTTTTCGTATTTACTATAAATAAAATACATATAAAAAAATATTTTTAAAATAATACATTAAAAAAATATTAAAAATTGGAAGGGGAAAGAAGGGGGAACTACAGCCCACTCTTACGAGAAAATGATGAGGTGGAAGGAAGAATGATGTGACGTCTATGTGGACATGACGTAAGGGAGAACCACACTCCATAGTTTTAATAGATATATAAGTTACTTTATATTCTAGAATTAAAAAAACATATGTATTGTGCCCTACACAGACTTCAATGGAGACCGGCCAAGACCATAAATGCCAGTGGCAGATCTGGAAAATCTTTATAGGGGCAACATTTCATATACAAAGAGGTAACGAAATCAAAAAAACGTTAAAATTTTTCAAAATTTACCCTACCATCGGAGCGTTAAGGGGTAGCGAGGGCTACCCGTAGCAAGCAACATACTAGATCCGCCCCTGGTAGATGCATGCATGGGTGAACCCACATGGACCACATTACTAACACTTGTCTCATCACTAGCCTTCCACTACACCTTTCTGAACTTTGACGGACTAAAAAGCCAATCTTTCAAACATGAGGGGCTTTAAAGAAACATCTGAGCTATAAAGAATCCATCTCTGTTGTAGTCTTGCACATAATTTAAAGCATAGTAACCAGGAATGGCTAGTAAAATTACAGTAATGCCCTTTCACACAGTTGCAGTGAGTGTGGGTGTGTTGGTAGTGATGGCACTGCATTTGCAGGATTTAGAAGCACAACAACAGCCATTGGTGAAGGGGCTTTCTTGGAAATACTATGAAAGCAGCTGCCCAAAATTGGAATCAATAATTAGAAAGCAGATGGAGAAGGTGATCAAGAAGGATGTTGCTCTTGCTGCTGCTCTCTTGAGACTTCATTTTCATGATTGCTTTGTTCAGGTATAAATATATATTATTCCCAATATACCCTTCCAAAAATTACTAAACAAATATCATATTTTAGGTTTTCACTTTAGGATTTATAATATGTGGATTTTAAAATTTTTGTTTATGTCATTGTGTCTTTTCTATAATTGCGTCTTGGTGTCTTTTTTTACTCGACATTGTGTTACATTCCGCTCGATATTACGTTATATTTTGAGATCCAGTGTGTCTTTGTACAGTGGCGGATCCAGAAAATCTTTGTAGGGGTAACATTTTATAGAAAAAGAGGGGACGAATTAAAAAATGTCAAATTTTTCAAAAATTTACAGGTAGGTCCGTCCCTGTCTTTGTACACTTTTTAGATCTAAAAGACTTTGTAGATAATTTTACCCGATAAGATATATTCGATAAAAAGTTAATTCGTCACACACTTTCGAGTACAAAAATAAGCAAACGTGTTGGTATACTTTTTATCTTTAAAAGCACGTTGATGTAAATCTAAACTTTAATGATAACTCATGAACAAAAATGGGTCAACTTTGTAAGTGGAAATAATAGGAAAGAAAGTTGGCCAGTGACTCACTGTTGATATAAGATTTTCCTATTTTTAATAATTAATATTTGATTTCCGCGTATTTGGGGTGTAGAAAAGTTGATCCGTTTGCGAGCTACTCGAGATTGACTTCGTAAAAGCCTGAAAGGACCCGAGCTAAAACGAGCTTGGGCCTAAATAAAAGCTTACTTATTAAACAAGCCTAGATTTTTCGTCTAGGCTTAACTAAGCTCGCAAACCTATTATTTGTAAAAATATAAAATTTTGGTTTTTATATAATAAATATTATTAGATAACTTAACTAAATAACATGTATTGTGTAACATATGCAAAGTAATTATTATAAATATATATAAAAATAACTAGTTATTTATAAAAAATAAAATAAACGAGTCAAGCTCTGGCTTAGAAAAAATAACGAAACAAGCTCGCTCTTTAGACATAGAGCTTGAAGGTTACCAATCTCTCTTAGACTCACGAAACTGAGCTTGAATTTAAGGGAGTTGAGGCTCGACTCATCGACACCCTTAGACTATCGCATCTCATCATCAAGTATACAATGAAATGTGGGGTTTTACTTTTGCTTAACATAATGACTAAAGGTTCCTCAGGAACTGTTCCTTAGGGTCGACGCAAATTGTTATATTAGTATAATGTTTATTTTCGTAGATTTGATGTTAGTTTAATTGTTAATACTTAACAGGGCTGTGATGGTTCGGTTTTGTTGGATGGATCAGCAAGTGGACCAGTTGATAGCGAGAAAACGGCCCCACCAAACCTAAGTTTAAGGGGTTTTGATGTCATTGAGGATCTTCGTCGTAGAGTTCACAAACAATGTGGTGCGGGTAGTGTCTCGTGTTCTGATATTACTGCCATAGTTGCGCGCGACGCTATTGTCTTGGTAAATTCTCGTATACATCTTTTTCCGATGTCTTTATAAACAGATTGGCCATCAAATCATTTTTTTACTAGTTCACTGGTCATACCAGTCTTAAAAACTGGATGATGTTATAAACAAATTTAATTTAAATATACATGTATTAACTATATGAAACTACTTTATAATTTTGTAAGTTACACTATAAACAAAACATGAAGTTTGAAGTTGTAAATGAATTGGTAAATGAGTTCCAAAAGATTTTTTTATTCAGTCCAGTTCATTGGTACATCCGGTGTAAATGGACTCAACTGAATCGGTTATGTAATGGTTTTTGTTCTGACCGATCGGGCCAAGTTTGAAAACACTGTTTTTTTCATAGATTTACAAGTTACTTACATGTTTATGTACATTAACATGTATTTTTATGTTATGTTGTACTTTTATTAGACCGGCGGTCCAGACTATAGCGTTCCTCTGGGTCACAGAGATGGACTCTCATTCGCCACAAGAAACGCAACACTTGCCAATCTTCCATCACCGTTTGTCGGGACAGACTCGCTACTAACCTCCCTTGCTGCCAATAACTTGACGCCACCGATGCTGTAGCCCTATCAAGGGGCCCACACCATCGGTGTCACCCATTGCCCATCCTTCACGCGACGACTTTACCCTACACAAGATGCGACCATGGATAAAACCCTAGCCAACACCCTCAAAGGCGTTTGCCCAACCCAAAACACGAATGCCACAACTTTCTTGGACCTTCGGTCTCCAAACGTGTTCGATAACAAGTACTTCGTCGATCTAATGAACAAACAAGGAATCCTAACGTCTGACCAAGATCTTTACACCGACAAACGAACCCGAGAGATTGTCAAGAGCTTCGCAGTCAACCAAACATTATTTTTCGAGAAATTCGTCAACGCCATGGTGAAGATGGGCCAAATGCAGGTTTTGACCGGCACACAAGGTGAAATCCGCAACACTTGCAATAAGCGAAACTCAAACGACTTGGTCATATCGAACATTGTCGAGGACCACAGCACGGACAATGTCGAGAGCCTCTAAGCTAGTTAGGAACTTAGGATGTTATCCTTTCATGTTTGTGTCATAATCAAATAATGTATGTGATATGTGCACTTTGCTTTGTGTAACTCTGTTGTTGAGCAATAAAGATGACTTCAAAACCAAAATATATAATCAGATATGACCAAAATTATTGTAAATTTGTAATGCAACTGTCTCATGCAAAAACATAATTACATATCTCTCAAAATTATATTCATAAACCAAATTATAAATTATAAATTATAAATTATAAAACTCATGAAGATCAAATTCGAATTCAAAAATTTCGATCATACTGCAAGTGAAAGATCTCCAATTTCAAGCTGTGTAGCAATTTCTTCCAACTGCTTCTTCACACTCATATCAATCAATTTAGATCCAGAATTTCCATACCTGATTGTAAAACCTGCAACTAACGACTCATCAATAACCGTTTTCACTCGTACATTCTTCGCTCCGGTGAGTTTCTGCACCTGTTTCGCGATCTGAGCTAGATGCTGTTCTTCAAGCTTCACAACCGATGATACAACAGCAAGTTCAGTTTCAGTTAATTTGTTGTAAACGAGTTCAAACTCCTTAACAATCTCCTTAATCAGATCTATCCGTTTGCTCTCGATTAATATGTTGAGGAAGTTGCAGACGTGAATCTGAAGCTTACCTGACGCGGTGACGTCATCGATGAGTGCGCGTTTCTCTTCGAGGCTTACGATAGGGCTAGTGAAGTAGTTGAAGTTTGTTGAATCGGAAAACAGTTTTTCGACCAGATCTAGGTCTTTGAGCGTTGCTTCTAGTGTTCCGTTTGCAACGGCTACTTCTGCTAGTGCTGCGGCGTAGCTTCCAGCGGCAGAATCCGCCATTTTTGCGCTCGAAGCGCCTCCGCCGCGGCGTGAGGTTCCGGCGAGCTTGATTGAGAGGTTTTGGAGGCGCAAACCGCCGGAAAACGAGAGTTTTACTGGATTGACGGAGGTTATATGGAGTGACTGAGTGCGTTGGAATGTGATCGGAGTTTGTTGAAGAGCGGCGGTGGTGGCGGTTGCTGCCATTTTGACCGGCGGTTAGAGAGGATAACGGAATTGAATGAAATGAGTGAATTTGTTTGTGAGGGGAAGTTTTTGGATGAGAATTAACGGTTGAGATTGAGATAGGGGAGTGATCGACGGTGGGGAATGGGGTTGAAAATCAGTGAACAAGGAGACGATGGGAGTTTTATCTTGTAGGAGATAACGAGTGGACACGTGGCAGCTTTGCATTAGTTGAAAGATTGTTTGGTTTTCCACCAAAATGGAGATGGGGCCCGGGGTTAGTTTTTTCTTTTAAATCTAATTTAATGAAAGTTTTGACCATCATAAATCTCATAAACTTTTTATTTATTCTAACCATAAACTTTTTAGTTATTTATTTTATTTAAATATAGTCAAATGTTATATAGAAAATTAGCGTTTCGACATACAAAACGGTATTTGACTGTTTCTTCATCATGCTTTGATTCATCAACAAAATAATCGTTGATTATGATTGCCTTGTATACGATCACGTTTGACAATTTTTTTTTGGAACAGCCGACGAAGTTGTTGTGTCTTCCGCTTCGAGTTCCTCTAGCTTCTCCACAAAAAAATCGTCATCAAAATTGTTTGGGGGTAGGTAAATACCCGACTCTTCGTACGAATGATTAACCATGAGAATGAAAAGAGTATAAAGTTTTAGAGATGGAGAATGAAATGAGATGGAAGTGAAAAGGGTTAAGAGATGGTTATTTATAGAGTTTAAAAACTAAATAAAAATACCTTTTTTAAAAAATAAACGGTCATATGCGGTCAAAAAGTGAAATGGTGAGCGGGTTTGGAAGCTGGCCAACAAAACCCGCCCAGCCTATCCGTGGGGGTGACGGCGGCGTGCTGGCTCGGGTTCCTATCCTGGGAGGCTTACCCGCGAGGTGCCCTGCCCTCCCTAATTCATATTTGACACACATAACTTACTAAAGCGTGTGTAGATGCGTTTGACCCGCCTAACTCATATTATTTTTTAACGGCAAGGAACGACGTGCCAACCACCGTGACATCCGGTGTGGCCAAGGTCGACTACTCGACAGCCGTCAGCCCCTTGGCTCTCTCAGATGCGCGGAAACCTGACCTTCGGTCATCCGAAGGCACGGCAGTGGAATAATCCGTAAAACCTAGCCTCCCATCCAAGATGAACCGTCGCCACCCGTATTCGCCCTTCACATGGATGCCGCAAAAATAATGAGGAGAGTGGGAGTCAAACCTGGGTCATAAGGAACACCAAGTCTTGTTGACATGTATAACTTATTGAAGTAACCGTGTTAATTCTGTTAGTAGTTGTACATAACACATTTAACATTTGTATCAAAATGACTTAGTTTTGTCTTCGTAGATAATCAAATGTATGTGATTTAAACTTTTAAGCTTAGTCCCACTTTGGTTTATGTAATTTTGATTTTCTATTAGAGAGTAAGAGACTAACCCTAGTCAAAAGGTGCTTTTGTGACTTCTATCTCAATATTAATGTTGTTTCTTTAAATCATAAGTCTTTTATTTTCATATTAGTTGCTTTTAAGTTGTACACTAACTTTGTTTTCTTTTAAGTTAGTCGCCTTTGTTATGCGTTGTATTCCTTTTGCGAGAAACAATTATTGTGTTAAACATTTCGAGTCATTTGCGTTATTCAACAAGTTATATTTAATCGTGTCAAACTGGTCGTATAGTGTCATTATGTTGCTGAAGTGTTTGTATTTGATCATGTTAAATGTGTGACAACGTGTAACTTATTTGTTAAACATAATTGTGTTAGTGTTCAAGTAAATGACATATTTAGTTAAACTCACGGTGTTTAGGTTCAAAAGTTGTGTTTAAACGTGTCATGATGTTACAATTTAAACGTTAGATATCGTCACTTCGAGTAAGAGAGTGATGATAAGTTACCGTTTTCATGACTGAATCTTCTTCTAAACATTTTCTCAATTTTCCTTTCAATATCAAAATAATTTCTATATAATAATAGTATTACTCTATTTTCTCAATACTTCTTTATGTGTTAATAAACGATTTTCAACCAAAAGGGTGGCCATAATTAAATATCTAATTAATCACAAGCGCAACTTGCATTGTTTACGTTGTAACATTAATGAAATTTTCATTAAAGTGTGGTCCATTTTTGGATTCCATCAGGGGCGGACCTACCTTAGGGGAAGGGGTAGCTTGGCGCTCAAGCGGTAGTGTAAATTTTGGAAAAATTTAACATTTTTTCGATTTCGTTACCCTTTTTAATGAAACGTTACCCCTACGAATATTTTCTAGATCCGCCACTAGGTTCAATGAGGTTAAACAAAAATCACACAAATAACAAAACCCATGTTGTGTGCTATGGGTTCACCAACACAACATAAACATAAAATTATCTCACACACATAAAACTAAGCAGTACACATTTTTACGAGATGATACGAACAAATAAGGTTGTTCAATAAGCTTATGCTTAGCTAAACAGGACACAACGAAATGATACAAACAAGGTTGTTCAATAAATTTATGGCTTTCTTGAAAAATTTCTAACTTGACAAACAAATACTCGTTTGTAAGCAAACCGATCGGGCTCGGTTGTTACAGCCTTGCCAACACGATAAGTTTGACCAAAACTTTATATATTTTATATATAGTTGGTGTGTATGGTAAACTGAGTAAAGTTTTATTTTACTATATGTGGTTTGGTACAGATATCTACTTTGCTTCGATAGTTTTAATTTGATTTTTTCGCTCCTTGTGGTTACTCAATTTCTTTCCTAGCTTACACTCACACCCTTAAAATTGATTTTTTTTACAAGGGAAACAAGTCTTTTTGCGTACGTTGCATGTTGTAGGTTTAAATTACTTAATTATATTAGTTAATTTTTCTTAAACTCTAATTACATATACAATTTGTACCCATTTGCCTTTATATAATTTCCTATTAAAATATGTAAATCTTTTTATATGCATCTTTAGCGCAAAGTGTCCTATTAAATAGATTTTTATGGTAAATGAGTACCCATTTGCATTTATCTAATTTCCTTTTAACATATACAAATCTTTTTATATGGCATACAAAACTGTGACAGTGTGTAGTTAGTACTTGATGCTACTTGAAAGATGATATATACTTAGGAAAATTGATTTTTCGCATTATAAAATTTAATAACAAATAACAGTTAATATTACATACAATAACTAATGTTTTTTTGATGTATATGATTTTATTTATTCATATCATGATTAAAACAATAAGTTTGAAATCTCCACATTTATACAAAATCAAAGCATATATATGATTTTAACAACTTTGAATGTATATAAGTCGAAACACGATCAAACTAACTACGATATTGAAGAAACACCAAACTAATATGGCTTAGTTGTAATTTGTACCTCGACAAATAAAGGTTAATCTTCTTTCGTCTCGTCTAAACAACAATAATGATCATGCAAAACAATCAACACACCATAAACTCGTTACAAGGAGGAGAATAGGGGGTTCTCCTTATAACCTCACTCCGGCGTGAGAATAAGTATCGTTTTGAGGATAATAGTGTGTGTAGTATGTGAGAGAGCAAGAGAGCGATCATTCAACCTGGAGGTGAATTTATCTACTTATACCTAATGTGATTTGTAAAGGAGATGGGCTGATGGGTCTTGGGCCTGAGATTGACAACAAGGAATATCCATTCTGCTCCTTCTGCCACGACCGTTAGTGATCCTTGGCGAGAGGATAACTGGCACATGTTGAATGGATCCATGTGTCCTGACGGTTGTCCTTGTTATCTGGTCTGTCACCAGCAGTTGAGTAGAGATCGTGGGACAGTGGTCGGCGCGAGCTGATTGGAGCCACGTATGTGTCCTTATGTACTTCTTGCCTCCTGCACCCAATACAACCTGTTGAGCGCCTAATGGCCAATGCTTAGTTATTTGTACCTTTGTACTTTCTTGATGTTGCCCTGCGCTTCTTGCCTCCGCGCGACTTGGATACATCCCGTGTTATCGGCGCAATGTCAAGAGAGCCAGGTCTTTCATCAAAGGTGCTAAGTGCCGGAATCGGCTGCGTCTTACCCCAGACCCCGCGTGTGACTTAGGAAAAGTCTATGTAGTTGGCGCAAGGTTGGAAAAGTTACCATTTAGGTTTATCTTGGGTATGGCCTTGCGCACGAACTGAGGTTAACTCGTGTGGTCGGCGCATGATTTGGGACCATACCTATTCAAATATGGATCGAGAAAGAACACAGAAAAATGAAACGAGAGAACACAAAAAAAATCTGAACCTGTTGTAGAAAATCAGAAATTATTGTTCAACCACCCTTCAATTATATTTATACTTCAATTTGCAGGAATCTGACGAACGCTAAAATATATACTTCAATCTCAGGAACCCTAAAAATATCCATAGCGTGAAAGTCACCTGATGGGATCTCCCCTTAAAAGATGAGTAGCGCTCTTGAGATATGGTTTGATCATGGAATTTGAAGGGTTTTTGGGGTTTATGAACTTGAAAGACAAAAGACATAACTGCACCTACGCAAAAAGTCTTGCTTACCCTTGATAAAAAAAATCAATTTCTTGGGTGTGAGTGTAATGGAAACGATTGAACCAATTAGGTAATCGTAAGAAGCAAAAAAGTCAAACCAAAACTATTGGAGCAAAATTGATATTTTGACCAAACCAGAGGAGAAAAAGGAACTTTACTCTTATATTTATATATAGTAAAGTTATCAACCATATCTAAATAGTGATTTGAGTTTTTTTTTTTCTTTTTTTGTCTTATTTATCTTTGTACTTTTACCTCTTAATTTTCCAGCATTAACACTTACAACCCTTTAAATTTCTAAAAGCTTTTTAATTGAGGTTAAAATGTTTATTTTATGTACATATTGGTATAAATTCAAACTAATTTACATTGCGACTTAATTTTTTTCGAAAATGAATTCGGTCAATATAATAAGTTTTCGTGCTTATTTTTATATACATGTTAAGTTAATTTACATTTTATTATAAATTTTGTTCGAAACACGCGCGAGGCAATTTATAGTTAGAATTGGAAATAGTGTGATATTTTCTTCATAATATCTCTTTCTTTTCGTCAACTTATCAATTTCCCACAATATTCCATGAAATTGGAACCTACCAAATTAGGGTTTTAAATTTGGGGATGTGATAAATGATAATTAAGCATCTGCATTGTCTGTAAAGGGAAATCGGCTATTAAATTCCTACTCATCTTCAATTTAAATATTCTCTTTCCCCTCATAATGTTGTCTCACTTTTAGAGCTGAAGCTGAATCCACTTGAAAAGGTATGATCAATCTCAGTTTATATACGAATGTTATACGTATTCATATATCTGTAATTGAAGTGAATCTACTTGAAGTTAATTGTAGCTGCATGTACAGGAACTTGATCACTCTGAATTGAGATTTTAAGATTAGTTAGGGCATATAATTTGATTTTCATTTTCCACAAATCCTGATTGTTATCTCAAGTAAATGTTAAGATCCATGCAATATAGTCTATGAAGAAATCAATTGTTGATTTGATATTGCATCATTGAGATGTAGTTGAAAGCAATTGTTTTTTGTTTGTTGTTTGATCACCAAGTGTTCGATAAAAATCCTCAATGAAAGCATTCGCAATACGAGCTAGTAAGGAAGTTCCCACTGCAATTGTTTTTGTATGATTGAAGAACCTCTGTATGCATCAATACATGTGTTTCCATGGTTTCATAGTTGTAATTATCAACATCTTGTAGTTTGTTAGTTAATCTTGTGCCACTGAAGATTGTCCTGCTGTTCTTTTTGATAAGTGAGATGCCATGAAATTGTATCAACCAATCTACACAATCACCGGAATCAATTGTTGATGTCTGAAGGTCTGAACAAGTTGAGGAATATACGGTCTAGTTGGAAACCTGACTCTAGTTTTCCAAATAACCATTTCCTAAATCAAGTAACCAACCCATTCTGACCGGAACCAAAATAACCATTTTTTTAAATCGGCCTGTTTTTGACCCGAACCCATTCTGACCGGAACCAAAATAACCATTTTTTTAAATCGGCCCGTTTTTTACCCGAACCAAAATAAGCATTTTTTTAAACCGGCCTGTTTTTGAACCGAACCCATTTTGACCCGAACCAAAATAACCATTATTTTTAAATCAGCCTGTTTTGACCCGGACCAAAATAAACATTTTCTTAAATCGGCTCGTTTTGACTAGAACCCATTCTTACCCGGACCTAGATAACCATTTTTTTAAGTCGGTCTGTTTTTGAACCGAACCCATTCTGACCCGAACCGAGATAACCATTTTTTTAAGTCGGCCTGTTTTGACCCGAACCAAAATAACCACTTTTTTAAGCCGGCCCGTTCTGACCCGAACTCATCCTGACCCTAACCCGGCGGAACCGGCATGCCGCCCGGCTTGTCCTGCCCATTTTACCTGGTTTAACTTGCATCAATAATATTTGTACCTTTGCATTAGTTTTAGCCTTTTAGGGTCCTCCTAGTAATTTAAAATTGTTTTTAAATTAGCTATTATGAAACTTATTGTTTTAGCTAGTATGAAACTTATTATTTGGAGTGTAACAATCTTAACAAGTAGGTTACCTAATTTTCACTAATATTCACAATAATTAGATGATTACTTTTTAAAATGCACATCCAAGTTTGTTATATTTTTAGATGAAAAATTGGTCCTAATCCATTTGATTCATAGTATTTCTATGTATACGAACTCCTATCTTTGTTATTTTAATCGACCCATTTTGTAATCTTTTTCTCCATTCTAGCCTATCATTCATGGATGCGGTAAAAAACTTAGATGCTGTGGATGCAACAACATCCTTCTTTGACTCAGCACCTCTTTTAAAAGATGCTGACAGCATAAGCAGAAAACTAACCCAATTTATTCATCAGAACGCTTCTTTATCAGGCATGTTTACTCAATCTGAATATATATATATATATATTGTTGCACCGTTAGTCTTTCATATTTCGCCAATTGTTTGTGTGGAAGTTATTCGGGTTGTGTTCTTAGGAAGTGAAGGACCTAGAAGGGTTGTCTGTGTGACATCTGGTGGTACAACTGTTCCTTTAGAGCAACGGTGTGTGCGTTACATTGATAACTTTAGCTCTGGACATAGAGGAGCAACTTCTACCGAGTATATTTTCTAACAATTTATTTGAGGTTTCCGCATTTTATTCTATTAGAGGTGGGTAGCTTGGGCGAGTTGGGTAACACGTCAAAAAGGACAGTATTCTGATACGGGCCTGGTTGACCCGTAACAGTTTTTGTGCAAGCTTCTTTGATTTTCTTTGTTATAAATTTTTGTGTTAATTACAAGAAAAATGTAGTTTACTTTCATCCTTTTGTCTTTGAGTATAACATACTTTCAGATTTTTATTTTTTTAACCATTGTGTGCTAGTAACCTTCTATAGCACCTCAAATGGTGACATGGTACACTGCCATGTCATCAAAAGGCTGGTGCCATCATTCTAACTTTTTATAGAAGGTTCCTTGCAACATTGGTTTCAGGACCAGACGGACCGGACATTGACCGCGGTCTCCTTGCCGGTCCACCGGTTGGGCCGGTTGAACCGGATGTCAGAACCGGGTGATGCCGTAAATATTATAACAATAAATATGTTAAAACTGAAATTTTTTTAATAAAAAACCGGTTCAACCCTAAAAAATCCGGTTCAACCGGCCGGTTTTCTGGTCCGATTGCTGGTTCCCGGTCCAACTGGCCGGTTCGACTCAAAAGCGGTCCGATAGGGTGACCGGACTTGTCAGACCTTCGGTTCCCGGTCTGGTTTTCAAAACATTGGTAAAAACTTGAAAGTAGTATATGCAATAAAAAAAAAACATTTTTTCTTGCATACAATGAAAAATAGGTGAACCCGTGAAAGTGTATTTAAATATCTTAACTAATTAGTGTATTTAAATAAGTACTAAACCTAGAGTAAGACATTACCCAAGTCGACTCATTCATAAGTAAACGGATGAGAATTGCCACATCTAAATTCTTTACATTCGATAACATGAGTTTCTTTTGATGATATGCAGATACTTTTTGAAATCCGGATATTCGGTCATCTTTCTAAATAGGAGGTGAATCTGGTCTCTATCTATACATAATTATATATGTTTCCTGTTTGCTACCAAGTTTGATGTTTAAAACATGAAAATGATTACAATTAATCTTTTTTATTAGTTTCTTATTTACTATTGACGAGTTCACACTTCATAGCATGCCAACTTGGAAATAATTCTTTTGACCAACAAAAATTTATTACACGCATATTAATAGTCTGATAATTACGAAAATATGTATATTACTTAATTGTTGTAGACAAAATAAATTATTTGAATTATGATGTCATAATGTGAAATAGCCATATTACCATGTATTCTTAAAACATGTAGAAAATTTGCTCAATTGGTTAAATTTTAACATGTTTCAAATAGCCATATTACCAGTAGTGCATTAGAAACTTTTGGTGATTTATATTTAATCATATTATTAATGATTTAATTATACATCAACTTTATGCAGGGGAACCTGCCAGCCATATTGTAGATCACTTCCAGATGATCCGCTACTCGAATGTTTCAAGCTCACCAGCGATTCAAGTATACAAGGTTATACTTGATCTTTGGTTATCATAAATAAATGAATAAATATAAAATTATGTTTTATTTTGATTTCCATTTGTAGAATAAAATCTGATCCATTTTGCAGTGTACGAGTCATACGCTGAAGCAGTTAAGAGTGCGATTAGTGGTCATCACGATGTAGGCATCATCTCTCATTGTTAATGGAACCTTATTTTACCGGTTGCATGGTTAAATAGCATAATTGATTCGTTTTATTTTGTTTCATCTCAGGCTGTTTCAGGAGGCCACTTGCTGAAACTTCCTTTCACAACCATCTTTGAATATCTTCAGGTTAGCACAGAGAGTTGTTCATACGCAGCAATGTCATTACTTTCATTGAGTTTAGCAGATTTAATGTAGTTGCTAATTTGTAAAGTATTAGCAGATTTTAAGGTTGATTGCAACGTCAATGAAGATCCTTGGACCAAATGCTATGTTTTATCTTGCAGCCGCTGTATCCGACTTTTATGTTCCATGGGAGAGCATGGTAAGCTTATGTTGTAATGTTTTTTAGCCGTTCAAATATGTAAAGAAAACAAAATTCTGGCTTCATTTTATAGGCAATACATAAAATCCAGTCAGCATCTGGTCCTTTAGATATGCGGCTTGCCCAAGTCCCGAAAATGCTCTCGGTTTTGCGTAAGGAGTGGGCCCCCACAGCATTCTGTGTATCATTTAAGGTATATAACTTCGATAATACTCTTGTTTAAATTGTCCCTTTAGGTTTCTCAGTATTTTAACTGTCTGATTCAAAATTTGCTGCTTACAGTTAGAGACAGATAAAGAGATTCTTCTAGAAAAGGCTGATACCGCTCTTAAAAAGTACAAAATGCATGCGGTAGTTGCAAACGAGCTTTCGACCCGTAAAGAGGTGGTCATATTGGTCACTGAAAGCGGAAAAGTGTCGGTGTATCGTGAAAACGACCAATCGGTTGTTGAATCTCCTCTGATCAAGCTACTTGTAGAGAAACATTCAACTTACATTATGGACTCCAACGCATGAATACAAAAAAAAATCGAAAATACAGAAGAAATAATCGATGTCACACCATGCAATCTACTTATACAATGATACAACTGTAAAAAGGGAGAAGTTCACTTGTTAAAATAAAGTGGAGTTTTTTCTTCATGTTTTATGTTCTTTCAGTTGAGGAAGTATCATTTTAGGTTTAAAATGAGGAAGGTGTTTTTGTTTCATTAAATATAAGACTGTTTTGTTTTGTATCATTATCTTTAAAGCAAACCTGTAAGCTTACTCTTTCTAACTGTACTGTGTTATAGTTTTGATTCCTGCAACTCTATATTAATAAACTGATGTTTCGGATTTTAATATAGATTTTTGATCTTTATAATCAGGTACCAGCACTATATATAGTTATGAACACGTCCTGCAAGAGCGTTGCCCATGTCCTCTGATCTATGAGGACCGGTTGTTCTGGTCCGCTCGTCTTTTTTTTTTTTGGTGAACGGTATTATATTAGAAATAAAGATCACCTTGAGAAAGATCGTATCTACATGTTTACACGACTTTTTTTTTGGTCTTGTGTAAGAATCACCTTGAGAAAGCAAGGCAGCAATACCATTTTCTCATATCAATATAGAAAGCATTAAATTGTAATTCCGTTCATTCCTAAGTAGTTTAATTTTTTAGACTTATAATATTACTGTAGAAATAATGTTTTTTAGTCATAAAAGGTAAAGGAAAACAACATTTTTGAGTGGTTACCCAACTACCCCCTCAATAAGAAGTTGATAGGTATGCATAAAGTATCTTATAATCTTGTATTGTATCTTTAAAGCCATATATACATACATTCATGCTGCCAAGTCATACAACAAATTATAAACATAACCAATTTACATTCTATAAATAACATATCAAACAACGAAATACAATTGCAAAATATGGCTTATGACGTTTTATCATCTTCGTCTGATGCAAGCTCGAGACCCTCGGCTGCTAGAAGCTGAGTAATCAGGAGTTTTTTCTTCTCTTCCTCCGCTTTCTTTCTCAATAAATCCCTTTTCCTCAACACAAGGGTATGCCTTTTCAAAGTGTTGGTATAATTCTCAATTGACGCTTTTTTCTCTTTTGCAAGAATTCTTCTTTCTTCATCGGGATCAACCTCAACAGTTCACAACAAATGATATAAGAAAAGCGCATATAGTAGTGAGGCGCATTCTATACAGAACCAATTTTTCAGGTAGGTAAATCGCCAAGACATAAGTGTGTCCACATGGTAAAAAGTTGCCTAAAGTCTAATGAGTATCGTCCCTGAGGTTTGGCAAGTTTTGCGACTTTTGTCCAAAGGTTTGTTTTTTCGCATCTGGATCCAAAAGATTTGAAATCTTGCCATTTTCATCCGGCTCGTTAACTCCATCCATTTTTCTCTGTTAAGTCAAAGGTATTTTCGTCAGTCTTTTTCAGGGGTATTCGGTCTTTTTATATAAAGTGAAAAAGACCGAATTGCCCTTTAAGTTGACAAAAAAGACGGAAATACAAATACCCCTGACTTAACGAAGAAAAATGGATGGAGTTAACGAGCCGGATGAAAATGGCAAGATTTCAAACCTTTTGGATCCAGATGCGAAAAAACAAACCTTTGGACAAAAGTCGTATAACCGACCAAACCCCAGGGAAGAAAATGGCATTTTACTCAAGTAATATATTAATCCACATTAACTAGCTTTATTCAAAAACTACATCATCACAGCAAAAAGAATAAAAATACAAGTTGTAACTATATATAATACCTTTGAGCGAGAGAGACGGCGTACACGGATATTTAACTCGCGCTGCTGCTGTTCAGCCCAAGCGGCAATCGCCATGTCACCCCTTTGATCAAACGCCTTGCGTTTTTTCATTAGCCACTCCATCCATGCTTGAGATGCCTGCCAACACGAACAAGTAACAAAGTACACTGATTGGCCCACATACCAAGTTACCAACAGAAATATAAAAAGTATAAGGGTGTGTTTGGTAATGAGAATAGCCGAATAGGAACCGTAGAAGGTGTTTTGGTTTAAGGGTATCGTATTGAATATAAATTGTTAGTACCTTCATTGGATTGGCTCGGTTTTCCATATCATATTTCCTCCTTTCTTCACTATCTATCAGCAATTCATAGGCTGCTTGAATTTTAATAAACCGAGCTTCAGCTGTTTCTCCTTCTTCTAGAGACCCTTTCCCATTATAAACTACAAACATATGTAAGAAAGGTAAAAGGCTTAATTGATTATTATTGAATGAGTAGGTTACAATATATAGGGATTACGAGTAACCCTAGAAACTTAACTGAGCCCGTGGGCCCATAGTCCAATACTCCCCGCAGTCGTAGCGAATGGAACTAGAAGCTTAGACTGAAAACAAAAACAATAATAAACCCTAAAAAACTGTCTTCGATTTTGGTCAAAATTCAATAATCTTGCAATCTTCAATCAATAATCTTCGATCCACAGTTTTGAATGATCTCATAATCCTATAAGAGGCAACCAATACCACAGTGTAACGGCGGTTTTTAGCGACGCGGCGGCGGATCGTAATCCTGCAGGCGGCGCAGCGGAAGACCGTAGTCTAATGAGCGGCGGCGGCACGGCGGCAAGGGGCGGCTTGACGGAGATGTGAAATCAACAAGATGAGCGTAGCATCATCTATGTGGTAAGAGATCGTAAGAAAGCCGGTGAAACTAGAACCAAAGACATTTGAATACGAACTGAAAAAAAAAAGAAACGGAAAACGAACAGAGATCGGACAGGGCGGCAGCGGCTAGGGTTTTGTTATTTGTGTTTGATGCAGCGGACAGGGAATAGAGCCTAGGCTGGCTCTGATACCATGTAAGAAAGGTAAAAGGCTTAATTGATTATTATTGAATGAGCAGGTTACAATATATAGGGATTACGAGTAACCCTAGAAACTAACTGAGCCCGTGGGCCCATAGTCTAATAACATATACCAGATATAAGAAAAAATGAGATTAAAAACATAACTGAAAGACGATACAGCTAAAGAATAATCAAAACGAAGTTACCATTTGTATCCATAATGCATGATAAAAATAACATGTTACTTTGAGAAACTATAAGGAAAGTAGTTAAGAACAAACCATCAGGATGATAAAACTTTGCTAAACGTCTGTAAGCCAACTTTATCTCCTCATCATCAGCATCTCCCTCGAGTTCTGCCCAATTACATTTTAAATAAATTAAGCATTTTATCACCACGTATAATAAAAGTACTTACAAACATTGATTCTATCTTTTATCTCCTTAATTCATAACTTGCCAAACACCCAAACATAATTAACAATGATTATTACAACTGATCATCTAATTTGATTATGCGGTATCCATGGATGTCATTATGCATCACCAAGAAACCAAAACCAATGACACTAGGGACTGTTTAGCAACCTCTGCACCATTAACTGATGAGACAGTACGAGGTTTGACTGGGTAAGAGACTCTTAACTAGTAAGAGTACGCAACGGTCACTTACATAGGTTTAAAAAACACATCCAAACACCCCCTAATTAATTTCAATTATCTTTTTGATCATGTTTTAGACAACGCAAACAATAATTACAGAGCAATCACATAATCATCCATTCGTTAGGGTTGTTCACGAGCCGAACTAAGCCGAGCCATGGCTACATACGACCCGATTTCGAGAAAATTTCAAGTCACAAACCATATGAACATCTTTAAACATAAGTATCGGCAAAGTGGGAAGCGATTAGGATTAGTATCAAGTATTAAGCTAAAATTATGGAATAATGTGGAGACTAAAATAAGCATTAATCAATTACAAACATCATACATATATATGTATAGGGTTAGGTTCATTTGTGAACAACCCTTGATAGTGAACTGTGAACTAATCCTAGCCCTTGATTATAAATACACAAGTGTAAATCAACGGCCTGGATATGATGATGAAAATACATTAGTGTATTTTACTATATGTGTGTATATATATATGTGTGTATGTGTATATATATATATATATATATATATTTATTTATTTTCTGTTCAGTAAAAACATAACAACCTATCCAATTTTAATTCTACTGGAATCATTAATCGAAAAAATTGAAGAACATGTACCGAGAGTATCGTACGGAGATTCCTCATCGGTCCAATTAGCAGCCCTAACTATGGTTCTTCGCTGACGATGACCAAATCCAGACCACAAGGATTCCATTCTATGACATCTGATGCATCAATTCCTCGAAAGACAGCTGAAGAAGATAATCGAGGTTTTAGAGAATTAGGGTTTCTTATGGAATTCGAAGCAGTAGCAATCGATCGAGGTCGAGACCTAGCTCGATTGTAACAACATGTTATCGATGTGTATACAGCATGATGAGGCCTGCAAACTGTCCTCAAATTACTCATTTTCTTCAACCTTCGTTTCGAATCAATACGGCATTAAATTTAGGGTTTGTTTCAAGATTGAAGATGAAGCGTAAAAGAAAAAGAAATAACACATGAATAAATTTCAGCCTTTTGATCAAATTGATATTCGACGTCTATTATAATATGTTTAAATCATTTTTTTTTTCCAATGAAATTTTCGGTTTTTTATACTTGGGTAAATTGTTAAAATGGCAATTGATGTTTGATCACTTTTCCTACTTTATTTTGAAATTCAAATCTTTTTAAATTTATTCTATTGTGGTTTCAATTTTGTAGTTATTTTCATCCAAAAGAAAGTTAACATCTAGTTTTTTTGTCTTTTTCATCCTTTTTAATGAAAGACAAAATTGTTAGATTTTTTAAATTTGTTTATAATAAAACGTTAAAAGACTATTTTGCCCTTCATTAAAAGGAAGGAAAAAGACAAAAAAAAACGCTGAATGTTAACTGAAAAATCTTACCAGATTTTGATTTTGGATGAAAATAGCAACAAAATTGAAATAACAGGGATCCAGTTTCAAAAGTTTTGAGTTAAATCATAAGAGAAAAGTTATAAACAAAAGCATAAGCATTTCACGTGATGCTAACCCGATATCGCTGGAAGAGAAAGAGAGACAGTTATTTGCTTACATGCGCGCTTTGTGTTTCACAACTAAAAATTAGTTAAAGGCATGTGTACGATAGTCATAATTCTCAGCTTAAATTATTTTATGTGTATTATACAACTCTCTATATATGAATACACACATACACACTTTCGAACTAATTTTACAACACGATAGTTACATTGAACTAGCTACTAATGATACAAGCGCGAGATGACCAAAGTGAATTTAGTACACGAAGACGTTGAAAGTATTCTCCCAGTGCAAGCAACCCTCTTGAAGCTTGACGAATTGTCAAGATCCTAGACATTTGTTGTAGTGTTCGATGTCGAAGGTGATCCGCCTACAAGTTAAACTTCATAAGACGTTTGAATTTTGACACTCAATTTATATTAAACTTTTTAAAACATTCAATTTACTCTCCTTAAACCTTATCTTAGCGTTGCTATTGTTGAGATTTACCGAGTATGATGTTCATGATGATTTTACTTTACATCTATCAAAAAAATAATAAAAAAGAGCTATATATGGATATGGGTAGGTAAATCTACTTAAAAGTAAATTAAAGGTGGTTTTTAATCTACATCTTAGAAGAAAAAAGATTGTTTAATATAAAATCAATTTTAAGCAGAGAACATAAGCAGAACTATGTATATGGATAGGTAGCGGGTGCGCCACTTGAAAAAAAATAATGCATTTTATTAAAAAAAATTAATTTCAACTACACTTCTTAAAAATATAGTTGGACCTTTTATCCATACCATCCTAAATAGTTCCTGAATCTACCAATAAAAATGGTATCCATACTTATTGCTTGTGACAGACATTTTAATTTCCACGCGTTTCTCTTACTCACAATTTTTTAAGAATAAATTAGTTTCCGTTTAAAAAATTATTCCATTCTCATAACGCTCTTAAACTATAATATTTCAAAGTTTTAATTGGTGTTGGTAATAAATTAATAAGTTTCAGTTATCATATATATCACACTTAGTTATTTACAATTACAAAAAAATTTATAAAAAGATAACAAACTTAATTTATGTTTTAATTTAGTTTATTTAGTTATTTACAATTTACAAAAAAATTGATAAAAAGATAACAAACTTAATTAATGTTTTAATTTAGTTTTGCTGTTTTTTTACCGTTTTGAATTATCCCTAAATTAATGATTGATTTGCAACGATGTGGACGCAGTCGTAGTTTTGCGACCGTTTTAATTTCAGTCTTTAAATGATTAAATCTAAGACTTTTTTTTCTTTTTCAGTCGCTAATACCCAGTTTTATAGTAGTGACGTTGTTTACTGGTCAACCCAACACCATTTTAACCCGCACAACAAATTCTTACCATAAACATCAAACAAACCAGACCCCCTATCTTACCTGGATCAAGAAGTTTTCGAGTGATTCGGCCACCTCTATCATCGAACTCATATGTGTGTCGTAGTTTCCGCCTTCTGTTATGTTAATAGCGACAGTTTGAGCCAAAGTTTGCTCAAGTTTATCGAGTCCTTGTGTCAAAGCATCTTCCGCTTGTCGACAAGTGTGTCTTAGCCTTGACAAATTCACAACTTGTGTATCCGTTAGTGGCTCAAACCGCGGCATTAGTATCTACCAAAACCAAATTGTACATTGTAACAAAAAGTGTTTTCGACATTTTAACGACGAACTAAAAAAAACTTACATATAGAATTTCTGATGGTCGAAACCCGCCTAGCCATTGGAATAACCGCTCAACCGGAGATTTCCATGACCCGTATAACAAGTTAAACGTGTCAGTTTTCGCAGCATCCGCTTTCATCTGGAAAAGAACTTGGTAGTGGTTTACTATCCCGTCTACAAACACTCGAACCTCCATATCGCTTGCATCGGTTTGTAGGATCGTCGCAAGTTCAGACTCCTTTTTGTGTTGGTCAACTACCCATTGATCATATTTCTTCTCAAACGCAACAATTCCTAACGCACAAGTCGTCGCAAAAAAAATATTGTACATAAATATATTTCAAAAAATAAAAATATTTAAAAAAAAATCAGGCATTCGAGTTGAAGTTACCAGGTAATAGACCATGAACTGTATTTGACAGATCCATGTATGCAGCCTGTAATTAAAGGGAAAAGGGTTTTATTATTTTTGCGACGAAAAGGATAGTGACGGAAATTGGGTTGGTCACTGATTTCTCTTTGATTAACCTGTTTTCGAGCCCTCTCAATCTCTTGCTCCAATTTGGCTAACTTTAGGCGTCCCGATTCCAATTCTTGAACATATGCCTATTTTAAAAAAAATAACAATAAATTTCATATTGATTTTGAGGTTTTTCTTGAAATTTTATTTAATAAGAAAATCGGCTGTAACCCAGTGATGCAGTTTATAACAATACTAGGTTATAGACTCACGCGTTACATGAGTTTGAAGAAAGAAAATGAAAGGCTATAATTATGGAGTTGATTGAATTCTTTGGGAAAAAATGTGTGTTCAATTTATATATACTTGAATGAGTTTTTTAAAATAAATATGTTATTGTTGAGGTTGATTGCGTTTGAAGGACATAACAATTGTAACTTTTGAATTTATATTTCATATTATTTCTTGCATCACACATAATAAATATAAATTTTGTTATGAATACATATAACCCTAATATGAACTATACATACAAAATTAAAGAAAAATATAACATTACTCATTTTAAATGACCCGTTTACGAAGAACTTTGTTTTTCAATACAAAAGAATTAGTAGATTTTGTTTCAAATTAATGTTTTCTTATTTTAAAAAGTGTTATCAAAGTAGAAGATGAAATGGAATTAGTTCATAATCTAAGATTATATATATTAAACATATATATATATATATACACACTGTTTATATATATGTTTAACATGTGTGAAAAATGATAACAACAAATTATTATACATATTAATCTAAACTTTTGATTAATAGTAAATCACTTTTTTTAAGTATTTATATTATTATTTTTAGCAATAAATAGTAACCAACAAGATTTTAGTATTTTTATTAATAATATTTTATTAAGTATTTAATTTGAGTTTTTAATGTTAACTTTTTATAAAATCTGCATCTATGTTTATCTATTTTTTTAACATTCCAAGTTATCTGTTCGTGCGTTGTCATGGTATGTTACCGCACGCATTAGATCGGTATCAGGCTGGTTCGTTAAAGTACCGATACGATACATGCACTTGATATAGGAATCAACACATGTTTTACATAAGCGAAAACGATAAAAACGAACACCGTTACTAGCACCAATGTAGTTCGTACGGCACCGACCGGTTCAAAGTGTCACAGTACTGGTAACGTTATTCGTTTTCATCATAGATAGAGTTGTATAAATGAAAATTTTTCAAAACCGTAAACCATAAAAGTGATTGCAGATACCGCTACCGATGTTCGGTATGGTATGATATGGTAGCACTAAGATGTCAGCTTATCGAAAGAAAAAAAAAACAATATAAACAAACTTTTGTACTGAAAACAATGTTGTTCGGTACAGTACAGTAGCAAGACGGTGTCAACTTATCGAATGGAAAACAATAAAAAAATATTGTACCGATACAGATCTTGTTAAGTCGGTTGGTTTAGTTTGGTATGATAGCGCGCGACACAATATTCGTTATCAATAAAGTTTATATCGCAATGGTGAAAAACATAGAACGTAAACCAATTGAACAACATCAGTACCGGTATTGATTTTCATTTTTATGGTTTTCGATCGATATAAGGTTTTCTCTTTCGATTACTATAGGCTATTGTGAGTACAGGTACTATAACGAAACAAATATATACCGACAGAATTCCCGCCGCCAAGCGCGGAGAGAGTCTTACTAGTTATAAACATGATGGAGTTTTAAATTTTTTGTTACGCCAAACAGTGATGAATGTATAAATTTTTTGTTATCACATCTTCTTTGATAAGTATGTTTTTATTTTTTAAAGTATAGGTAAGTAGATAACTAATATTAATTATTAAGAACATTGAAGAGATATAATCATGAATGTAAGATTACTTTAATATATATAATCCAGCCATTAAATAGTCTTTATATTAATTTACTTATTATTTATTATGGTTGATGTAACATGATAAATTGCCACATGAAATTTTGATAAAATCTTTTGTTATAAAAGAATGTCATGTGGCATTAAGAGAACTCTTTCATTAGTATTAGATTTAAGTTCAATTACGATACACTATAATTTCGAAAATTTGACCTACCTACCTACCAAATTTTAAATTTCTTGTGAAAAGGCACCTAATGTGTTAGTTTACTCATTCAATAGCTTTGCTAATGAGTGGGATTTACTGGAATCGATAATAGATCAATTATTCTCGTGAAAAGTATTTCTTTATTTATCTTTTTTACAAATAAATGATTGTAAATGTAATTATTGAAGTTAAAGAGCATCTATTACAATCTAGCACAAACATAAAGGACGAAAAGTGTAATTTACCTTAACAACTTTGTCCTACGTCAAAGATTGCATTAAATTGAAACACGTTAATTGAAACCTGGTCTTGTATACCTTTTTCTTCAAACGACTTTTTCTTGCAGCTTCGCGATTTTGTGCTAATCGTCTTTGCAACTGAAATATGTAAAAATTCCCAAAATTATGCTCATAAACATATATATTTCCTCACAATTTTAGTGTTTACGACCATTCATTATTTATGACATGTTCAACTTGTTTAGATAAGCGTATTTACATATGTTGCATTCATGGTACTGATATTACATGATTGATATTTTTGACATAAATAGACTACTTAAGTAAATGAAACAATCACCTTATATGATACGCTTTTCTCCGCATCTCGTGAAGATTTTAACGATTCTTGAGAATTGTAGTCAGGCTGATTAAAGAACACATAATTAAACGAAAAATTAGAGTCGTGTTAAGAATCTAATAAGACAAATTTAGGTATGTTTTTCTCACGTTGTCAATTAGCATTGTGTCTGCTTGAGAATTTAGGCTTGTGTTGGGGCTAACATGACCATCATATGTGTTTTCCCACATACTACTATGTTAAAAGTATATCGTATATTCCTAGTACATCACAAAAAAAAACATTAGTATACTCGAAAAACATGTATATAATATATATAGAGAGAGAGAGAGAGACACTTGATGCCAGAACTATTAACGAGTGTGGAAAATCTTGAAGTACAAAAGGATGGAATTTTGTTGGGTTTTATAAGCATGGAATTAAATTGATTAAATTAATAATTATATAATAAATAAATATAAAGGGGCTTGTCTCATCAAATCATATTAATGTATTTTCAGCCTTTAAAAAGTAAAATAATTTCTTTATGATACATCGTTTTATAAAGATATATTAAAGACAAATATATGAAAGTCATATCAAGTTTAAGTGAAATTTAGCTTTTGAAGTGATTTAAAAGACAACAACATTAGCCTTTCTTTAAAGTTTAATTTATTCATATTAGTTTCAATTTACTTATAGTTTAAGATTCTAAAGTTAGTTTTAGCAATAAAACAATCAAACAAATTGAAAGTTTTTTGTTACAAAGTTAATTTATTAACAAGGAATAATATACCTAAAGATCAGTTAAATATTCAAATTTTTAGTATGGTCATCTATGTATTTATATAATAATAACATATAGTTTGTTCAGCTTATCAAGGGTATATTCCTATTTTAAGAAGTATGAAACTATTTTAACATTCTAACATACTTTTTTTCTCATATTTATTTTATTACCAAATTAAAACAATTTTAAAAGTAAGAGATATAAGTAACAAGATTTTAACATGTAACAATATGTCACATCTATATTTATATTGTCTTGACCCAAAACACTTTTCTTTAGAAAAGACCCCTTTTAATGACTTGCCCTTCTCTACTCCATAACCTTTGTAAAGCAACACCATTTACTCATTTAGAGCAAAAGCTAGACCACTAGCAATAAAGATATAAATAAATGGAAGGTAATTCTGTTACCTTTTCATACTAAAAAATCATCACAATTATAAGTTCTTGTCTCATAAAGCTCAGGATAAATGTCATTTTGTTAATATACAACACCTGATGCATCATGTACAACTATTTAAAGATAAAATATGGACTTACTAACCAAATACCCCCTTTTACTTCATATAGAAGGAATCATGGAACCTTTATTTAGCAACCTCATAGTTTTGTGTAAAGGTAGCACTAACTAGTTCCCTGCCCCATGTCAGTTTGATCAGTTAGTTGAGGGTGAATCAATAAACATGAACCCGACCCGAATCTTTTTTCCCCTGTCAATGATATCACTTAAATCACGCGTGTAACTCGTTATCTAAATGGATGGCAGGTTAAAATCAAGTTGTAAACGCGTCAAACAAGTTGACGGACTATGAAAAATAGGTTAAACGGGCCGTACATGGGTCGACACACTGACATGATAAAGCATTTGTTTTTATTTTTCATTCTAGTTTTAAACAGGTTGAGAGTCAGACCTTTTTTAGTTGAACCAGTTAGACAAGTCAACCATGCTACAAATCTTTAATTAGACAGGTTAAACATGTCAACTTAGACACGACTTGTTTAATAAACATGTAGACATGACAACCTAATTATTATTTTTGTTGTATCATATTTGTATCGTGTCAGGATTTATCACTACCAATTAGTAAATGATACAGTTCTCAATGTGCCATCTATATAGAGAGGGGTCACGTTCACATTGTAATTCATACGATTAAAAGATAAAATAACGAGAATAACCATTTTAGGCATATTTATACGCCTACACAAGTTTTTACCGATACGGTATTGAACTACATGAAATTATTAGAATTGATTGGAAATCGATAACAAATGACAATAATTATATGTATAACACATACCAAGAGCTTATAGTTTAGCGGTATTGATGTGTATATTATTTGTGTTCCCTCATAAGTGATTGAGGATTTAATCCTAAGATAGGACAATTGCATATTGGTATGAATTTAGGAACAGAGGATGTACACTTCAGCCGTTTTGGAAAAAAAAAAAAAGACTTCACTATTCTCACACCTTTTTTCACTCTACCTCTCTCTATATATATCTATGTATGTATAGAAAGAGATAGAGAGGAGGAAGGTGATAGTACTCCTACTCTCTTATTTATATTTGTATGTATAAGAGATGAAGAGGATTTAATTAACTCCTAAAAATTGCATAACACGTATCCTCATAATAACTCGAAGCATACAAACCTGTCCACTTTTACTTGTTTTTATACGAATTTTTTGTTGAGCGTCTACTTTCACGAATCTATTACATCCCCCCGTATATTCTCCGTTTTCTTAAAAAGTGAACCGGCTTTGTACATTGCAAGACATTTACGATGATACGTGATGTGTTCGCGTATTTCATAACTATGGATGCAAAACATTGTCTTACGCAGAAATATATCCAATAAATTATTCTTGGTGATTTTGTTGGTAACTACTCTTTACATCTGAGATAAAAAGAAGAATATATCCCATATATATACAAACTCAGGATTGTTTCTATTTACATGCCTGTGTTTTTATAACACAAATATTCTAATATATATCCTCCCCAAAGCATTGCAGCAAGCAAGCACCAGATGACTAAATAGTTTACCACAATTTCACCTGTATTGTATAATAAACAACTTTGTTAAACATTAAACAGGAAAGTACTTTGTTTGCAGCTGTGCAAATATAAGAACAGTACTATAATTTAAACACATACATTTCATATACACACAACATCAAGATGGAAAACAAACGTGTGTTTGGATGCAGAATCATCAAATTAAGAAACGAGGTGATGTTTGAAGGTTTGGCAAACTTTGTTTAAGAAACTACGTGTTGTTTAGGATCGCTTATTAAAGCTATTTATGTGATTATGGTGTCTCAATATAGAAAAAAAAACACCTATTTCAATTTTCACCTTAATATAAGTAGAACAGCATAAGCAGGCTTTTCTTCATCCAAACACTCAAAACTGCTTATCTGCTTCTGAAAACGCAATAAGTAGATGAGTTGTCTAAATAAGCGAAGTCCCAAACACCCTTTGTATATATAAACCAAATAAAAGAAATTTATTACTTTTTTGTTGCATCGATAAACATGGCTCGGGTCCAATGTTCTACATCCTCGGTGTGCGATGGAGGAGGTGGCAAAGTAGGGTGTTCCACCAGATCCCAGCCTTCAGTAAGCGTTTCGTTTTTCACGTTGTCTGCCACATCAGCTGAATAAAGATAACTAGCCGCAGAACTTGAAAGATTCTTGTCCCGTGTGCTTCTCTAAGTACGGAAATAAAAAATAGCATCATTTGAAATCGGGGTGATTACGCACAATATTTTTACTTCATACACAGTAACACAATGATAATATATGTTTGGACAAATTTACCCTTGATCCACTTTTACTTGTTCTTTTACTGTTTAAGTGGTGTGAGGGTAAAAATGTCCAAGCATGTATGATTGTTGCGTACGAAGTAAAATAAGTTGCAGATAAGTGTTTTCTAGCGTTTGGATATATATTAGAAACGTACCATTGAAGCTGAAGTGTGTGTACTTTCAACTAAAGTACTTGATGAAATAGTTGAATTCACATTCCAGACAGAAGGGTTTAACGGCTGAACTTGCTTAGACGATCTTCAAGTTTAAAAAAGTACAAATAATGATGAGAATGATTCAACAAATGTGTCATGAGACAAAAGTTAAACATAGATTAGGCGGTGGCAATTTCAACCCATTTACTTATAAGCGGGTCAACTTGGTTATGTTTAATACCTAACGGATTAAAAAATAGCTTAGAAAAATACATATGAAACTAATTCATTAAAAAAAATAGAGTAAAATATTGACCAGTTCATAATCCTTAAAAGAATGATCATACCCATATCTAAGTTGAGAACTTTGATATCGAAAGATATTGACCAGCTCATGCGCTGGCCCACCTCTCCTGCGCCCGACAAGCTACAACGCTAACCTGCTCCTCCTTCCTCCTTCACCGGTTTTGCTGGGTGTAAATCCTTAACTACCAGCCATGGGGTAAGGGTTATGTGGGGTACCATTTAGAGGGTGGGCAACTCGCGGTTGCTGTCCTCCTCCGTCTTGTATAGGGTTTTTTTTGTTTTGTTTACCGGTTTTCTACTCCCACAACTCATCTCGAGTTCGGTTTACCGGTTTGGTGTTTTTTCTTCGGTGGCAGGTAACAGACTCGCATGGCTCCTACGAGGAGGGGTCGGAACATTAAGTCAGAGGGGCCCTATGCAGGGCTCTACTGGTGGTTTAAGGACCTGCCCTTTCAAAATTTTCCACGAAAATAAAGATGGCAAACCGAGGTCTGGGGGATTTTTCCGTCTACTTGAACACATGCAAAGCACCCACCTCAAGACAAAAAACCGAAGGCTATCTTTGAAGGAGGCTATCTCTAAGGACATGGACCTTTTTTTGGATGTTGGGGAAGTTCTTAGGGCAAGGGATAAATGGTTACGTGGAATGTGCATGGTGATGCATGCACTCAGTAAGGGGTGCAAGCATGATGATGGGTTGTCGTCGTTCACCATGGTCTCGAGGGATGTTGAAGATTTCATTGTTGGGATCCGGAAACCATGTCAGATGGTGGTTGACACAAACCCACTGAAGATTTCATTGTTGGGATCCGGAAACCATGTCAGATGGTGGTTGACACAAACCCACGTCACTCAGTAGGGCTAGGTGGTGATGTTAACCTACTCGAGCGTGTTTTTTCCCTCCCTATTCAGACTGTTAAAAGCATTCCCTCAGTTGTCCGGCTGGGGTTTGCTTAGGTTTTAACAGGTGCTTTGCGCAAAGTGGTGGCGTCGCCAGGATCGGTCAATAATTGGGTCCAATTGCTTTTGCTACCGTGTTGCACCTTGCGGCTGGTCAGACCATCCTCCTGACAAGAGTGGAGATCAGGGAACAGGAAATCTCTGCAGTGTAATAACATCTTGCACGCGCTTACAGTTTGGAAATATGGGTCTGGGTTTGTTGATTTGGTCTCTTCCCTATTGGATAGCGCGGGGGAGACGGGGGCTTCTAGGGGAGAATGCAGGAGGGAGGAAGACAAAGAAATGGACCCTAATAATAAACAATGTCTTCGGAAAGTAAAGGATGGACATTTCACGGCTGCGGTTAAGGTCCTATGCTCTAGTGGAGTTGCCCCTCCCTTCGACCTTGAAGGCTTTTATTGATAAACACCCACTGGTGCCACCCCGTCCTTGCCTTCCAGCCCTTTGGTCCAACCCACTCTTGTCGTTGATGGGGAGTGTGTGCTCAAATGTGATCCTTCCCTAAAGAGACGTCTTGTGGTAGGGACGGGATGCGGGCCCAACACCTATTAGATGCTATTGGTGGTGAAGGCTCGGTGACTTTCTCGGGTTTGCTTACGCGCATTACTAAAGTTGTCAACTTACGGCTTGGGAGATTTTGCCCTAAGGTGCTTGCTGAGTTTGTTGCCTCGGCTCCCCTTACCCCCTTATTTAAGCCCGATAAAGGAATTCGTCCTATTGTTGTGCGGGGTATTTGGCGAAAGTTGGTTTACAAGGTCGCGATGAAGAAGGTCGGGAAAGACATGGCCGAGTACTGAGGGACTTTCAATTTGGGGTGAGGACGCGAATGGTGGGGCAGAGGCGGTGCTTGATAGTGCGAACAGGTTTCCCAACTTCTTTCATGCATATGGTTCCTTGGCCTTGCTTATTATGGACTTCTCCAATGCTTTCAACACGGTTGACCGCACGGCTTTCCTCCAATAGTTTCATCAGCGTTACCCGTCAATCCATCGGTGGGTCCAATTCCTTTACGCCCAGCCTGCTAGGTTGTATGTTGGTAACGAGTGTATCGCTGCTACTACCGAAGTGCAAGAAGATCCTTTGTGGCCCCTTCTCTAAGCCCTTGCCTTACACCTCCTTATTCTCCGGGTCCAGGACCGTTATAACCTCCCGTTTCATGCTTGCTACTTAGATGATGGGACAATTATTCTCCGGGTCCAGGTTCGCCCCCTCGAAGCAACAAAAAACTTCGGCAAATACTCTTTTTAGCAAAATCGCTCAAAGCCTGGGAGAAGTTTTTGCTTTGTCATCCCGCCAAAAGGCGGTGTTTGAGTGCCTGAAGGGTCCCCATGCTCAATATTTTTTTGACCATTATCCCGATTGAGGGGTTGGAACAATGCATGTTTGTTGTAGAATACAGAGCCATTCTCAAATACCGGTTGATGATCCCTTTGTACCCGGAAGATGAAACTTGCCCGAAGATATGTCGTAAAGTTTGTACGGATAATTATGCGGAGCAGGCAGTTTATTGTAAAGAGCTCCCTAGATTCAAATATCGACATGATTGGGTGCGGGATGTTTTGTGGGACATCCTGAGAAGAACTGGGATTTATGCCAAGAAATAGGCCCCTGTGAATTTCCTCACGAACCCTACGAAAGGGAGATCTACTCTGCGACTAACGGATCAGCTCGTCTTTGGCTGGGCCGGGGGAAGCATGCTTGTGTGGACCTCACGGGGGTTTCCCCTTTGGTTGGTTTAAGGGAAAATGGGTTGTAGCTGGACAAGCATCAAGAAAGGTAGAATCAAAGAAAGTGGATAAGCACGCTAAAGCTTGCGTAGAGAACTAGCATGTCTTTGTCCCTTTTTCCTTTGATACCTTTGGCTCCCTAGCACCAGAAGCTATCCACTTCTTGACCAGGGTTCAACGGGTCGTCCACAGCAATTGTTCAGCCCCAAGGGGGCAGGGATTTGTCTTTGGAAGGCTAGGATTTGCAATTCAAAAAGGGGTGGCGGCGCAGCGTGTTGCCCGTCTATCTTCTGTTTTGATGTAACTTGATTAAAGCAATAATTAAATCAATGAAAATTCAAATATAACCGACTTTAAAAAAAAGTAAAATGTCATTTTCGTCCCTGAGGTTAGGCCAGTTTTGTGACTTTCGTCCAAAAGTTTGTTTTTTCCGCATCTGGATCCAAAAGGTGTGAAATCTTGCCATTTTCATCCGGCTCGTTAACTGCATCCATTTTTGCCGTTAAGTCAGAGGTATTTCCGTCTTTTTTGTTGAATTAAAGGGCAATTCGGTCTTTTTCAGGAGTATTCGGTCTTTTTTACATATAGTGTGAAAGACCGAATTGCTCTTTAAGTTAGCAAAATAAACGGAAATATCCCTGACTTAACGGAGAAAAATGGATGGAGTTAATGAGCTAAATGATAATGCAAGATTTCAAACCTTTTGGATCCAGATGCGGAAAAACAAACCTTTGGACGGTAAAAGTTCAAAATGGCATTTTACTCATAAAAATATTTTAAAGAATTTGAACAAAAAGTGTATCTGGTCAACCTGACTTGTTCCGACCCATACAAAAACTACCCGTTTTGACCCAATAAGCAAACTGCCTCACACGTCCATTTTCCACCTCTACCAGATAGATATCTCACATTGAAAAACAAAGAACGTACCTTGAACAAGGCATTTTCAAAGAAACAGCGGTTCTAACTTCCTTAGAAGACGAAAGCATCGCCAATTTTGAAAACGCTTCAAACGTAGATGCTTCAGGAGGCACTTCAAGGCACAATGAGTTGTAACAATAAGCAGTTACATTAGCAACACTTTTTTTCAAAAGTGAAATTCCTTTTTGTAGATCCATGTGTGTCTCGATAGAATGAGGGGAAGCCGATGTATAATTGAGACTATTGCTGCTTGAAGAAGAATCTAAACGATGTTTTCTCTCGGAAGTTATTGAAGCAACGCCAAAATTACTAGAGCTTTTATCTGACCATGAAGTTTCAACTCCAGTTGTGCAAAAGTTTTGGCGCGGTATGAAAAGTGGATATTCGTTGCTGCATTTGCATAAAATTGAATTAAAACCACATTGCAAGAAAATAATGTGATTATAAGATGATCGGTTCTGAAACAAAATGTAAGTACCTTCTAGAGGAAGGGCGCGCATCCCAATACGAATCACGTTGCCAAATTCGGGAACATGAACCCTGCATCAAAAAGTAGCTTAGATGTTATAACAACATATAATATATACATATATACACACTACTGAAAACTGCATATATAATTAGTAATAATATGATGCACAAGGAAGTCCATATGCAATACAAAAGGTGAGAAAAGATTACCGCAAAACCGGAGTTATGAAGGGCAGGAGCACCGACAGTGTGAACAATAAGATTAAGAAGCTGCACCATATATCTGTTGCATAATTCTTGTAATCAATCTTTTTTTATGATTATAAAAGCAATATTGTTACGATAACAAACTAAAAGTTTGTATTCAATTATTTCACAAAACTAGACCTTGATTCTAATAGATAACTGAGTTGTTGTTTTCATGTTTATACAATCATTATTAGGGGTGTTCATCGAATCGAATATCGAATTATTCGAATAATTTTTATTTTCCATTGAATTCGAATTCGATTAAAACCTACCCAATTCGAGTCGAATAAAAAACCCAATTCGAATTCGAATAAATTCGAATTGATTCAGATTCTTTTAAAACATGTAAAAACTATCAAAATGATATATTAATTATAAAGCAGCCATAAAGCACGATATCACATTAAAAAGTTCCAAATAAAGTACAATAAGTCTAACATTCAAAACGAAAAGTCAGGAATAACCACTCCACATTACAAGTTAATATTTTAGGGTTAGAAATCTATTGATAGATTTGCTACTTAACTTTTAGTTATGGGCCATGTAGTGGGTTTGGTAATGGCTAATTTTAATACTTAGAATAAATTTTGAATATAAGTTATCGTATAGCCCAATAAGGGTTATGTACGTATTATATATAAAAATAATAAATAAAATGTATAGTTTATTCGAATTTGAAATTATAAATTCGTATTTGATTCGTATTCGATTTACTTTACTCGAACTGAATCGAATTCAAATTTGAATTCTTATAATCGAAACGAATTCTTGATAATCGAATCGAATTTCGAATTCGAAACGAATTCTAAACACCCCTATTCATTATTACTGCAACACCCAACGTAAGACCAGTGTTTGCCATTTTGGTAAAAATAAACATATGTGTGTATATAACCAATCAGAATTTGAAAAACGTTTACCCTAACGAAGCAGCGAGCTCATCAGAGGGAACTGAGTGGGGATCAAGTCCTCTCGGTAATCGTGCATTGCAGATTTGATCATATTGACCACTTGACCCGTCTTTCCTATCTCCGTCTATGTGCACCTGCAACCAAAATTTGTAGACTTGATATTATTTGGAGTTTCGTTTCCATATAGTCGAGTCCTATCATTATCTTGTTTTCTAGATAATCTTGGATTAGTATAGAAGGAACTAGATAGCAACAGGGATTGGTTTCATATGTCTATATATTTACTTGTTATTATCGTTACCAATAATACAACATAATCAGTGGTGGATCTAGAAAACTTTCATAGGAGTAACGTTTTAAAAGAAAGGGGTAACGAAATCGAAAAAACGTCAAATTTTTCCAAAATTTACACTACCGCTGGAGCGCCAAGGGGTAGCGAAGGCTACCCCTTATACAATGGTACATCCGCCCCTGAACATAATATTTCAAGTTTCCACAAAAACTTCCACGAGTCCTGCTTAAGTGGTATTTATTTACAGTAATAAACAGACATAAAGTGCTTACCTTGCGCTGTGGAAACAATTTGCATATCTGTTTGATGACAACAGATTGTTTATGAAGGCGTTCTGATGTAATTGCCATCTGAATGTCAAAAAATTATCCATGTTAAATACAATAAATATAAAATATAAAAAACAAGAACGATAAAAGTCGCTCATTAAAAAGAATTCTTACATGTCCAAGGCTCTGGGTGCAAATGAGGTTAGGATAATACTTCTCCAGTTGCTCTTTACGGTTCTTTTCCAACTGCAAATGGTAAGATAGAACGGAATTTTAATCTTAATATTAATCCAATATATAGCATAATAATTTCTTAGGAATATTAAAAGATAAGGAATTTGCATACCACATTCATGGCTGATTCAAGCGATTCATATCTGAATTTCAAATCAGCGCCCATCTTTTCAACCTTGGCCTTATCTAAAAGTCACATCTTTAGTATAAAACGATACAAAAAATCTGATAATATCACTAACATATATTAACCTTTTGAAAGTTGTTCTTTACGAAAATGGAGCTTCTCTCTTAATGTAGCAAGTTTCTCTTGTTGAAGGACTCTCCAACTAAGTTGATCATCTGCCTTACTCTAAAAAAACAGAATTAGAAAACAAACTGTTCAAAGAACAGTAACAAACAGAAGAAATAACGATAAGCATATGACACCAAAAGGCTTTCTTAACAATCATTACTACCTCTATAGTACTAATATAGTTCTATAGAACATACAAACACCTATATCTAAAAGTATTATACTCTAACCTTCACTTACTAACAACTACATGAAAGAAATCAAGCCCCATAAGCATAGTAAAACAAAAGGCAAACCACTTATATCCAATCATAAACAAGACAAGCTAAGCAGTTAATGCTGTAAAAAATCGAATATTGGTCAAGGACCGATATTTGAGAATCGATAATTGCGGTGGCTTATCGGTAATTTTAATATCAAACAGAATTTAAATATATAGCAATTTAACACTAACAATTCAGTATACTCTCCTACATTAACAAATTAACCTTTGCAACTAGCAAAACACCAACAATTGTAGTAGGTAGGAACCGATTAAGACTTAAAACACTAATAGTAGCAATAAGAAGAAAGACGAACAGTAGAACTAAGAATACTGGTATGGGAAAAATAGGTGATATATCGGTCAAATATCCGTCGGTATTATCGGTAGCGACATTTTGCACCGATATCTCACCAAGGGACTGATAACCGATAGAAGACAAGTTTTGTGATTGATCAAACCTTAGCAACAAGCACTTCACTCAACTTCGAGTATAACGAATCTCGACGACTCTTTAACAATGTCAAATTGGTCCCATATGAATTTACCCTGCACACATGACCGATCAGCCACAACAATCAACAACACAACCATAAAACACAAATATCTTATAACATATCAGATTCAAGTTTAAACATATAACTATTTTTTAACTGAATCAAACAAATTAAACATAAGTGTAAGGCTCACCTGTAATTAACACAAACCGTACAGATAGAAGCAAGATTTGAATTCTCACAAATAGCACAAGTAGATGACTTTCTAGTCATCGTGCCCTAATTTACAAACCCTAGAAAATATCAACGTATACGATATGAAGCTGACGATTTGAAATTAAACGATAATGAGTAATTTAAACACGGATTAATGGAAATTTTGAATGATAAATGTGGAAAAACTGCAATTAAATGCGTTACCGGAAGATTTTGAAGGAGATTAGCGGCTAATTTTGAGTTCGTGGAGGATTGAATTGATCATGTTAGGGTTTTGATATGGAAGATGAATTGATGCAGCCACGCGACTAACGTGCTCAAGAATCAAGGTAAACTAGCCTTGATTTTTATGTATTATCTTTTTCGTTTCTTGTCAATTTTGACGAATAAAAAACAGTAGCCGCTAGTGTTTTATGTTGATTGAAAACTACAAATGAAAATATAGACATTGACATCAATGATGTTTTGAACGTTGGTTCGGCTAGTCACGACACTAGTACAGTATCGATACTCTTTTATAACTTCATATTTGAAAAAAGAAAATATACCTAAGTGTAGAGAAAACTATAAAACAAATACTGTTAATGGCAGCGGTGTTGTTCGATATCGTTTTGGTCCGTCACGGTAAAGTAAAAAATATATTATAATTGAGTCGTTCGATTTTGAACAAAACTTTTATCGAAGAAACACGTCACGATGGTATGTTTGAAATTTTAAAATGTGTTAGAATGACGGAAATTATAAACGACGTCACTTTATACCAGAAAAACTAAATCGTGAGGTAGTTTTGATGACATATACGTTTGTTTTTTAGATCGCTACTACATTACTGTTCACAACTTTGTTTTGAACAAAAATTAAATCGAGACGTGAATAAAAGTTAGTTCGTTGCAACGACATACTTAGAACTTTTTTTAAAAATATCATATGTTAAAAGTTATAAAAGAAAAGTAAAATATGTCAAATAATTATAGTAATTAATTAACTCTCTATTATTTGGGAAAATTTACTTTTCTCACACCTTTACTATTCTATTTTTGTTTTTGTTTTTATTTCTTTAGCTTATTACTCCATCTCCCCCTTCTAACCCTTCTTTTTTAATTCCTTCTTTTTCATTTTTTTTGGTGAACCAAGAACTAACTCCAAAGAAAAAAATTCTATTTTTAAAAGCTTATTATGAATTTGTGATCACACTTTCAAATGTGTTTTATATATCAAACGAAATAAAAAAGTAACAGTTAAATAAGGTTGAATATTTTATATCTTTTTTTTCTGGTTTAAAAGCCTCGTCGTGACGTGTGTGCCCTAAGTCGAGTTAGTTATTGTTTTCTATATCTTATATTTCAGTCTATTTTTTTGCGAATTAACGTGTCGCAACGCGTGCACATAAATTAATGTTTTTATGTTACTTTTTGTTCAATTTAATTGTCCCTTCATATCGTGCGGGTCTCAAATACTAGTATGTTTTAATTCACAACGTTCGGAGGCATGATGATTTCTTGTCTTTTGTGGTTCGCTCCCCCCCCCCCCTCTCTCTTAAAGGTTTGTCATTTTTGTAATAAAAATTTTGGTTTTTTGTAATTTTGTCACAAAAGTTAAATGGATTTAATTTTTCTATTAGTTTTTGTTTTATGTTTTTTTTCTGGATTTGATCGTCATTTGATTGCTTTAGCACGGTATTTGGTGGTACATTTGGTCTCCGAGGTTTTATTTACCCCCCTCACCTTTCTAATATGTTGTGGTTTTATCTACCCCCTCAACTTTAACTAATGAATGGGCATTACTTGTTATTATAGCTTTTTTTTTATCAAAGTTACGGTGAAAATTTCTATCACGAATATAATCTAGTCTTGTGTTGTCATTTCTAACACGTTTAATAAACATATTGTGTTCGAGTTCCCTATTAAACACGTTTAACTAAGCGGGTCATGTTCAGAATGACATGTCTAATCTGTAATATGTGGACCGCCAACCCTTTTCAAATTGCAATAAGTATAAAAAACATTAATAAGGTCTATCGAGAGCCCAATTACAATCCATTCAAAGTTTGATCCATTCAGTACAACCCCATGACCTGTTCAACCCTTTTATTACAACCCATCAACTCGTTACAAATTGATTACAACCCATTTACAATTTATTTGACTTGTTCGGATAAATGGGTTAGAGGAGTCTTGTTCAGGTTACACGATTTGAAGTGTGTCTGGATTAGGATTGATGTCTTTGACACAAGAATTTCCAGAACCAACGTTACACGCTTGTAACAGATTTACCATTTAAGTCATGGTCTATAACAATGGAATATACTTGGATACCACATCACCATTCATTGGTATGCCATCTTTTATCCATTATAAATATAGTTTCAAAAATAGACTAATGGATGTCATATATTTCTTACTCATAGTAAAATTTATTCCAAGAATTTGAAGATGATATTTTTCTCTAACAATGTCAACATTCTATCAAAAGATTCTAGTTTTCTAAAACTGTGTTTTTCTATCAAGTTTTCACTTCATAACCATGTATACACCATATGAACCGCGCCCAATCGTTCTACTGTAAGTCTTGCGCAAAGGGCTGCACCTCAAAAAGATGAAGTTATGAATGTTTACATAAACTTATCTCGGATTAATTTCTCCATTTCTTCCAACTTTTGGATGATTTTAGGGTTCATAAGATCTCGAGCTTCCTTTACGAGTGTCCCTTCTCGGCGAAAATGATAAGCATTCACCACTGCCTTGATCCAAGTATGCAGTTTTTCCGGTGTCCTGCAAATATTACAATATCCAAGTTATGACTTTCTGTATCTTTCTTGTAAAACATACCAAAAAGATTATTATTATTATTTAAGAAGATGAAATGTTTTAGCAAACAATAACATTCTTTTGGTATTTGCAACAAAAAAGTTCAATAAGAATGTTGGAAAAGTCAAAGCTTATGGATAGGGCCGCAAACGAACTGAACGTTTGGCGGGAAGTTCGTTTGTGTTCGTTCGTTTAATAAATGAACGAACACGAACAAGAAATTCCCTCCGTTTAGCTAAATTAACGAACATGAACAGAGGCCTGTTCGTTCATTTATGTCCGTGACCGTTTGTAACCTGTTCGTTTATGTTCAATTGTTCATTAGTGTTTTCAGTTTTTATATTTTATTTAAATACTTTAAAATTCCAACAAATAATGTATTTAATAAGTATTAGTGTATTATATATTTTGTTCATGAACGCTTGTTTGTATTGGTTTGTTTCCATTTATGTTCATGAACATTAATTTGTGTTCATGAATGTTTGTTTGCGTTCGTTTCATAAATTAACAAACGAACACAAACGAACACGAAAATGTTCATTTCCTTAAGGAACGAACACGGACATAAAATCTTGTTCGATAAGTGTTCATGAACAGTTCGTGTTCTTTTGCAACCCTACTTATGGACTTCCATTAGTCGTTGAACCCACTAAAGCTAACGTTTATGCTTAGGCTTAGCTTACGAGTGAAAAGAAAGAATAAAAGAAACTTGATGGATTACGTACGTATATAAGTTGCCAAAATCCTTTCCTTCGAGCTCGTCACCAGGGGTAAAAGCGTCATTTAGAGCAGATAACAGCCTTTCGGGATCTTCAATAGTAAGAAGATACTTAACAATCCGGACCTCTTTTGGCATAAGCCTTTGAAGATTACCTCTTGCCGTCATGTACAAATGATATAATATATCTTTTACCTGCCACATAACATGAAACAATTCATCAAATTATTTCAGGAATAAATTAACTAAAAACACTTCAAATGCAACTACACATATTAATTAATATATTATATAGTAAAATGTCATTTTCGTCCCTGAGGTTTAGCCAGTTTTGCGACTTTCGTTCAAAGGTTTGTTTTTTCGCATTTGGATCCAAAAGGTTTGAAATCTTGCATTTCCATCCGGCTCATTAACTCCATCCATTTTTTTCTCATTAAGTCAGGGGTATTTTCGTCTTTTTTGAATACTTTACAGTATGCTAAATGCTTGTACATAAAGTAAAAAAAGACCTAACTGCCCTTAAAGTTAACAAAAAAGACGGAAATATGCTTGACTTAACGGAGAAGAAATGGATGGAGTTAACGAGCCGGATGAAAATGGCAAGATTTAAAACCTTTTGGATCCGGATGCAAAAAAAACAAACCTTTGGACATAAGTAGCAAAACTTCAGGGACAAAAATGGCATCTTACTCTATATTATACACATAAGTTTCGAAACTCATATTACATATATTCAAATAGTTTACCTCGTCTTTCATCATGTTTGTCTCCTTTGCGGCTGACCAAGCTTTAGTAATCATTAAAACCAATGCGGAATCTAACTGATTTTTTTCAGCCAGATTATCGATTTTCCGACAAGCAGCATCAACCGAAGGAGAATTGATAAGATCGTGAAATTTTAATTCTGCGGCATTTATTGCTTCGATGCTTTCGGTTGCAGTATCATAAGCTTGTACGGCAGCCAAGCATGCGTTCCCGATTTTTGCAATCGCTGACCATACAAATAAACATAATTTATGTATTAGCAAGACAGCTTATTAAGAAAAGGGTAAAGTAACGGATGGTCCCTGTGGTTTACCAAAATTTTGGATTTGGTCCCTAGCTCTCCAAAAGCACACACATGGTCCCTGTGGTTTGCACTTCGTAACGCATCTAGTCCCTAGCTTTTTCCAAAAGTACATGGATGGTCCCTATGGTTTGCACTTTGTAACGCATTTAGTCCCTAACTTGGACATGCTAAAACCTTTAGATTTGTTGGTTGGGGGACAAATACGTTACAAAGTGGAAACCACAAGGACCATCCGTGTACTTTTGGAAAGCTAGGGACTAAATCCAAAATTTTGGTAAACGACAGGGACAATCCGCGTACTTTACTCAAAAAAAAGATTTAGCGGAATTACTATGCGTTGAGTCTTACCATTTTGTTCAACCTCATTATCATGATAAGATTCTGCAACGGCATGAAGATGCATAAAGAACTCTTTTGTGAAATCTTTACGTCGTCTGGTGACAATATCACCGATTTCGGAAGGGGCGTTTTTGACGGTTTGAAGAAGTTCATCATGTCTTTGCACATCTTCGTCTACCTGCACAAAAGGACGTTCACTTATGTAATGACTAGATGTGTGTGTATAGATTAACATGGCATGTTAGACGAGTAAACGAAGTTTATCTACAAAACTAGAGCTGCAAACGAACCAAACGAACACGAACAAGGCGTTGTTCGTGTTCGTTTGTTAAGGAGATATATGCATTCACGAATTGTTCATGAACACTTACCGAATGAGATTTTTTGTTCGTGTTCGTTCGCTACGGAAATGAACGTGTTCGTGTTCGTTTGTTAATTTTAGGTAACGAACGTTCACGAACACAAACTATAATGTTCATGACACAAATGAACACAAACAAGCGTTATGAACAAATATATAATACACTGATTATTATCAAATGTTTTATTTCTTGGAATTTTGAAGTATTGAAAATAAAATACAAAAATTAGAAACAGTAATGAACTATAGAAAACAAACGAACACGTTATCGAACGTTCACGAACATAAATGAATGAACGTGGCCTCTGTTCATGTTCTCATTCATTTAACTAAACAAACGGAGTTTCTTGCTTGTGTTCATTCATTTATTAAGTGAATAAACACGAATGAACATCCCGCTGAACAGTTCAAGAACTGTTCGCTGAACGTTCGGTTCGTATGCAGCCCTAAATGAAACAATTGCATGAAAAAACATCGACAATTAATAAAATCAACCTCTTTTAACTTTCTTCCAAGCCGTAGTAGCCGGTGCTTCATTCCGGGGTCATCTTCTTTATCCGCTCGTTCTTGACATCTTTGAAAAAAGTGGGGTCGAATAGTGTTCCATTCTTTGCTAAACGCTATCAACCTTCTCCAATCAATGGGATTCGGTTTATCAACCATGAAAACCTCAATTAACTTGTCACAAATTCTAATCATTTTCGGGTCACCTGAATCACCATCATTTTCTGAATTATCACTCGAGTAAACTTGTTCGGTAACCGACTCGTTATCTGTAGTAGAATCATTTGGTACAGAAGTTGTGTCGCCAACAACGGCTTTAACTGTAAAATTTGATGGTTGCAACCTTTCTGTAGTCAACTTAAGACCTGTTAAATTTTCAAATAAATTCAAACAATTCTAAAAACCATTAAAAATAAGATTTTTATTGTGATTTCAATTAGGGGAGCAAACAAGCCGAGCCGAGCCCGGCTCGTTGGTAGTTTCTCAATCTCGAGTTCGGCTCGCTTAATATCTATTAATTAATATATTAAATAAAAATAATATAAATAATAGACTCGTTTAGGCTCGCGAGCTCAATAAGTAAAGCTCGGGCTCGTTTACTAAACAAGCTTATTTTTAGGCTCAGGCTTGGCTCATAAACAAGTTTAAACAAGCTCGGCTCGTTTACTAGACAACTTTAAATGAGGGGTAAATGTTACTAAATATTAATAAAAACTAATATTACACCAAGGGCTCGACGAGCCTGACAAGCTTCACAAGAAAGAGCTTTATTTTAGGCTCAAGCTCGGCTCGGGCTCAGCTCGTTTAGAGCTTTTTCGCGAGCCGCTCAGCTCGTTTGTACCCCCAATTTCAATAATCATAGTCAAATAAATTTTAAACAATTCTAAAAAAACATTGAAAATAAGAAATTTTTGTGTTTTCAAGAATCAAAATTAAATAAATTCAAACAATTCTTGTGATTTCAAGATTCATAATCAATAACTTGTGGCATAGAGGCAGAAACAGGTAAATAATTATACATTTGTCTCAAAAATTCCTAATAACAATCTTTAAGAATAATCAACATATTATAAGTAACTAAACAAAACCCTTATCTGAAATTTAACAAAACAATAAAAAGTGGAACTTACCAACAGAAAAATGAGATTTTGTGTGTGGAATTCTGATTAGAGAGGGAGAATATTCTTTGGATGTTGAAGTAGATTGTCTGCAAGTGAAGGAGCAATATGAACTGAGAGATGGGGATGAAAGCAGCTCCATTTATGACTTTTGATTAGGGCTTTGATAAGAGAAAGATATTGAGTGACGAGGGTGATGATATACAGAAACAGAGTCGTGAGGTTTTGGGTGAAAATGAGATTTTATTTTTATAGATTTATCCCAATAATTCTAGGATATTCAGGGTTCATACGAAGGTAAAAATCGGTAACAAAAACACAAAATGTTAATGCTGAAAATCGAACCGGCTCAGGAATTCGGTGCCGATTCCAAACCAATACATTTTGCTCATTCCTATGTTTACTTACTTTTTTAGTATGATTATTCAGCATCAAGTCAAGTCAAGCCAAGTCAGGTTGTGTTTGAGCTCAAACTTAAACTAGTTAGTTTGGCTCGTAAAAAGTTTGAGCCAGCTCATTAATTTTTTTTTTCCACATATTTGATTACTTAAACAACAGATTATGTATTATTATTATTTTTTAATGTTTTAAATACCGAAAGTCATATTAAAATATTATATTATATGTATTATTTTTGTTTGTTTTTTCTATTAATTAGACTTAAAATGATTAACATTTTTACCTCTCCCACATGCTATTAATTTTTATACATTTTAAATAAAAATTTTTATATATACATTGAGCCGGCTCACGAGCCAAGCCTAGTTCGAGCCCGACTTGTTTACAAATCAACATAGCCAAGATTTGTCGAGCATACCACGAGCCTTTTAAACACACCTACGGATGATACGACTATATATTACTTCATGCTTTTCAAAATATTTGTGTATTCTTACATTTTGTTTTTCACAATATATATATAATAGGGAGCTTTAACAACCAAGCAACCAAATAATCCGACCCCTTATATAATATAACAAATAAATCAAGCATAAAACAGACCATGAATATCTTGTATCTTTAACATCTTTTGATCTACAAAGCTTCTATATTGATTTATATACCAAATTACCAACACAAAATCATATTTTCTTTCTTTCTCCCCTTTCAGAACTTAAAAAACACTCCAAATTTTCTTCATTATCTGCAATATTCATCAGAAAATCCTGAAATGTCGTTTGAGATCGACATATAAACTTCAAAGGATTGTGCAAGAACAACTGCTCTTTCTCGCGGAGCCTTCTTGAAATTTTTCTGCAGCAAATTCAGAGAGTAGATTGATTACCATAATTTGTCTAATCTCTACTAATGGTTACTTTATGAAATGACAGAAATGCCCTTCAAATTAGCTCAAGATATATACCGAGTAATGTATCAGGCCTATACTATGCATCGAAACTTAACAATATCTTTATCTGAATAAGCAGCAGGGACGGACCTAGAGTGATAGAAGGGGTAACCTACGTTACCCCTTGACGCTCCGACAGTAGTGTAAATTTTGGAAAAAATTTAACGTTTTTCCGATTCCGTTACCCATTTTCATTGAAACGTTACCCCTATGCGGATTTTCTAGATCCGCCACTGATGAGCAGTCTAGAAATTATAAATCATTTAACCGCAAAGGTGGCAATGTCGGCTCATTTACTTTTTTTACGGGTTGGTTTGGGTTATCTTTTATCTCAAACGGGTCAAACGGATTAAACAAGTTGAAACACAAAGTGTAGCGCGAGTCAACCCAACCAGACCCATTCAGCCTGTATAAAAAAAGTACTTCTTTGATCTTTAACCCGTTACGTCTTTACCAAAAAATCAGCAATTTTGGAGTTGTAATCATTGAATTCCTAAAGGTAGTAAATCTTATATGTACATAATTATGGTAGATATCATAAATCTGAAGTTTGATTAACTTGTGAACAAACTTACCCCTATTTTTGTCTGCCATTGGAGGGCGCAAGACGACAAGCATAGTGATGACACCCCCGGGAATTTCACTGACCGGAGATCTTGATTCCGCAAGGGTTTTGTTGTTTTCCAATATTTTTCCGGCGTTGATGAGCTTCACATCATTTATTGTTTTAGGCCCATTTTCTTTGTCTGTCAAAACTCATAAGTTAAAATGATTACTAAAAAAAGAAAGATGCAAATTAGAATATCAAGAGATATCCAACACTTTCCATTCTGGGATATCCAATATGAATAAGAAAGTTCCATTATTTAACAAAATCCAGCAAAAATTACATAGTTGTCCCTTCCCCTCTTGTATATGAAAGTATGAAACCATTGATAGTATTCATAAACCTTTTTGTTGACTGTGAGAACCGTTACGATAGTATTTATAAACCTTTTTTTTGTTGACTGTGAGAACCGTTACAGATATACTCAAGAAACTCAACCAATACACCGCTGCTAACTGACGAGAATCACAAACGGATTAATAATATCCTAACAAAAGTATGAACATATGTAAGAACTGTAGAATCATGTTTAAAAAAAAAAGCTTTAAACTTTCAGTTTCTTGTGATAGTTGTTGTGTATGTTCTGATTACTAAGCCTAACATTTATAAAGATTTGACAAATAAACATAATACTAGGTTGTTACAACTTTCATAAAACTGATTAAACATAAAAAAAGTATCCTAGATTGCTATGAATATAGAAATAAGAATTAGGAAATGATAAACAAATATAGAAATTCTTCCCCAAAATAGTTAAAACTATAATTGTTAGTTTATGCATCCATTCATGATCTGATGATCATATCTACTTCAAGTTTAATAATTTTTTCCACAACAGAATTCAAGACAAGGTAACACTGATATAGCCCACATAGAAATAAAAAAGAAAATAATTACTATTATAACACAATAATCAGTTGCAGATGCAAATTGTATAGCAAAATCCCAACACAAAACCTTAAAAAAATTAAAAAAACAAAAAAAAAACTTGATAATAATATTGATAAGATGATATTGAATCAACCTTTGGGCCATTGTGAGATAACTTTCTCCTTCAAAGATCCAACAGTTGTTATAGAGCTGTATTTGCTGGGCCCAATATCAGTGCCATCAGCTAACCTAAATTTGACTTCAATCAGTTCATCAGCCGCCATTAAAGCACAACTCAAAGAACCCACTTGGATTTCTTCAAAAGATGCAGTCTTTTTCAGTTGGGTAAGAATCAAGATTTGCAGAAAGCCCAAGATTTTGTAGATCAAGAAGGGGTTTTGTCTGTTTTAAAGGAAAACAGAAGGAATGAAGCAAGAAGTTAAAAAGGGTAGAGCAGGTTTGAGTGGGGAAAAGATTAAAGAATTACAAACCCTTGGTCTCTAATATCTTGGAATTTATTATTTAAGATAATTTTTCTATTAAAGATTTTTCCCGTAATTTTTTTAACGGTGACTTTTATTCAAAAACACTATTAGCAAATTGCTAGAGCCTAAAACAAAACAAATGTTACGAAGCAAAATTACACAAAACAAAACGTCTTTATGTTGTCCTTTATCTTATTTGTAATTATCTTCTTGTTTTGAAAAAGCTGCCTCGTTCCTTGCTTGCCAAACGCACCAAGCAGCCATGAAGATCACTGCTTGGATGCCCTTTCTCTTGTTCTTGCTCGCCTACACATGGCTATGAATCTTTCGTCGAGAAGGCAAAAAGACTTGGAGATGGTTGGTATCTTTATCCGCTTCCCCGCATTATTTGCATATAGCGTCACCCACGTTCACATGCCTTCTTCTAAGCGCCATCAAAATTGGGATGTTATTGTTCACAGCTTTCCATATAATAGTATTCATTTTCTTGGGGACTCATCTATTCCATTTCCAAGAGAAGGTATTTGAAACATGTAAGGCATTAATCATAAGGTTCTTCATCGATGCTACTGAGAAGACCCCTTTGTCATCCGGCTTCTAATTCCACCAATACGAGTCGTCACCTGAAGTGTTCACCTGCTTCAATAAATCCTCCAGCGCCTTAAGGTCTTCTTCCTCTTTTCGGTTGAGCCGTTGTTTCTTCTATCTCCATTTCCACTGAGATTCTCATTCTCCTTGTCAAAACATTCTTTGAGCGTAATTATTTTCTCCTTCTCAATCTCGTGTAATTTGATCTTCGTTTTCACTTGAGATTCTCTTTCTCCATGTCGAAACATTCTTTGAGCGTAAGAGTTTTCTCCTGTTCAATCTCTTGTCTAATTAAGTGTTAAATTATTTTTGTTTTTGTCTATTATTGTTTTGTGAAAAATCTCATTTTTTAAGAAAAAAACAACTCAATACATTTAATCGAAAAATGGTTAAATATATTAAATTGTAAGTTGTAAGAAATTCAATATATTTCATGCCAACATCCTTATTTCTTACTCTCAATCATGTCATCTAATACTACTCTATATGATATTATGATAGTTTGCTTCATATTTTGGATGGATTATTTCTTACAAGTAAGTAAATTCTTTTGGATTAGAATCAAAAGATCTATTATCAACTTCAATTTGAATTCGGACTTAATTTTCATTCGAATTAAAATTATTCAGGAGCAGTGGCGGATATAGAAAATTTTCGTAGGGTAACGTTTTATAAAAAATGGTAACGAAATCGAAAAAAACGTTAAATTTTTCCAAAATTTACACTACCGCCGGAGCACCAAGGGTAGCGTAGCGTAGGCTATGAAAACAAATCGGTTTCTAGAGTTAGAATTCAAATAAAATTTTGAAAGTTGAAAAATCTCAAACTATTCAGTTCGATTGAAACAATTTGAAAGTAGCTTGGCTATGAAAACACCCCTAGTTTGAATGATTGTTACTAAATAAAACCATTGTCCATCATTTGATGTTAGGATAACACTTAAAAAAGAGGATAACGAGTGGCGGATCTAGAATATCTTCGTAGGGGTAACGTTTTTAAAAAAAAGTGTAACGAAATCAAAAAAAGTGAAAAAACGTCAATTTTTTTCAAAATTTACACTACCGTCAGAACGCTAAGAGATAAACGGGACTACCCCTAATCATAAGGTGTGTCCGCCCCTGAGGATACATATACCTTCTCTATGGAGGATAATTAAACACACCTTAACTTACATTTATATAAAAATATCAAAATTAATTATTATAGTCTTGAGGAATGCTAGTAAAAAAGATTAATCAAAATAAAAAATGACTTGGTAATCAATTACATGATGTCTATATACAATTGATTCAATGGTTGTTCGTATTAGGTGGACATCCTATTTACACTTTCCATTTTTTTTCTATCTTACCTCAAAAAACATTTTTTATAGAAAAAAATATATTAAAAGACCAAGTCACACGATGTTAGCATATAGCCAAACGACATTTAAAATTTTCAACACTAAAGTAAATATATATCTATAATTACTTGATTTTTATAATTTAATTTAAAGCCTTTTACATGGTCAAATTTTAAAAAATGAAATTATAAATTTTGATTTGACTCATGGATGTTGCCATCCCTTTTACAACAAATACTTATATTTTATTGCCTTTCGTTAAAAAGTTTTTGAATGTTCATTTAGTGTTATCTTTAGTTAAAAAGTTTTTGAATTTCATTTAATGAATTCATGGGTGTGATTTGGTTAACATAGCATAACAAGGCAATTAACCTAACGTACCTAGAAAAATCTCACTCATAGCAAATACTGGTTGCAATCTAAACAAAAAACCAACCAACAAAAAGTCGATAAACAAAGGATGGTTCATATGAATCTACAGGTTGAGAACAAACAAGAACTGAAGAAGTGATACAAGTGAAAACTATGTTTTGAAAGCCAAAACACAAAATGCAATGCAAATCCACAATTAACCACATATATTGGAATCATTTAAAACATATTGAGAATGCTTTCTTGCAACTGCTTCAAGTAGGGGTGGGGGATGTAGTTTGATTTATCATCCATACTATTTATTCCAACTGCATCAATACAGAAAAGAAAAAAAGGTAAGTCAACAAACATCTTTGACCCATTCAGATCATGAGTAAGCTACTTTTCACTCACATTTTCAAAAAGTGCACGGATGGTTCCTGTTTGAATTTGGTCTTTAGTTTTTCAAAAGTACATGGTCATAGTCCATGTAGTTTTCACTTTGTAACGCATTTAGTCTCTGGCCAACAAATCTAAAGGTTTTAGCAGGTCCAAGTTAAAAGACTAAATGTGTTACAAAGTACAAACCACAAGGACCATTCATGTACTTTTGGAAAAAGCTGGGGACTAAATGCGTTACAAAAAAAACCACAGAGACTATCCGTGTACTTTTGGAAAGTTTGGGACCAATCCAAAATTTTGGTAAACCACGGGACCCAAATTTTTTACACTTGTTGGGGACCAAATCCAAAATTTTGGTAAACCACAGAGATATCCATCTACTTTACTCTAACAATAGCGAAACCATCCATATTGCCCAAAATGAAAACCAGATTCCATACATTTTTTTCACAAATCAACCATAAAAAAAGAAGCTGAATCAAACAGATAGGCACACGGAATCATCATTTTAAAAGTTTAAAATAACAAAAAAGAAGGGACTAACCTTCATAAAACTCCTTAACAGCGAACAAAGGTAGCAAGCCTAACGATTGGCCCCGACGCGGGCTCTGGGCCCCACCCCACCTGCACCAGCCCTAACAAGTAGTTGATTGCTAGTCCGACTCGTAAATTTCCCCATCATCAGACAGTTCATCGAACGACCTAATGTCCAGCTGGTACCGAAGTATACCACCGATTCCACCAAAACCTCTGCAAAACTGCGAACCCTCTTGCGACTTATTCGTAACAAACTCAAGCGTGCACCCAAATTTCTTATACTCGTTAGCAAACCACTCGAGCAATGACAATTTTTCTTGAACTTCCAGCTCAGCGTTAGTGTCCGAATCCCTAAAATTACTCTGATCCGACTCTTGATCTTTGTTCAAATGCTTGATAATAATTTCACCAGTTACGCTGTTTTTAAGTACGTAACGGTTGAAATCGAGATTTTCCCATACGATAAGAATCTCAACAGCGCCCATTTCTAAAGCTTTTAACGTGTCGTCAACACCGAACACATACTTCCCCGTATCCTGACTAATTTCCTCGAAATACTTCCCGATTAAACGTTTTTCTTGAATAAACTTCACGTTTGCGAGAATTTCCGAAGACAATTCGATAGCTTGATTGAAACCGTTCTCGCCTCCGTAAGAAACGTCAACCACGTTCAGGATTTTAGCCTGAAGACGAGGATCAAACATGTCAGACTGGCTGAGCTCGGTTTTGAAATCAGCGGATCCAGCTAGGATAAGTCCCGAAACATTCGGTTGACTGGTAGCTGGATTGATGAAAAACTGTGTCGCCAGCTCAGCGGTTTTTCTCACGTAGTTGTGGCGTTTCTCCATTCAAGACGTGCAAATCGAAGCGCAGATTGACCTCCTCTCCCGTGTTTTTTCGGTAAATCGACGGTGAATTTGTGTAAAACTTCCCTCGTGTTGCCACTTAAGTCCCGAAAAGGTCCCGTTTCCATCCATAAAATGAAACCGAATTTGTCATCAGACTCCAGTAACTCGTTTAAAGCTTCTGTGTGAAACTTATTGTCGCAAAGGTAAAGTGAAGCGTTAATCGGCTTGAACGGTTCAAAGTCGATTGTGACCTTTTTCTCTTTTCCATCTTCGGTGACTATGGTTCCGGTGTAGAGCACGAGCCCATTTGGTGGAACCTTGTTGTACAGCTTGAGCCTTTGTTGGGCTGAAGTTATGGCACCTAGAACCGATTGGCGGTTAACTCTACTTTTGATGTTAGAAGCGGTTCCGAATTCATCCCCAAGCATTTTGGTTACACGCGAGATTTGATCACGAGGCGGCATGATAAGAGAAATCATGCTTGTACCGTTGCCTCTTGCAGCTTCCAATGCTTTGATAAGTTTCTTAATTTTCCATATTTCAATGTTTTTATCGGTTTCCTGACCCTCTGACATTGTGACAAATTATCTGCAAAAACAATAAAATCATATGTACATGAAGACACAAAATAAAATAAACAAGTGCGTGCAAATGCACAGACAACAGTGTAGATAAAACAGAAGAGTAACATTAAAAACTATGTTCCATATAAGCCACAAGTATAATATATAAACAATAACGCTTCACGAGAATGAATCCATGTTGGTTCCAAATTGAATCACACTCTAAAATAAATATCCCAACTCAAATATCTTATGCAGCTTAGAATTTATACTAATGTTGAGATTCCCTTGCAACACACATACACTCTAGCATATTTCTGTAACTTCTCTAGCATCCCAGAGATCGAATTTAACCAAACTTAACCAGTGTTGTAAAAAGTAAAAACTATGCAGCTAATGCGCTCCAAAATCAAATATCGGTCAAGGGCCGATATTTGAGATATAGGTTGCTGCGGTTTGATGTCGGTAATTTTAATATCATGCATATATATAAAACGTAAAATACATATAAACATATAGTATTAATATTTAATTGTAATATCAAAATTGTCAATATTTGAGACGAAGTCGCAGTGTCGGTTGTCCTTAATTTGGAAGACGAATGGAAGAAGACCAATTGGAAGTAGTTATGACCGATCGATTTAGGCCTTAGGGTTAATGGAAGTGTGGGAGACGAATGCGCTATTCCTTTAGGCAATTAATGTTACCTTAATTTGGCCCGAAAAGCATACCACCTGGAAACTCGTTGCTATAAACCGATATTTTGGAATCAAAATAGCGGGCAAATATCAGTCAATATCGCCGATATTATCAGAACCGATATTCAGGACCGATATTTTCACCGCTAATTTGCAAGAGGCCGATAACCGCTACCCACCGATATTGGCTGCATAGTGTAAAAATCGAGATTAATCGCCGATTAATCAGTAATCGGTAGTTTACCGATTAAATTTCACCTAGTCATAGCATAAAATTAAACAAGCTAAACATAACATAACATATGCATAACCTACGTATCAACAAATTTTAACAATCACAACTCAACTCAATTCAACCTATGTTATAAGTACCTCAACACAACCCTAAACTGGCATATAATCAACAACACAACAGTTCAATCTGAAATATACTGCATCATAACTAAATCAACCAAAAAAGCCCAAATCTAATGAAATTCAACTCAAAATTCACATATTTCATCATCATCTTAATCAAATATATAATTAAAATAACGTAATAACAATTGAATAGATCTGATTTGATTGAACTCTTACATTTAGAAGAGGTGGTCTGCGGCAGCTTGGACTGGAGTCAGCTATTGGATTGTTGTTGAAACCCTAGAGAAAATTCGATATATGTGGAAGAGGATTTTACATAATAGAAGTTGCAAAATGTTCATTAACGTCCATAAAGTTTGAAATGTTATAGTTTGGCCCAACATAACTTTCTCGGCTTTTTTTCTAGCGACGAATGTTTACTTTTGCTCCTGCTCACAAACTATAGTAACTAGTGATCGCGCTTCGCGGCGGAATTTAGTTGTATATGTTAAGTTAATTACGGTATCAGTACTTGCTATAATAATTGAAAGAAAAAACCTTACATTGATCGAAAACAATAAAAACGAAAATCGATACCAGTACCAATGTTGTTCAGTTGATATCATTCGGTTGGTTTGTATCTATGTTTACTTTTTAACATTGACATACAAACCTTATTGAAAACGGCTTATTATACCAAATCGAACTGAAATCGATGTTAATTTGTATCAGTACCGGTATTTATTTTTATTGTTTTTGATTTTGATAAAATAAGATCGTATCCCTACTATACCGTCCCAACACTCGGTATAGCGACCGAAAGAGAAAACTCAAAAAATAAAGTCTTTATATACCCTAAAAGATATTGACACTCATTTTACATCGACAAAAATCATAAAAACAAATATCGGTACAAGCTTCGATATTCGATGCTGTGCCAATGTTGTTCGGTTGGAACCGGTCGATTCGTCACAATACCAGTATGACTTTAAAAGATATCGACACACTTTTAACATCGGTAAAAACCATAAAAACAAATATCGGTACAAGTTTCGATATTCGATGTCTTTGCCGATGTTGTTCGGTTGGAATGGTTCGGTTCGTCACCATACTGGTAACACGACACTTGCTACAACTTATGATACTGAAAAAGTAGTTCTTCGTTATTGAGCAAAATTTAAATCTGGACGTAGATAAAATTAAGATATCGTAATACATATTCAAAATTTTATTAAAAAGTATTATGTTAAAAATTAGAAGCGGAATACAAATATAATAAAAAGTATTTATAATAATACAACATCATAACAATAGTATAATATAATAAATAAAAAAATTATATTTCATTGTTCATCGTGAGTTAGAATTCATATGTATATGTATATGTATAGTATATATAATCGATCCAATGCCCATGGTAACGTATCATAAGAATGTGCAGGAAAAAAAGGAAAATGTCACAGAATAGTAACAAGTTTCAAAAGTGTTCTAATTATGGTCACTCGTATCGTTTTTGTCCCAATTAGATAACTTAACATTCAAATCGAGTCATGTCCTTTTTTCCATGTGTCAAGAGAAAAATGGAGCATAAGATGCTAGGGTCGATATTATAATGAAATTTTATTTACTAAAAATAAAAACACTTTAATTACATTAAAAATTAAAAAAAACAAGTTAAAATCCACGTAATCACTGGACGTTAGCATCAAATGAAAGGGAAAAAATAAACAAAAATTCACTCACCATGGTTACCTATGAAATGGATGAAAAACCCCTTAATTTTAATAAAAATGAATGTTGAGTGACCTGATTGGAACACTTTTGAAACTTGAGTGACCTAATTAGAACAATTTTAAAACTTTGTTACTATTCTACAAAGTTACCCCGAAAAAAAAACTTGGAATCAAATATAGATGCAAATTTAAAATTTTAAAAAATAAAGTTACGAGCATAAGTTATAATTAAAGATGAATTATAATAAAAACTAAAATATAAAACAAATGCTAATAAATTATATAATAAATAAAAATTATTTGTATAATAAATTCTCAAAATTTTTCTATTATTGTTTATGACCACTTAGTATTAATATGTATAATAATAATATATCTAACTTATAGATACATTATATGTATATGTATAATAATATATATCTAACTGTGATAGAAAGTTGTGTCTTACACGAGATTGAATCCGTGACATATTAAAAAGTTATTGATAAATGAATAAAGGAAATAATTGAGAAAATAAACAACAAATAACTAAAGAAATATTATTTAATAGAAGTGATGCAAGAAAATAAGCGTGAAAATACACCACAAATAACATATTTTCTTAAAGTTTTTCATTTATTCATTTATTAATTATATAGCACTGAGAGATATAAATATGAATTTTGCCCTATGTTATAATTGAACTTTGGATTTTTTCCAATAGGCTAGAATTATACCACCAAGGAGAGATTTTTCAATATTTTAAAGTGTAATTTCATGAAAGTCTTACTATTTGTATTTTGTAAATTAGTGATTACATCGTAGTCATATTATTGGTTAACCTTTTTATTTTCTTTCATGTTTGTCATTTTTAATATGGACTTATTTTCTATTAATAATATTTATTACATAGTGTTTTGTCTATAAACTTGTATATCTCGTTACAATATGTTTATTTTAAACGACAACTTGATATAAAAGTTATCGCAAACTATGTTGTATCTAGTATAATATATAATATTAACATGGCTTTGTTTATGATAAAAACTTATTCAAAATATTGTAAAACTAAAAACAACATTTATATAAAACAAATTATGTTCAAAGTTATAAAAAAAGTTTTACTTAATAAAAAAGATATAAATTTATCAAAATAAAAGTGTGTAAATGGGTTAACGTATTAACTAATAAGCACAGTTATAAAGTTACTACAAAGATACCTGAGGTATGAGATTTACTTTCAAGTTACATCATTTTTAACCACATTATATTTGATTCTCTTTTTACTCCTTATTAGTCTCTCATGCAGTGGCGGATCCAGAAAATCTTCGTATGGGTAACGTTTTATAGAAAAGGGGTAACGAAATCAGAAAAATATTAAATTTTTCAAAAATTTACACTACCGTCGGAACGCCAAAAAGTAGCGGAGGCTACCCTACCAATAAGGTAGGTCCGCCCCTACTCTCATGTGAGGGTCTTTTTGTCCTCATTGTTTTCTCTACATATCTCTTTACTCTTTTATTATTTGTTTATCTTTTACAATGTCTCGCATTTACCGAATAAATAAGGATGAGTTGTTTTGATATGTTAACCATATATGGTTCGAGGTTAGATATTGATTAGGATTTACCAAAGAAGGCAATCTACTATAGGCTATTTGCAGGGGCGGCCGTAGGGGGTGCGAGGTGGGTGACGGCACAAGGCCCAAATCCTCTGAGGGCCCAAATCTTTTTTATTTTGCATATAATTTACGCTAAATAGTATATAATATGTATGCACTGAATCGAGAGACAACATAAATGAGCCTTTGTACTAGTGGTTATTGTTGTGCTTAAACAACAACGTGATGAGGTTTCTAATCCCCGCGTCTCTGAATTATGTATTTTAGCTTATTTTTTGGTTTTTTAATGACAATTAATGCTTAATATTGCCAATTGTATCTTTCCTCTTATTAATAAATTATTTCCTAAACTTAGGTAAAAATAACTATTTAAATTACATCCACATAAATTTTAGTGATTGATAAGTGTATATTAAACGAAGATTTTCAAATAGGGTTCAATTTTTTATCTCGTACAAAGCCAAATTTTTTTATAATTTTCGAAAAAAGACCTGCCATTTTAGTACTTTAACCAATTCAACAATGCATTTGGTACTTTGACCCATTTTTTATTGTTGGGTTATTGTAATGACAATTGAATTTGTGTTTTTAATACATGCTAACATACTAAATCATCCATTAATTAGATATAGTACAATAAACAATGGTTTGCTATTGACAGACTGTTCACAAGAAGTAAAAAAATTATAAAAGAATTGTTTCTTATCAATCCATTCTAACTCGTATCAATAATAACTCATTTTTACTTGTTATCTAACATATTTGACGCGTTTATTTTGCCATCTAGTCATATTAGATTTGTATGGCAAAGTAACAATTATATATATATATATACACGCAGGGTCAGGATCATTATAGAAACTTAAATATTTACAGAACCAACATAACTTTTTATAACCACTCATTTAATTTTATTTAGTTTTTCTTTATTTTATTAATGAATGATATATGGAAAATATTAAAGTAATTTAGCCATTATAATTTATTCCATGAAACTAAACCTCCTGAATTATCTCAACACCTTTATAAGTTAATTGTTTGATTGGTATTATCTCATGACTACATATATTTTAATTATCTCCATTTGTAATTCAGCTTTGGATATTGATTTTAGAATTTTGGATTGGTTTCATCAAATTAATTATGATGAGTTATAACTTGCAATAGCTAGATGATTTCTCATTTTCAAACATTCATTTATCTTGAATTCAACCGGTATTTCATGTATTCGATAACTTGTTTATTGGTACTTTCATGTTGCTCATATATATATATATATATATTCTTTAAATTAAGTATTATGTAATTCTACATTTATAAAATTACATATATGCAAATATACTTTATATTATATATATATGTAAAGCATACGGTGTGCTTATATGTAATATATGTAATGTATTTTTATATATGTAAATGTAAAAAGTTAATATTTTATATGTTTTTTTTATGAATGTATGTACTTTCTATTGTAAATAATATGCTTTATATATGTATTTCACATATTTACATACATGTAAAATACTTTGTGTAAACTACTTGTTATAATTATTTGTTGATTACATATGTGTAAATCCCATATTTACATATATGTAAATTTAGTTTATATGTATAAACTACCTGTTTACATACATGTCAATACTTGATATGCATATGTGTAATTAGAAAGATACATAATATACACATGTAGCTTGTGATTTACATGTAACATGTAATTTACATTGAACACGAAATTCGCGATTTTAACAAAATCTCAAAATTTTGGTAATGTGATATTGTTTAATCAGCAAGAACAAATATATAGAAAATATTTATTCTTTTGCAGCGATTTTAAAACTTCCAACTCCTTTATTTATTAATCATCATCACATACTAATATGAAACAAAAAAACAGATAACCACAAAATCCTAACTATGAACGTGCATAGTAGAAAGGATAAATAATAGGGATATTTCCTATATATATGGAGTTCGTTTTTACTATTATGCCATTTTCCCAATCAAAGTAACCTTCAAATTTCCCATTAATTACAATCATACCCTTATCTATTTACATTCATTGATTAATTCAGATCTATGGCTCTAAATAGTTCTGAGAGTTCTGTATAAAATGCAAGTTCTACATAAAACTCAATCCTTATTATATATATATATATATATATATTGTTAACAAAAAGACATGAATAGTGATTTTAAAATTAGCAAAAAATATATAGTTTTTTAATATTTTATTATTTTAATATTATAATACTTAATTATTTTATTTCTTTTTAACATATTTTTATATTTTTTTTCTTTTTATAAACCATATTTCCTAAGTCATTTATTTTCTATTTTTAATCGTTATTTTTTTCCTTTTAAAATCATATTTCCTTTTTTTGTTAATTTGATATTTTTTTCTAATAACTTACATTTGTTAATTTTTTTCCTCGTTATTCCCGTATAAAGTTTGTTAAAAACAAATATGTATTCAAAATAAAGTATTTATTTGGTATTATAAAACGGTACGATAAAATGCCGAATTGATTCTGACGGTTTAGTTTTCTAAACAACATATTTCCTTTCAAATAACGTTTGTTTTATCTTATTATTTGCTCCGTTTCGTCGCAACGCACGACATCAACAAATCTAGCATCTTGACATGACAAATGAGCAATCCAACAATAATTTTTACTTTCCTTGACAAATTAACAGAGACAATGTGAGTTATGTAACATGTGAGTACCTTGCTAACTTGTTTGGACCTTATGAAATGGGCTATACATCTAAATAATCACATCTAAGACTAAAACCCAAAACCCTGAATGAAAAAATGAGTAGCTCGACTAACACAGTCCAACTAAAGACCCAATCTTCATTGGTCCTTAAATCTTAGGGTAAATTTCGACTTTTGAACACATTATTATTAAAGTGATATTTTTAAATTACGAGTTTCTTTTATAAATAACAAAATTCATAACATCTTAATTTAAAGTGTTTTTTTTCTAGGCATTATCTTTGAGAAAACTAAATATGACGAGAAACATAACATTGATAATAAATCAATTAAAATCATTTTTATACAACCATAACCATGTTGAAAGTACTCGTCTAGTTAAACTTATTTGGTTATTTGATGAATTGGATGATTTATTTTGTCTTTCATACTTGTATCCGTGATCATCCGAATAATTCTGTGTGATTTTGTGCAATGTTGAACATCCATGAGGTTAGTAGATTATCTACCTCTAATTAGAGGTTCACAAATCGTTTTTCTCAAAACCGATTTCGGTTATTAACCGAACCGGTTTTTCTCTTCAAAAACAAAAACCGTTTTTTTATAACCGGTTTCGGTTACTAACTCGGTTTTTTTACTCAAAACAATAACCGGTCCAACCGGTTAGGGCCGGTTTTTAACCGGTTTATGAAAAAAAAAAAGGTTTTTTTTTCGGTTTAAACTGGTTTTTTATAACCGGTTTCGAAGATAAAGATCACTAACCAGGTCTATAACCTCCGATTTGGTTTGGTTCTAAAACTGGTTATAGAATAACAGTTCAAAAACGTTTCGTTTTTTTTTCGGTTTCGTGTACACCTCTACCTCTAATGCATGACAATACATGACTATATCATACTAGATAATATACATATACAATATTTCCTAAACCTAACCATGACACCAACCAATTCATGGTTAAATGTCATGTATTAAGGTGGGAATATCTTAGTTTTAGATTCCTTACTCGGACTTCTAATGGGCGAATTAGTGCCCATAAAACACGCTAACAAATGATAGTGTCCAAGTAAGTGTATAAACGAGACATGTTTTGTGTATTTTCCTATGACTATAAAGATTCACGTTTACTTCCTCCAAACTCCAATTCACCATACTCACACACCTTTGTTTATCCTTTTAGGGTAACTTGGTGATTCCATCCTCTAAACCGCTTACTCGCTTTTGTGGAATAGCTTCGCACACGGTGAATATATTTGACCCATTTTACGCTTTGAATCACTTTGGGTTGTAATATGTATCATTATTAAATTCACAATCACACATACAATCAATCTTATGTAAACATTCAATCCTTAAACATGCTACGTGTTATGCTACTTGTTTATGCATACTAGGACCCTATTATGCATGTCATCTATCATTAACTTTGCAAGTCTTCCTTAAAATGTATAACGCTATAGGAGTAGCACATCGCCCATTTTGTAGTCATTGTTAAGTATACAATCAATACGGTCTTATTCACTTCATTGATAATATAACACCCAAAATGTGTAAATGAGATTAATTCGTGTTATGTAATTAGAGAGATATAAAGCACATTAGTATTGGTATTGTTTCAGATGAAGTTATACAATATTATTTTATAATTCGTTGTGAATTATTTATGAGGGAAAATAACTTGCTGGGTATCAGCATATTGAGCGGAATGTATTTTAGTAATATATGTCGATAAATATGACGGGTGCGGTTCAAGGAAATACGGCTACCTCATATTGTGACTCGCCCGAACTTGACGGGCTATTGTCGTAAAAATCAAACATAGGGAGTATTATGTAAATATCCAAAGTTCAATATATAAAAGCCCCTTTATGGCTCATTTTGGCATAATTTCTCTCTCAAGTTAGAGAGAGAAATAAGAGATAGAGAACTAAAGAAAGAGGGTGGCGGCAGTGGCGTTTAGCGGCGATTCACGATGGCTGGAGGTGGTCGGAGTTATAGGTTTCAACCTGGAACCAATTATCGATGCTAGGAACGTAATGGTAAGCTCCGATTTCCCTAAATCCTTGCTTAAAGTTATTAAAATTGTATAAATCAAATATGTCTAGAATGTTATTCGATAACCCAGTTACAAAGAACCGACGATCCATGAACTCTGATCGTTAAAACGTCTTGATTTTTTTATATAAGGTTCATAGCATTTAGATGATCATTTTGAACAATGGAAATGAGAAATAGAGTTGTTTAAGCGTGACTTTGAAACTCATTTTCAAAGTTGTTCGTATTCTCGTTTTAGTTAAAATATAACTTAGTATAATTGATTTTCCTGAAGCTCCGACCGTTGGAGTGAGCTGAAATTTTGACTGTAGCTTGCCCGACATATGGATCTTTAATGCCTCCGAAGGAAATTCGATCAGAGGCCGGGAACTAAAGTTTTGAAACTGAACAGTTTATAACAAATTTCTTATACGAAAATTAAGAAGTTGATGGTGTTGTATGGATGGTCTAATGGTATTGCATGTGCAATTTATGACTAGAGAAATGTTCATGATGCTTGATGTTGTAACTAGGAAGGTAGGCATGAATTACTTGTACATTGTGCTTTAGATATGGTTCGCATGCCAAGTGTTTGATAAAATGTCTAGTAGATGATTGTAAGTGAATTTGCATGTAACCACTTGATGAACATGAATGGAATGTAAAATATGATGTAATTTGCGATTTTCATATGAATTGGTTGAATACGTGCATTAAAAGCTTGTACTAGGAGCTTAGTACGTGGTATGTCCACCATGTGTTTAAATGTATGCTTGATGTAATTCAACAAGTGAAATTGTGTTAGTTATGGATATTCAAACTTATTAGCAAGCAATCATGTTAGAACATGTTGAAATGACATCGTGGAAGTGAAATGAATTTAATTTAGAATGTGGCTTGATTTAACTGAAAAAGTAAGTGGATATAGGATATGAATGTGAAATATATGTAATTTAGAATGTGTGTATATGCTAATAATGTGGTAAGCATAATGACATGAAAGTATAGGATCATGTCAAGGTGGGTGGAAGCATGGAAGACTAACAGAAAGGATGCGATGAAGCAAGTACAAAACACATACTTAAGGTAAGTGATTCTAAGACTCACTTCGAAGTATTTATTTATGTAATTGTTGTACCTATTTGATTTAAAGTGGGATTATGGTAGTGTAAAGGGAAAACGAAATCTTGGTTAGATGTTTTATTCTTAATTTGAAGCGAATCGTGGCAGGCCTGATCGAGCGGGACTCGAAACATGTCAATTTTGCTGCAAACACAAAACAATAGCACCTAGCCGTAAGCTATGGCAGTTGGTCGTAACTTACGTGTCTGAATTTTGCTTCGGAAGAAAGTCCCAGCTGCAAGCTACGACAGGATTGATAAGGCAAAAGGAGGATGCCGTAAGCTACGGTCCTGTAAGTTACAACATGTGGACCGTAGCTTACGGCAGGTTCAGGCCACAACCTAAAAACCTTGTTGTTGGTCTCTTGCACATTCCAAACCTCGTGGAAACGTTTCGAGGCCCTGTTAAAGTACTGAAATGCGCTGTAAAGTTTCCTAAACTCACAAAGTTAAATCACGTCATGTTAGAATATTCGAATTATAAGTATGAGTAGAATTAAGAAGTAATGTAACAGAAGGTGGATTTGGATGTTGGGTTCGGGTTAGGATGGAACTAGTACGCGTGTACGAATGGGAGACGAATAATGAATGTGGACATTTTGTGTGAGTTACATGTAAGTGTGTAATAAAGACTTGTGTGAACAAATGTGTTAGAATTTATTAAAGGTGTGAAAAGGACGAAACTTGTACATAGGTATGTTACAGATAGATAGTGTGCGCATGTAAAAGTATGATATTGAATACGAATAAGTGAGTGTGACTTGTATGTATGTATGTAGATATAAAATTGTAGCGTGTGTAAGTGGTGTGAACTTGTATGTAAGTACATATTATTGGAACACATATGAATGTACTTAGATATATGAAAGTGTATACATGTGTTGTAATCTAATGATTGTAGCCACTGGTATACGTTTATGTGAAGATGTGGGTTTTCAATATGTTTGAGATTACGTATTCCTAACCATGTTACTATTAAGAATGAAATGAAGTGCGAAGTATGGGAACGTCGGACTCTCAAGGAATTGATGTCAGACTCGAGTGAATAAAATTGAGAGGATGTTTCAATGGAATACCTTATGTAGTTAGAGTGTGATATGACCTTTTAAGTATATGTATTAAATTATATATGATGTCACAATTTACTAGTGCATCGATTATTTATATGGTGACCGTAGTTATACGGACAACATTATCATCATGAAGAACAAGCAGGTGAATATCGAGATAAAGAACATGAATTGTACGGGAGGGTAGTCACGTAGATTGTATTTTCATGTTATTCTTGATATGCTAATTTAGGATGAATGATGTCTTTCTTTAAAAAGAGTCGTTTTAAATGCTTTTCAAGAATGTCAGAGCATTGATGTGAAAGAAATTTGATGGTTCGTATTTTCCGCTGCGTATTTATGATCAAAATGTGTTAGGGTCTTATAGATAAGATTAAGCTAGTGAACACCTTGGTTTGATTTATAGTATGTCTTATATATAAGATTATAGTGGACACTTTGGTTTGATTTATAGTAGATTCATGCTAGTATGCGTATATAACTTAGTGTACAATTAATATGTGGATTTGAGACACTTTTACACTTATGTTATGTAGACAAATCTTGTATGCTCACCGACCTTTTGTTTGAGGGATATTTTATAAACATGTTGAAGGAAATATATGATGATGCCAAAGAAATTGAATTAGGGTGGAACTAGAAACGCACCAAGACTTTACTTTATGTTGTCATGCTATTCCCAACTTGTTGTAATTTCCTTTTGAAACAATGTATTATTTGAAGTTATGAAATGAAACGAAATTTGGCTTATTAGTTTATTGTCGCAAATAGTATGTTATAACGTTCTGGACAATCCCGTCGTCCCACCACGATGTTTATGCCATCGGTTGAGGTGTGACACCCTGACTTCTGTGTTTGCTCCTGGGTGCTCGTTTCCCTATGGTTTTCCTTCATTTTTGCTCCTATTACGGACCGTGACTTGCAGAAACATAAACTAATAAATACAAGCTAAAAACTACTGAAAATGACACCTAACCAATACAAAATCATACAAAAATATATAGGATAAATGTATATGTCTTGCAAAACATCAACTAACAAATATGTGTTTTATACGAATCTAATACAGAGACAACATATATTTTCTGTACGTGCAGTGGCGGCGGTGGTATAACAATATGTTAGTGTTTGGTGAGGGCCACTAGTGGTATAACAATATGTTAGCGTTTGGTGTAGGATTCCTCATACATATGCATTCTTTGTTAGAGACCTCTTGGAGATGCACAAAGTGATAGGCTTGGGGTAGGACCAGGAAGCTTTTCAAGGCATTGTTAACATCATTTGTTGGAGATTACGAAAAGTAAGAAATAAGAGACATTTCGCGGATAAGGAGGTCAAAATGAAGGAAATCATTGAACATGTGAACACGGCTGAGTTCCTATGATACAATAATAGATCTAAAAATAAGTTGATCGTTTGATTGAATTGGTGTAAATTCATTCTAATATACCTTTTGTTTTTGTGGGTGGCTGCCCCTTATGTGGGGGTGGTGGTGTGTTTGGTTTTGTGAATAAATGTTTAGTTTAAAAAAATCATAAAAGCTTGCGTTAGAGAGTTATGACTACTTTTTTCTTGAACGACAAATTTGGATTACTGACGGATCATTAGATTATCATCGTGCCAACAGCAAAATTATCCGATCATATCCATCTCCACCGGTAATAATGAGAAAACCCCTATTGTGAGAATCAAACTCGTGACCTAATGGTCATAAGCCTTATCCCACCCATAAAATACCATCGAGATATAGTGCCATGGGCAGAGCGGTGACTACTAGAAATCAAAATCGTTATTTCAATATACAATAATTATTATGTCAGACAAAAAGGTATATAATTAATAATAAAACAAGCGTAATCATAATAACAAATTAAATAAACGAGGTAACCTGGTTTACAAACAGGTCAGTTTTTTTATAAAACCCGTTTTCGATGGATGTTACAACATAAAACAAAACAAGTTAGATACTTAAGAAAAGTACAACCTTAATATGCTAATGTACAACATCCATAAACACAAAGAAAGCCACATGTACATGTACAACCACTAATAGCATAGACTAATTCCTATTTGATAATATATAAATAAATATGTTACATTCTGTTAGATAATGTTTGTCCGAATAGTATGGATTGTAGAAAAAAAAATGACACGTTAATATTTTAAAAGTTTAATTTAACATCTCATAATTATTAAAATACCCTACCAAAACAGAGCATGATTATCATTCAAGAAAAATTAAGAGTTAAACTACTACTTTATGATTATTATCCATAAATAAAATGTAGTTTCATGTAAATTTTACTTTGCACTATGATCTTATAATATTTTATTGTATTGATTTTGCCCTCACTTTGATTTAGTCCAATAAACAATTTTGTATACGTCTCAGAAACACTCACTCGGGTATTGAGGGTAATTTTAAATGTCGCTTAAATTTTTTTTATATCACTATTTACAAAAAGGTAAAAGAAGATTAATACATACTATAATATATAACCAAAAATAAATGTTCACTAATTACTTCTTAATATTTTTCATCAAGGCATAATTAAACACTTAATCACAAATAAGATGCCAAACGTAATAACGATGGAAATTATGGCTCAAATCCACATATTTTTATAATTTCATCTTCATCACAAATTAACAACTTAAAATTGAGAACCTTAAATTGTAATGATTCATCTTAAGCTAATCGGTGTGGGTGACGGGCCTCCCTTGAGGACGACCCGTCAGGTCAGAGTCCTTGGAGGACGCCCCTCCAAGGATGGAACTAAGGAAATGGGTGATGACCGACCCACCTAGTTAATTTTTTTTCAAGATTATTCTTTAATGCTGATTGAATAATAAATAACATAAATAATAACTGACCTTTTCTTTCTCCCCTTCTCCACCATAGTCACCTTTTCTTCCTCCTTCTCTCCACCCTCCGGTGGCGGAACCACCGAAATGACCACCTCAACGGCGGCCGGAGTTATGTCTACTCTGGCAGATACATAGGATGATGTCAGCCTCTCCGAACTGACCACCTCAACGGCGGCCGGAGTTATGTCTCTCCTTCTCGCACTGGTAATTTCTCCGATCTCATTTTCGTTGTTAGGTTTTCTCCGATTTCGCACAGGAACGACTACTTTTTGTCCCACTCGCCCCGTCTCCAACGTCTCCTGAAAGACCCTCTTGACGCCGCCAGCCCACCCCGAGGTGATGTTGAGAAACGCCACTAGGCCAGACCAGGCCTGGACAACCCTCCACACCAAGTGGCCTTATATTCTTGAAGTTCCTTTAATCGGTCCTGGTGTAATAAAAGTACAACCACCACACCACCCATCATCATTTATCACCAATCATTAAATGCTCATTAGTTGTCAAAACAACTTAAAAAATTATATGCAAATCATAAACTCAATATAATGCTTAAGGAATAAATTTAACTTGACTAAAATTGTATAAAGACTATATAAGAGTATTGACACAATATAATTCATATTAAACCGGAGGTGTTCAGGGAGTGTTGTGTGATTGCAACGGTTTCAAATCTAAAATTCATGATGATGAGTCGATCATGAAACTTTTAAATCAAACGATCGTGCCAAAAGGTGTTTTATTTGTTTATATTGATAAAAACGGTGACAAACACAGAGGAATGAAGCGAAATAAAAAAGTACGAGTTAGAGATGAACAAGATTTTAGGAGGGTAAGGGTTTTGGTCACTAGTGGTAGGAGTGTTCATTATTTGGTTTAGAATCAATTAAACTAAAGTGCACCGGACCGAAACTAAATAAACTAAATCCAATATATAGAAAACCAAACCGACGAACACCGGCCCCTAACTATTGGTTTAAACATTAAAGTTTTTTTTAGTTGAGTACTTTTTTTTACATTAGAAGTCATATTATCGTGTTATGAATTTACATCAAGATAGATGGTAAAGGGTAATAAGCTACGCCCACTACTTTTTTTAAATAATAAAACTAAGTCTTTTAGAAACTACGTCCATAGATCTCGGGGTCATAACATTACTATGCATGACCATTTGAACTCGACTAAGAAGGTCCACAGCCTCTGGCGTCAGGAAACCAAAAATATCAAAAGCAAATGGGATAAACACGTGCTAGTTGTCAACGCACACTTTCTAGTGTTTGGTCACTTTACCCGAAGCAGTCTGACCCACCGTGAAAGCACTACCCTCTAAGCCCACAAGCGGGGAAACCCCTGCTAGATCCACACATGCATGTTTTCCTCCTATCCATCCAAAGACCAGAATGTCAGCTGGTTGAAGGGTATATCTCCTTTCCAACGGATCAGTTAAGAAATTAACGAATGCCTCTTTCTTAGCATAAATACCAGCACGTATGAATATAGCAAAAAAGACATCCCTAACCATTAAAGTTTAAATGGTAAGAGCCCAAGGCGGATAGAAGATGGACGGTGGATGTAGAGTAGGGAAAAGGGATATGTTAGGGATGGCTTTAAAACACATGCCTTGCAAATTGCTAGTAATTCAACTCTAGCTTATTAGCATGATTAAGTTGACACGTATAACCATAAACGGACAGAAAGGTGCGGTATCATCTGTTACGCTTTGAAACAACGACGATGTGTACAAAACATTGATGTCGTTGTTTGAACCAGGAACACCAAAATACGAATGCCAAATCCATAAATCATTCGACGCCACCGCTTCAAGTATGATGGTCGGTCTTTTGACGTCACCCTAACATACGCCCCTCACAACTCTCTTGGACAATTTCTCCATTTGATATGTGTACAATCGATGATATCGAGCATCCCTGGAAAATGCCATCTAGCCTCATGCGCGACGTAAATACGTGCGATACCGTGTCTCGTTGGTTTACGTAGAAACTCTTTGGCATACAATTTAATGATCGCGTTACAAAAGAATTGCAAACATTCACGTGAAGTTCTGTCTAACATAGCTAAGTATTCATCAAACTGATCGAGAGGGTTACCTGTCGCTAGTTGGCAAATGGCGTATGTGGATTTTTGTATCGGCGTGCAACTTCGTTTGCCCCTCCCGTCGTAACGTTCTTGAAACCATTTTTCACTTGCTTCGATGTCTCCGACAATCTTTAAAAATAAATCTTTTGGTAAACGAAACCGATCTCTAAACGTTTCGGCATTGTAGGCTGGATTCTCCACAAAATAATCCTTCATTAACACTTTGTTGGCATGTATATGATCACAATCCACCATTTTCTTCTTTGGGCGGCTTGAACCGTCAAGTTCATTATACACCTTCTCGAAAAATTCAAGCGTGTTATTGTCGGAAGACGTATCGCTATCGTATCCATCGGAAGCGAATCCGTAGGAAATTCCATTTTTAAAAGTATGCAAGATTGTATTTTTGTAGGTTAAAAGGATTGTACTTTTTTTAGTTTGAAGATTATATGTATATATATAGCATGGAAAAGAAGGTTTTTTTATAGAAACTCCTCCCAGCAGTCACAAATGCAACGGAAATCATCACCAACGGAACAAAATTTCAATTCTTCAACGTGTGATAGCTACCACACGTGTTCAAGTCGACGCGTTATAAATAGGGGCGGTGACAGGGTATAACGTGTATTCACGCGTTTTCGTTTGATGATCACGGAGCTTCCCGACCCCCTTATAAATTTTGACATGTGAGCCCCTCAAATACCCTACACATATCATTCATGTCTCTTTCCATCATTTTCTTGAAATAATATCACCCAATAAATTTTTTTTATTAATAGAAAAGGAGACACGGCAGCACACCACTATATATTGTTTCGCCCTTCTAGTAAAAGGTTTTTTCCCTGTTTCATACATGTTGTAACACTTTATAAATATAATAACAATAACAATAACAATAAATAAGACCTTACAATTATTAAACTACTTTGTATATAAAGAAAAAGAAAAATAAATTAAAAGTTAATGATATACTTTTTAGTTTAGTTTATGACAAAAATTTTGCAAGTAAAACCGAATCCAATTACAACCACATCCCATCAAAGCTAAACCATATAAAAGACATCCAAAAGCCATTGACTCATTGAGACGACCATAAAAGTCTTCCATCAATTTTAATTAAAGTGTTTTAAGGTACCATCTTGAACCCATTTTTTGACTATAAGATAAAAGCATTGGATAAAAATATGTCATATGATGGACACACAATGGTGGATGCAATAATATTTTTTTTCCTGGATGATAATTGATGAGTTTAGTTAAAATTTTGCGGTGAGCAATGAGAATTTTTACGTGAAAATAACACTATTTTTTTTTAAGAGGGATCGTTGCCCCCATGGTTTTTATTAGATCCATCAATGTGGACACAGTTATGGTGGATGCTCGACCATCTTCTACGTAGTTTATAAGAACATTCTTTTTACCAAGGGATATTTTTGATGATGACCCTACTTTTAATTTTGGGAGGAATTGATTGAAGTGGTCCAATTTTGAAAATAGGTATGGACACGGATGGAATGGATGTGGAGAGATATCAAGGAGTAACGGCTATCTGCAAACGAATTGAATGAATAAGGCTTTATTCGTGTTCGTTCGTTATGGAAATTAATGTGTTTATGAACTGTTAATGAACAGTTAACAAACAAGATTTTTGTTCGTGTTCATTCGTTAAAGAAATGGATGTTTTTGTGTTCTTTACTTTTAGGTAACAAATGTTCACGAACAAAAACAAACGTTCATGAATACAAATGAGCACAAACGAATGGTTAATAACATAGCCAAATGTTCAAGAACAAAAAAGAAGATAAACGAAAATATATCGTATTTCAAATAAAATCGACATCTTTCATCACAAACATACGTATATCCACCCATAATATACTAACCTAATATTTTTGTTGAATAATTTAAATAATATACAATACGCTAATATTTATATTTTATTCGTGTAAATTTGAAATGTGTGTATATAAAGGATCATAAAAAAACTCTTTTTTCGTGAGAAAACTCTATCAAATATTGATATTTGTGTTGAATTTTTGTATGGTTTTAGTTTCTTAGGGTTTAATTTTTAGTGTTTAAGAATTAGCTTTTAGGGTATAGCTTAGCATTTAATTTTTAGCTTTTAAGCGTTAGCCCTTTAGGGTATAGTTTTTATAGGGTTTATGGTAAAGATGGGTTTTCTTATGACCCTCCCCATAAATATATGATAGGGTTCATGGGAACCATCATTTATCGTGTGAACCACGAGAATTACTTGTGAACACAATCAAAATAAACCAAAAACAAACAATGAACCTCACCCCACCTCAGCAAAAAAAACCTATACCCTATCCACACCCCAAAAACCTAAACCACTGACCCCCACACCCCAAAATTAAATGCTAAAAAAATTAATTTTTACATTTAAATCGCAAGTCTTTATTAATTAAAAAAATCAAAACTTTTTTATTAATAAAAAGTTACGATTTTAATAGAAAGATAAATAATTATGTGCTTTTAAATAGTTTTGGTTGTGTGCACACTAGTTCTCATGGTTCTTAACCATAAATAGTGGTTTCTAAATAATCTTCAAAATATATATATATATATATATATATAATATATATTAAAGACCCTAATGAATCATCAAACACAAGCAAACATATTATCGAATGTTCATAAAGATAAATGAATGAAAACGAAATTTTTCATATTCGTTCATTTAACTAAACAGGCGAAATTTCTTGTTCGTTTATTTATTAAACAAATAACACAAACGAACTCCCTACCGAATGGTTCACGAATTGTTCGCTAAAAACTAAACTTTAAAGCCAAACCACAAAAGTAAATGCAAAAAAGATTATTATTTTTTATTATTTATTTTATTTTTTACATGTAAATCAGACTTTTTAATAATTAAAAAAATTCAAAATTTTTTATTAATGAAAATTTGCGATTTTAATGGAAAACTTAAAAAAGTTGTGTTTTTAAAGTCGTTTTGGTTATGTTCACATTAGTTTTCGCCATAAATGGTGGTTCATGAATGATATTTACTATATATGTGTGTGTGTGTATATATATGTATGTATATGGGGTGGGGTTCTAGAGTGAACACTAGTGTATTTGTGAACTGAGTTAACAAATCCTAGCCATTGATTTAAATCATCAAATTGTAAAATACACTAGTGTATTTTCATCATCAAATCTTCATAAATCATGGCCATTGATTTACACTTGTGTATTAATAATCAAGGGCTATGATTAGTTTCACAGTTCACTATCAAGGGGGTTGTTCACAAACGAACCTAACCCTTAAATATATATATATATTATATATTAAAGGTCCTAATGAACTATCTAACACAAACGTACACAAACAAACACAGTAAACACAAAGAAACATGTTATCGAATGTTCATAAACATAATGAATAAAAACGACTTTTTTCATTTTCGTTCCTTTAACTAAACGAACGAAATTTCTTGTTCGTGTTCGTTTATTTATTAAACAAATAAACACAAAAGAACCTTCTGCCGAATAATTCACAACTGTTCACTAAACGTTCGATTCAAAAATTACGAGAGGTTGGAATCAATTTAGAACTGATCTAATAAGGAAAAATACAATATAAAATGTCCCGGCATCTTAATGTTGTTATAATGTCAAAGTAGGTGTTCGTTTTCATGCGAACTTAAACCAGAAGTATTTGAAGCTAGGTCCCACCAAAGTATTTAAGCTAAAAACAATTTTTTTACACAAAAAGAGTGTACAAGGGTGTTAAGACTCATCATAGTTGAAAGTACACGACAATACTAAGTTGTGTAAGGCATTGGGCTTCTTCATCCAATAGACTTAAACCTTGTGGGGCATTTTCATCTTTGTGATCTCATGATGTTTCTTCACATATGTTACACATGCCACATATTAATAAATGTAAATAAATAATTTTTAAAACTCGAAAACTTCAAATTTTATAAAAAGAACACGAAATAAAGTTATATATAGAACTATAGGTTTACATATATGATTTTCACCATTACTTTACGACCAATCGCCGTAGGTGTTTACAGGATCGTTCCAACCTTTTTGGAGCCCCAAGACAAAATGAAATTCCCCCCCCCCCCCCCCTTTTTCCTTTTTGATTGTTATAAACAATACTTCTCTGTTTGCAACCAAGAAAAAATCTAACAAAACTATAACAGAGATTGGTTTGTTTGTATAAAAAAATCTAAAACAACAAGTTTGCATTAATATTAATAGTTAGCATATTAATTTCCTGCCCAATTTTCATGGAGTCCTAGACCAAACACTGGGTTACTTGTACTATAGGTCCGGCTCTGTGTGTTCATTGCTTGTGTTGTAAGTTGGAGCCCTGGTCCTAAAATTTCCACATTAATAAGTGTTTTCACCTTTATACACACTTATATCATTTGCAACATAAAGTTTAGGTTTCAACCACGACTTTGGTATCACACTTTAAGCTACACATACAATATCTCACCAAATTTTAACCCGACCATATATGGACAACTTGGTCCCCATTTGTATTATAACTACTTATGGTATAACACTTGAGACTTTCAACATATTCATGGATGATCTTTTTTTGTGCTTTTAACACTATACCAGAACAGTTCAGTTTATGCTATAATGAGCATCTACCACCACAATGGTTCCCACCTCAATCGAGCACTACTTTAAAATTAGCACTTTCTAGATGCTATTAACAAGTAGGGTAACATAAATATGCTACATTGACAATAAACGTCACAAATCTACAATACTGTTTTTTGGAACGACTCGTAATCCTAATCTACTTCCATAAACCACTTATACATGCACCTTTCAGGATTTGAATCATCCACACTTTGGATAGAGGGAGACACCTTGCACGAGTAAATTTGAATTATATCAAACGAGTAAAATTTGATACATAGTTAAATACAAATTTTGACGTATATCATGTTTAAACGTATGAACACTGCTTTGACCACTTGTGTTTCCTGGTTTCACTATTCGTGCTACAACCATCTTCTGTAGCTTTTTTGACGTGGTATTTGCAACCCATGACCTTCACAAACGTAGTGTTGGTTTAAATCTTTGCAAGTGAAAGGTTAGGCGTAAAAAGTGTTGTTAAAAAACATTTGCAAGTGTACTTATCAACACATAGTCGATTAAAAAATGATGATTTTGTAACAAACCATAAATTCACCTTCAAAAATCTTAATTTAACCAAATTACACCCAATTGATCACACCCTTTGCCAATTTGAGTGTACTTATAAACCCATATTTTCACACCAATTTTTTTCAAGAACTATTTTGAACAATTCAAAACCATCATTAACCATTTTACTTAACCGGTTGATCAAAAATCCCATTTAGGTCCATTGGACTATAATAGATACTTTATCCAAACATCAATTTATCATTCTAAGTACTCAGATTAAGCTTACAAAACACTTTATATGGTGTTATAATTCATCTTCAATCAATTAAACATGATTTCGTTATATAAGAAAAAAAATATCACTTAGAACACTTATATAGTTAGTTATATGCAACCAATCAAATCATTTATACATTTACACCACATTTCAAGGTTCATATTATTGTATCCCCATTAAACTGACTTGTTACATGTAATTTAACCCCTTTATTCACTAAGATATAAACAATTTCATAAGTAACAACTTATAATAATTCACTTCTTAATTATAATATTTTTCAGAACCGTGTTACATTTGAATTTTGAGACGTTATAGAGGGTGTAGAGATAGAATGATCGTTGGGTAAAGTCGATAGATGTGTAAGAAAAATGATGGTTCGACTCGAATAGAGTTAAACACAGGAAGGCGAGTTGTTGGCCTTTATAATAGGATCCGAATTTCATGATGCATCAAACAAACAAACAACTCAATTTCTCCATCTAAATGTATACATGTGAAGAGTAATGTGGAGGTATCTTTGTTGTCCTATTATGTTATTTTGAAACTTGATAACCACACACTTTTATAACATGGCTCGTTATAAGTTATAACAACATTGCCATAAACTATTAGTGTTCAACTTTATTTCCTTACAAGAAAATGGAGAGGTTTTTTAAATCAATATATTAATTTTAATTTTTAATAATAATAATAATAATAATAATAATAATATTTGTATATATAAGGCATAAGCCCTCTTATAATGGGGACATTATTAAAACTGAGTAAAATGCTTTTCAAAATTCTAAAAGATTAATAAAGAGAATGTTTATAATTTTGGTTGTACAAACTAATTAAATTTAAAATTAAAATACTTTCTTATTTATTCGCAAAAGTCTTTTAGCCTAAATTTGTTATATTAACGTTCAAAAACTTGTCAAACAAACATGAAAAATTTACATCAAACTAAATTTTGTAAACAAAAGTCAATAAACTTGTTTAAAATACATGTATTTGTGAAAACAAATAATTAGATAATAATCCGTAACCTTTCAAATCGACCAAAATAAGATGGTATAGATTTACTTTAATATTGTTAGAATGTTATATCATCAAATTTTGACGAGTTAAGAAATAGCAAGTCATTAGTTTAAATATTTTTCATAAATATGCAATTTATACAAATTTAGCGAAGTTAATAACGATCTTTAAGTTGAGCGACTTGACTTTTCCCCGTAAAAAAATAATAAAATATGTTGATTTTCTCATGCATTTATCCACATTTGTATAGTTTTTAGGCTTATAGAAATCAATTAACTCGTAATATTAATGTTAATCAAGGTTCATTTAATCTGTATTCAGCGAATAGAAAACAACTAAACAAATAACCAGGTAATCATAGGAACAAATACAAGATTAATAGTTTATAAATTATAAAAAGAGTACAAATTACAAAATATTAAGATCAAAATATGAAACATCGGTTACAAAGACTTCTACCATTGCGTCACCTTGTTAAAAGTTAGAAAATACTAGTTATATGAAAGTTACGTGGTTCGAAAATAAATTTGATTTAGGTAAACGGAATTGCGTTACAATCAATCATGGTTGCATAAGACATTTGTGTCGATGTCGTTTAGCAATTATTTGATTGGTACATAAACTTCATTATGCATTTTTGACTCTTTGTGACTTGTCCATTTTATTTCAATATATTTTTTTTCTATCATAATTTGTTTTCCGTTTTAGTTCATATGAAAACAAAGACGGCCCCTACAATATTTGAAACTAGTGTTGGTTAATATAAGTGACAACCTTCATGATTAGTTTACATGTATAGAAAAGTTCCGAATCATTTTTGAAATTAAAAAATGTGTGGATTGTAAAGAAGTGTTGATTAAGGTAAATCAATGATCAAAAATAGAGATACTGACAAATATGTAAATGAATAGCCCCATGCTTTTTTATTTTTATTAAATATTCCCTAAGGTTTGGTCATTTTTGTAACTTTAATTTAAAATTTAAACCTTTTGAATCTGGGTTACTGTGGTTTCAGTTTTGTTGTTATTTTCATTCAAAATCAAAATATGGTTAGATTTTTCATTTAACATCTAATTTTTTTTGTCTTTTTCTTTTTTTTAATGAAATACAAAATGGTTAGAAATTTTAATTTGTTATAATAAAACATTAAAAGACCATTTCGCCTTCATTAAAAGGGAGGAAAAAACAAAAAAATTAGATGTTAACTAAAAAATCTGATCAGATTTTGATTTTGAAGGAAAATGACAATAAAATTGAAACCACAAGGATCCAGATTCAAAAAGTTTGAGTTTTAGACTAAAGTGGCAAAAGTGACCAAACCTCAGTAACCATTTTGATGGTTTACTCTTTATTTTTAAATCCCTTTTCTTTAAGGCATTGAATATTATGTACATAGGTAGTGTTTATCTATGCGCGAGTATATAATATACACATAAGTTGTGTGCGTAAGTGTCTCCCACTTCGTAAGGTCGTCTTCGAAAATTTGTAGGCCCTGAGCAAATAGAATACACGGACCCCTAAAATATTTTTTTTTCTAAAAGAAACCCACATGTTACGGCGGGCGCTTTAAACTAAAATTTGTTTAGTTGTAGATTGAATAATAATTTAACTAATTATTTTTGAACTAAATTTGGGAAGTAATTAAATGGAAATATGTAATGATTCTCATTTTCATTTAGTGTAACTTAACAAAATTAGGTAATTAATAAATAGAAGATGCTGGGACTCAAACCTGCATCTTCTTGTTGTTAAATCAACAATTTTTTTTAATGACAGAATCCTACGTGTAAATCCACCCTGCTCGGGGCTATGTCCAAGGTCGACTCCTCGACCGCCATGAGACCGTGCGCGCCAATGCACGGGAACCGGATGGAATTCGTAACCCTAACCCCCGTCAGGTTCGAACCCGAGATTAAAGTCCAGATTCATCCGTTCACCCAGAGGTCCCTAATTTACCACTAAACCAATTTCTCATGATAAAAAAATGTTTACTTATGCTCTTTACTGATTCAACATATAAACCACCGAACAAAATGCGTAGTTATGTTTTTTTTTCTAATTCACTTTTCATGTATTCTAACTTTTACCGCGTAAAATATATATAAAAACAAAAAAATTCGGACATCTAGCAACATATGAGGCAACTTGACATCATATATTGAGGGGCAGCTCTATACTGCTTTATTTTAGAAGGTCCCTAAAACTTTTTAGTTTTTTATATTATTAGTTATTTGTATATATTTGTACTTTTTATATTATTAGTTATTTGTATATTTTTGAACACATGTATACTTCAAAAAGTATTTTTTCTAACTTTGTAAACCATAAAGAGTATTACTCCGCTTTACGGACAAAAGAGTATATATGGTTGTTAAATAATTTTTGGATATGATAGGGTGGTTTCACTGGTGATACAATAATATTCTAGTGATTCGTCAGTGATCTAAATTTACCGTTTAATTTTTTTTTTCTAATCAAAACGACTAGAGTTAACTTAGAAATAGGTTTGAGTCCACCTACACATATTTTCATGAACAATGAAAATTTCAATGACTCCTCTTTAATTACTCAGGTAATAAATTTAATATAAAGTTTATAAAGATTGAAAAATAATTTTGTTTCCTAATAAATCTTCATATATAATGTATGCATACATATAAATGTATATAATATATATATATATATATATATATTATTCAAGTTGCAACACCATCCAATCAATACATGACATTGATTAAATTTTCAAACCTCATTATATTATTATATAATGAGAATATAAATATAAATATAGATTTTCAAATTTATTACTCTATTTTAGAACCGTTTGATGAATATTCAGAAACCGGTTTCTTGGGTATCAATGAGTGTTTGTCTTTCTTTTCATCTTCGTTCATCTGTTCTTGCCTGCACTCAGAGCTGCAAAACGCACTATCACCTCTACAAAATTCAAAATATAATCATTTCACTAAAAATAAGTTTAATATAAATATTAATTAAACTTAACGTGTATATAATTTGTGTGTATATATAGCGTTTGGATGAAATACAAATAGATTTTTCAAACTGCACGATGTGATAAAAAAAATTCTACGCGATAACATTTTCGTAAACACTCTAAATATAATAAATTACGTTATAACAATACAGTTTAGAAGTAGCGTAACACTATCACCTCTGCAAGATTCAAAATATAATTATTTCCACTAAAAATAAGTTTAATAAAAATATTAATTAACCTTAAACTAATAATTTGAGTATATATCGCTTTTGGATTAAATACAAATAGATTTTGCTAACTGTAATTAACCTTAAACTAATAATTTGAGTATATAAGTGAAAAAAAAATGCACGCGATGACATTTTCGTAAACGCTCTAAATATAATATAATATACAGTTTAAAAGTAGCTTAATTTGTGTGTATATATATATATATGTATGTATACCTGTACATGAAGATATCTCGGCCGGTGATCAAACGGCGGTTGCAGAGGCGACAAGCGGTCATAAAATGAGGAGTTTCCATGTGATCAGCTGAATTCCGGCGGAGGTTCCTGGGAGATATGGTGGCAATCAAGAACCGGTGATCATGATTAACATGTTGAGGTGGGTTGACGTTAAAGGGGTTGTTGGGATCATGAGAGTTGTTGATGTTGCAACCGAGAAGCACGGTTGCAGTGAGGTTGTGATCCAACGTGAACTCAGTCATGCTGGTGGTTCTTTTGATCGGAGGATGGTGTCTCTTACCCAGTATCATATCCACCGCCGGTTGTTGTAGAGAGAGAGAGAGACGGTGGTTGTAGAGAGAGAGAGGGAGGGAGTGTTGGAGTGAGGAGTGGAGGAGAAGTTGGGAAGATAACAAGTGGGATGAAAGAATCTAAGCCGTTGGTTTTACTTTATTTATTTATTTAAGTATCAATATCGTTTTTCTCCCTATATCATATAAAGTTAGGGTTAGACATTTTTTACCGAGTACCGGATCACTATAGATGTGCAAACGAGCTAAGCTAAGTTTGAGCTCGACCAGACTCGAGCTTGAGCTTGATTAACGTATGAGAGCTTAAGCTTGAGCTCGGTTTCATTGGTAGTTTCTCAAGTTGGAGCTTGGCTCGGGCTCGACTTGTTTATATCTATTAATTGGTATATTAAATAAAAATAATATAAATAGTGAAATCGTTTAGGCTCGTGAGATCGATAAGTGAAGCTCTGTCTCGAGCTCTTTTAATAAATGAGCTTATTTTTGGGTTCGGGCTCGACCCGTAACAAGTTTGAATAAGCTCGGCTCGACTCGTTTAGTATACAAGTTTAAATAAAGGTAAATGTTATTAAATATTAATGATAATTAATATTACACCAAGGCTTGATAAGTCTTGACGAGCCTAACAAGCATCACATGCCAGGCTTGAGCTCGATAAGTATGTGAGCTTAATTCTAGACTCAAGCTCGGTTCGGGCTCGATAAAGCTCAGCTCATTTTGAGCTTTTTCTTGAGCCGATCTCAAGTTGTTCACTAGCCGCTCTGCTTGTTTGCATCCCTACGGTTCAGTATTGAATCACTACTGACTGGACAAAATTTGTACCGGTATTGGTATATGTTTTTAGACTTTTCAGTTTCGGTACTAGTAGATATTTTTGCACTACTGATAGTATGATACCAAACTAGTACTGAACCATCACCTGTTTATATTTTTACTCGTTTTCGGTATTGGTACTATTTGGTAAAGTGTTGGTTTAGTATCGGTATGGTGCTCATCTCATCCTATTATAAACTTATAATTAGTGGTTTTGTATGATGTAACAATATAGATTATGCTAAAAATATGTTATTAAGGCGTACCAATTTAGTTTTGTTGTCCAGTTGGGTGTCATTAGATACAAGGTTTTTGAATGAACAATATAGAAAAGTATCAAATCAAGTTACTAGGTTTGGTTTACCATATAGAAACTTTAATTAATAAACTATACCATGTGTAGCTACATCATGTTTTTTAATAATCATAAGTCGTTGAATGTTTCACTACCGGTAAAAAAGTGGTATGATTTGAAAAATATATTGTCAAAATGTTCGTCACGTCTCTTATAATTTATCTGGTTTGGTTGAACAAGTGTCAAAACTCAAAACCGCTTTATCCACAACTTTTATGTGTTAGACTAACCGAATTAGATCATCCTCATCCATATTTGGTATCGATACCGGTATACGTTTTTTCCGTTTTTTGATACGATATTAGTACCATTTTTCCTGTTTTTCGTTACTGGTACTTTCAGTACCGGTCTGATACCATGCTCATCTCTAATCCATACCCACATTGATATATGAGTTAAACATGTAAAATGTATATTTTCCCTCCTCACTATAAACTTGATGTTAAGTTCATCTATTGTTACTAAAATAAGCATCAAAGAGCATGACACAAAGACATACTATCAATAGAAAATAAACAAAATCAATAATCAAGAATATATGTTTAATGTTTAGAATACATATTTCTAAATAATTGAAATAAAGGCATTATTGAAGAATAATGAAATGTATTTATGTAAATGATTGCATAGGGCCCTCAAAGAGATGTGTCAAATTGTCAATGTGCCCCTTTCCTTTGACTCTCGTTCTCTTCTCTATTATCTCAAATCAGCAATTTGTTTTTTTGAATGAGCAAATGAATATACTACCACAAAAACTTATAATTAACGGTTCTTTATATGACAAATCGTTGAAGAATTTTTGCTGCATAAATGGCGTTTCCAATTGCGTTACCCACCGATTTTGCGTTTTAAGCATTGTCCACCGATTTTAAAAGATTTGACACGCTATGTCACGAAGAGTGGAAAAATAGAGTATGTTGTTAAGTGTGTAAACGTGAGCGTACAATGCCTAGAGGGAGAGAAGGTGCGTCCTTGATGACCTTTAATGCGGCTACCTTCCCCGAAGAAAATAGTGTAGTGGGCGTGGGAATTAGCTGTTAAGGATGTGTGAACGTTCATACATGTGAAAGTGTGAAACCAATGTACATGTCATATGTCAAATAAAAAAATTACGATCATGGTACCTTTACATTATCCAGATCGTATTGACATCTGATAATTAGGTTTGTATCATAATGGTTATGGCTCAAGGTTCAGACTATAAAGTAGGGGTGTGCATGGGTCGGTTTTGGCCTAAAACCATAACCATAACCACGATGTCGGTTAATGGATAACCATAACCATGACCGATCGGTTATGGCGGTTATGGTTAATCGGTTTTGGTGGTTATAACGGGTCGGTTGTGGGTGGTTAACCGTGTATTTAGCCTAGCTAAAAATAACTTATTTTTTTAACATGGAATAAATTGTTATTGTATATTTGTATATATTAGTATATTACATAGTATTAAAAAATGCATATAATCTATAACGTTAATACCGATTATTACCAAATATATAAAGTGATATGATATATTCCATTAATTCAAATAAACATTCAATAAAAACTGCAGAACGATATGAAATAACCCATAAATACTAAAAAATTTTAATCAAAAACATCAAATATTAAAAAAATGTGAAAAGTCTTAAATCCTACAAAGATTTATTATATGTCGGTTCGGTTCGGTTATGGTGGGTATGGAAACATTGATAACCATATCCGACCCGCTACTTTCAGTTTTCAAAAAAACCATTAACCCACCCACCAGTTTTTATTTGATTCGATTTTTTCGGTTCGGTTTTGTCGATTAATTCGGTTATAGTTCGATTAATACAGTTTTTTACACACCCCTACTATAAAGAGTAGTAACTTTAGGTTGTATGTAAACCCAATGTTAGGAATCATAAATATCCGCACATATCAAAGAGTATTAGGTTTCGCGAGTTTTTCGGTAACTGTTCTCACGGGTTATCAACAAAAGGTTGAAAAAAATATTAAAACATGATAAAGTTTATAAAAAATAATGATAATAATCTATCGCACATGTTAAACTAGATTAACATTAACATTTACATATTAATTGATCCCATACAAGATTTATCGGTTAGACACCCTAATCAAACGAAGTATAATTTTAACTCAAATTTTAACTCACATCACACTTCTTGTAATGGACTGTATTGCTAAAGCCCAACCCACAACACTAAATATATGTTGGGCCAGATTCGATCTGCTTATGTAGTTGTGTGGGCTCCATTTCTTGTGAACAATTTCACTTGGGAATCCAAGTACAACATGATAAAAAAATTTAAGTATTATTAGTTTATAAATTTACAAAGAGGAGATTTAGATTTTGAAATAAATTGAGATGAGAAATTCTTTTATTATTAACAACATGATGAGGGAAAGCTGAAATGTAGCTTAATAGGTT